>JACEFZ010001629.1:0-60000 GCA_014155875.1 Cepaea nemoralis | reverse complement strand
ATCATCATAATTACTATCACGATCACTAATATCATCACTATCATCACCTTCATCATCACTATCATCATCATCATCACTATCATCATCATCACTATCATCGTCATAACTCTCATCATCATCACTATCATCATCATCATCACTCTCATCATCATCATCACTATCATCATCATCACTATCATCATCATCAGCACTATCATCATCATAACTCTCAATATCATCACCATCATCGTCATAACTCTCATCATCATCACTATTATCATCATCACTATCACCTCTATCATAATATAGCAATTGTTTACAGAACGTTGCTATCACTCCAGCACACTAGACAGATTCTCGCTCTTTCGCTGTAGCTTCGCTATTTCCATGTCCGGAATGTCTTCATGTTTTGTGTCCACTATTTTCTTGGCTCGACTCCGCCTTGGTCAGTGAATATGGAATTTTATGCCGTTTCTTTCCAGTCTACAGAGACCTGTGTTGTATCTAAAGAAAACATAGTTCAAAACGCCAGAGGATCGATTTCACTGCACCGGGTTTTATCATATTTGGCGCTGTCTCTTTCCACAGGGTGGTCTGCCGAAAGCATCGCTCAGATAACGAACTCCTTAGCTCCGGCGACGAACCCTTGGAGTCGCTGAGAATATTGCACTCGTGAACCAAATATCGCAGACCGGAATCGAACCCAACACATTCGGAGCGCGAAGCAGACGGCATGACCACATGGCCAATGAAACCTCATTGATGTGACCAGCATGTTTTATATTCCCAGTGACCAGCATGTGTTATATTCCCAGTGACCAGCATGTTTTATATTCCCAGTGACCAGCATGTGTTATATTCCCAGTGACTAGCATGTATTATATTCCCAGTGACCAGCATGTGTTATATTCCCAGTGACCAGCATGTGTTATATTCCCAGTGACCAGCATGTGTTATATTCCCAGTGACCAGCATGTATTATATTCCCAGTGACCAGCATGTGTTATATTCCCAGTGACCAGCATGTGTTATATTCCCAGTGACCAGCATGTGTTATATTCCCAGTGACAATCATGTGTTATATTCCCAGTGACCAGCATGTGTTATATTCCCAGTGACTAGCATATGTTATATTCCCAGTGACTAGCATATGTTATATTCCCAGTGACCAGCATGTGTTATATTCCCAGTGACCAGCATGTGTTATATTCCCAGTGACCAGCATATGTTATATTCCCAGTGACCAGAATGCTATATATTCCCAGTGACCAGCATGTGTTATATTCCCAGTGACCAGCATGTGTTATATTCCCAGTGACCAGCATATGTTATATTCCCAGTGACCAGCATGTGTTATATTCCCAGTGACCAGCATATGTTATATTCCTAGTGACTAGCATGTGTTATATTCCTAGTGACCAGCATGTGTATATTCCTAGTGACCAGCATGTGTTATATTCCCAGTGACCAGCATGTGTTATCTTCCCAGTGACCAGCATATGTTATATTCCCAGTGACCAGCATGTGTTATATTCCCAGTGACCAGCATGTGTTATATTCCCAGTGACCAGCATGTGTTATATTCCCAGTGACCAGCATGTGTTATATTCCCAGTGACCAGCATGTGTTATATTCCCAGTGACCAGCATGTGTTATATTCCCAGTGACCAGCATGTGTTATATTCCCAGTGACCAGCATGTGTTATATTCCCAGTGACCAGCATGTGTTATATTCCCAGTGACCAGCATGTGTTATATTCCCAGTGACCAGCATGTGTTATATTCCCAGTGGCCAGCATGTGTTATATTCCCAGTGGCCGGGCATGTGTTATATTCCCAGTGGCCGGGCATGTTTTATATTCCGAGTCATGATTGTCCTCATGGGCCAGATTTCTTCAACGGTCAGATCTTGTAGATATTACCAGTAGTGCTGCTTCGCCTTGTTTCACACATGCTGCGTTGTTGAGGGCAGCCGGTGGTTTGAGATCTCGCGGGAGACACTTGGGGGAGAGACATGTGACATTCATGGAGCGTAGGAACAGATAGATAGAATAGAGGGAAGTAGGGGACATACTAGGTTACAGAGGCAGAGGAGGACAGAGAAAGATATATGGGTAAATGGAAAGATTTTAGACAGAAAAGTAGAGGGGTAAATGGAAAGATAACTAGACAGACAGATAGATGGGTAAATGGATATATCGATGGATGGGTAAATGGATAGATGAATGGATGAATGGATGGATGGATGGATGGATGGATGGATGGATGGGTGGGTGAATGGATAGAAGGATGGGTGAATGGATAGATGGATATATGAAAGGATGGGTAAATGGATGGGTGGAAGGATTGGTAAATGGATAGATGGATGAATGGAAGGATGGGTAGATGGGTGAATGGAAGGATGGGTAAATTGGTAGATATAATTATGGGTAAATGGATAGATGGATGGATGGAAGGATGAGAAAATTGATAGATAGATGGACGGATGGATGGATGGATGGATGGATGGATGGATGGATGGAAGGAAGGAAGGAAGGAAGGAAGGAAGGATGGATGGATGGATGGATGGATGAGGAAGGGAGGGACGGACGGAAGGAGGGACCGACCGACCGATCCACCCACCGACCGACCGACCCATCGACCGAACGACCGACCGACCCACAGACCCACCGACCCACCGACGGACTGACCCACCCACCCACCCACAGATCGACCCACCGACCGACCCACCGACCCACCGACCCACCCACCGATCGACCGACCGACCCACCCACTGACTCACCGACGACCGACCGGCAGCTAGCTAGCTAGACAGACAGACATTCAGACATTCAGACAGACAGACAGACAGACAGACAGACAGACAGACAGACCGACCGACCGGCAGCTAGACAGACAGACAGACAGACAGACAGACAAGACAGACAAGACAGACAAGACAGACAGACAGACAGACAGACAGACAGACAGACAGACAGACAGACAGACAGACAGATAGATGGATAGATAGATAGATAGATAAGATAGATAGATAGATAGATAGATAAAAAGATAGATAGATAGATAGATCTATTTTTATAGTGTTTGATAAAAGAAACAGTTACCATACGGGTTCACATTCTCAATCTATAATGCATGTTTTTTTAACGTGAATGGCCTTACTCCTTATGCTTAATGTATACATCAAATTATGGAAAACCATCCGCACCAGTTAACAAATTCCCCCGAGGCTGCATCGATTTTTCGGCTCTTAACGTAATACTTATATAAGATTCTGTAGACATTGTATAATTTTTGTACTGCTCGATTCTTTAAGAACATTTTCTTTTCCGTGCATCAGCTAATCGAACTAGTGTTTGCAAATATGTGGCAACTTTTACAGAGCAGTTACAACGTTGAATTGAAATAGTGTCGTGTCCTTGACTCTAATAATCATCATGTTCCACTCTTGCCGTTAAGCCTCGTGGGGAGGATTAGTTGGGGTTCAAGTGCTGGATGGGTGCACTGAATAGTGTCATTTCGCGTGATTGTACAATGTCTTTGTGTTCACATGCATCCACTGTGGACGAAAATTCACAGCGGGAATTAGCCTTATCAGGCAAATTCGCTACCGCCATGGGTTGTAGTTAGTATGCCTTTTTGAGGCACAATGTAACAAACTATCGTCTGTTAAGACGGCAACATGCCAATGGAACAGTTCCTCTGATGTCGTCAATCTATTTTCTTCTTGGACGTCCTCTTGCTCTCGTAGCAGATCTTCTTTGATCCAGTGCTGGTAGTTGATGGTATTGTATTCTAATGAGATGGCCGAACCATTTGATCTTCTGTCGTTCAATAGATGTGTGCACAAGTTGTTTATTCGTCCATTCGCTCGTTCGATTCACATGTCTGGATGACAACATCGTTTCTTAATCAGTATCGGATTGTTAAATTGGCAGCTCTTCTCAGACTCTCATCTAGCAGGTGTTGATTTCGCTTGTGTTTAATTTAATGTCCACGTTTGACATTGGTATCATCGGGTTAAACAGTTAGTTACCTGTACAGGACATCGGAGTGAACCCCAGCATGTTTTAATGTTCTTGATTTCTTGGCAAGTTTACGTTCAGTAGTTTGTCATTGCTTTCTGATCGAATGGCTACCATGATAAAAAAAATGATACCATGTAAAAAAAACCAACGCAAGGCGATCTGCTGCCAAATCACCCGCAGCTGTGTTTTGAACGCGTTATGCTGGATTGCGAATTGCGGCCGTCAGTCCTTCGCCAAAGAACAGGCAGCATAGGGTACTGTGTTAATATGAGGTGTGTTGAGTTGAGTTGAGTTAAGTTGAGTTGAGTTGAGTTGAGTTGAGGTAAGAATCGACGTCATTGCACTGACAACCTTCCCACACTCGCTTCGTCCCCTCGTTCAACAGCCAACGAAGAGTCACACTGCTAATTGATTGTAATTGCCATCTGATTGAAAGTTCTCCTGGCTTACCTCTCAGTTTTAAAATTCGCCCAGAGCCCCTGCCGATCCCCTGCCATATCATTCTCTCCACATAAAGGAGCTCAGTATGTCCACCCGCTTTCTCCATGGTTTTAAAGACGCCCGACCACATCTCCCTTGTCCATAGTTAATCTACCAGTGAGAGCTGTATTACCTGCCAGACTATCAGTCTGTTCATTTCCCCGTATTAATATTTTGAGATATGATGTTATCCGCTGTCCATAGCCATGTAGAAATGCCAGGCATTCGCTTCTCTCTTTAGATTTATCAATGTCCTCTCTAGCTCGGGAAGTTTGGTTGCATTGTGAATTGACGCGCTCCTGCCGACACGGTGGGAATGGGTTCAAGTAAGCTTTGAGGCGGGTTTGTAAAATTGACCTGTGTGGCCAGGCTGAATACCAGATATGTTTGGACCAATTAATGGTGGCCGTGTGTTTAATGACCACTCCACCTCTTGAGTGTCGATTAGTCACTATACAAATCTGGGTGTAACACCACGGTTATGTGGTCACCATACAAATGTGGATGTAGTACCACGGTTATGTGGTCACTATAACATCTGGGTGTAGCACCACGATTATGTGGTCACCATACAAATGTGGCTGTAGCACCAGGGTTATGTGGTCACCATACAAATGTGGATGTTGCACCATGCTTACTATGATCAGTGTACAAATGTGGATGTTGCACCATGCTTATATGATCAGTATACACATGTGGATGTTGCACCATGCTTATATGATCAGTGTACAAATGTAGATGTAGCACCACGGTTAAATGATCAGTATACAAATGTGGATGTAGCACCACGGTTACGTGGTCACCATACAAATGTGGATGTAGCACCACGGTTATGTGGTCACCATACAAATGTGGATGTAGCACCACGGTTGTGTTGTCACCATACAAATGTGGATGTTGCACCACGGTTATGTGGTCACCATACAAATGTGGATGTTGCACCACGGTTAAATGATCAGTATACAAATGTGGATGTAGCACCACGGTTATGTGGTCACCATACAAATGTGGATGTTGTACCACGGTTAAATGATCAGTATACAAATGTGGATGTTGCACCATGCTTATATGATCAGTGTACAAATGTGGATGTAGCACCATGCTTATATGATCAGTGTACAAATGTGGATGTTGCACCACGGTTATGTGGTCACCATACAAATGTGGATGTTGCACCACGGTTATGTTGTCACCATACAAATGTGGATGTTGCACCACGGTTAAATGATCAGTATACAAATGTGGATGTAGCACCACGGTTACGTGGTCACCATACAAATGTGGATGTAGCACCACGGTTGTGTTGTCACCATACAAATGTGGATGTTGCACCACGGTTAAATGATCAGTATACAAATGTGGATGTTGCACCATGCTTATATGATCAGTGTACAAATGTGGATGTAGCACCACGGTTATGTGGTCACCATACAAATGTGGATGATGCACCACGGTTATGTGGTCACCATACAAATGTGGATGTGCACCACGGTTAAATGATCAGTATACAAATGTGGATGTAGCACCATGGTTATGTGGTCACCATACAAATGTGGATGTTGCACCACGGTTAAATGATCAGTATACAAATGTGGATGTTGCACCATGCTTATATGATCAGTGTACAAATGTGGATGTAGCACCATGCTTATATGATCAGTGTACAAATGTGGATGTTGCACCACGGTTATGTGGTCACCATACAAATGTGGATGTTGCACCACGGTTATGTTGTCACCATACAAATGTGGATGTTGCACCACGGTTAAATGATCAGTATACAAATGTGGATGTAGCACCACGGTTACGTGGTCACCATACAAATTTGGATGTAGCACCACGGTTGTGTTGTCACCATACAAATGTGGAGTTGCACCACGGTTAAATGATCAGTATACAAATGTGGATGTTGCACCATGCTTATATGATCAGTGTACAAATGTGGATGTAGCACCACGGTTATGTGGTCACCATACAAATGTGGATGTTGCACCACGGTTAAATGATCAGTATACAAATGTGGATGTAGCACCACGGTTACGTGGTCACCATACAAATGTGGATGTTGCACCACGGTTATGTGGTCACCATACAAATGTGGATGTTGCACCACGGTTATGTGGTCACCATACAAATGTGGATGTTGCACCATGGTTAAATGATCAGTATACAAATGGATGTAGCACCACGGTTATGTGGTCACCATACAAATGTGGATGTAGCACCACGGTTGTGTTGTCACCATACAAATGTGGATGTTGCACCACGGTTATGTGGTCACCATACAAATGTGGATGTTGCACCACGGTTAAATGATCAGTATACAAATGTGGATGTAGCACCACGGTTATGTGGTCACCATACAAATGTGGATGTTGCACCACGGTTAAATGATCAGTATACAAATGTGGATGTAGCACCACGGTTACGTGGTCACCATACAAATGTGGATGTAGCACCACGGTTATGTGGTCACCATACAAATGTGGATGTTGCACCACGGTTAAATGATCAGTATACAAATGTGGATGTTGCACCACGGTTATGTTGTCACCATACAAATGTGGATGTTGCACCACGGTTATACGATCAGTATACAAATGTGGATGTTGCACCACGGTTATACTATCAGTATACAAATGTGGATGTAGCACCATGGTTATATGGTCAGTATACAAATGTTAATGTAGCACCACGGTTATACGATCAGTATACAAATGTGGATGTAGCACCACGGTTATATGGTCAGTATACAAATGTGGATGTTGCACCACGGTTATACGATCAGTATACAAATGTTGATGTTGCACCACGGTTATACGATCAGTATACAAATGTGGATGTAGCACCACGGTTATACGATCAGTATACAAATGTGGATGTTGCACCACGGTTATGTTGTCACCATACAAATGTGGATGTTGCACCACGGTTATACGATCAGTATACAAATGTGGATGTTGCACCACGGTTAAATGATCAGTATACAAATGTGGATGTAGCACCACGGTTATGTGGTCACCATACAAATGTGGATGTTGCACCACGGTTATATGATCAGTATACAAATGTGGATGTAGCACCACGGTTATATGGTCAGTATACAAATGTGTTGTAGCACCACGGTTATGTGGTCAGTATACAAATGTGGTTGTAGCACCACGGTTATGTGGTCACTATACAAATGTGGTTGTAGCACCACGGTTACGTGGTCACCATACAAATGTGGATGTAGCACCACGGTTGTGTTGTCACCATACAAATGTGGATGTTGCACCACGGTTAAATGATCAGTATACAAATGTGGATGTTGCACCATGCTTATATGATCAGTGTACAAATGTGGATGTAGCACCACGGTTATGTGGTCACCATACAAATGTGGATGATGCACCACGGTTATGTGGTCACCATACAAATGTGGATGTTGCACCACGGTTAAATGATCAGTATACAAATGTGGATGTAGCACCATGGTTATGTGGTCACCATACAAATGTGGATGTTGCACCACGGTTAAATGATCAGTATACAAATGTGGATGTTGCACCATGCATATATGATCAGTGTACAGATGTGGATGTAGCACCATGCTTATATGATCAGTGTACAAATGTGGATGTTGCACCACGGTTATATGGTCACCATACAAATGTGGATGTTGCACCACGGTTATGTTGTCACCATACAAATGTGGATGTTGCACCACGGTTAAATGATCAGTATACAAATGTGGATGTAGCAGCACGGTTACGTGGTCACCATACAAATGTGGATGTAGCACCACGGTTGTGTTGTCACCATACAAATGTGGATGTTGCACCACGGTTAAATGATCAGTATACAAATGTGGATGTTGCACCATGCTTATATGATCAGTGTACAAATGTGGATGTAGCACCACGGTTATGTGATCACCATACAAATGTGGATGATGCACCACGGTTATGTGGTCACCATACAAATGTGGATGTTGCACCACGGTTAAATGATCAGTATACAAATGTGGATGTAGCACCACGGTTACGTGGTCACCATACAAATGTGGATGTTGCACCACGGTTATGTGGTCACCATACAAATGTGGATGTTGCACCACGGTTATGTGGTCACCATACAAATGTGGATGTTGCACCACGGTTAAATGATCAGTATACAAATGTGGATGTAGCACCACGGTTATGTGGTCACCATACAAATGTGGATGTAGCACCACGGTTGTGTTGTCACCATACAAATGTGGATGTTGCACCACGGTTAAATGATCAGTATACAAATGTGGATGTAGCACCACGGTTACGTGGTCACCATACAAATGTGGATGTTGCACCACGGTTATGTGGTCACCATACAAATGTGGATGTTGCACCACGGTTATGTGGTCACCATACAAATGTGGATGTTGCACCACGGTTAAATGATCAGTATACAAATGTGGATGTAGCACCACGGTTATGTGGTCACCATACAAATGTGGATGTTGCACCACGGTTAAATGATCAGTATACAAATGTGGATGTAGCACCACGGTTACGTGGTCACCATACAAATGTGGATGTAGCACCACGGTTATGTGGTCACCATACAAATGTGGATGTTGCACCACGGTTAAATGATCAGTATACAAATGTGGATGTTGCACCACGGTTATGTTGTCACCATACAAATGTGGATGTTGCACCACGGTTATACGATCAGTATACAAATGTGGATGTTGCACCATGGTTATACGATCAGTATACAATGTGGATGTTGCACCACGGTTATACGATCAGTATACAAATGTGGATGTTGCACCACGGTTATACGATCAGTATACAAATGTGGATGTTGCACCACGGTTATACGATCAGTATACAAATGTGGATGTAGCACCATGGTTATATGGTCAGTATACAAATGTGGATGTAGCACCACGGTTATACGATCAGTATACAAATGTGGATGTAGCACCACGGTTATATGGTCAGTATACAAATGTGGATGCTGCACCACGGTTATACGATCAGTATACAAATGTTGATGTTGCACCACGGTTATACGATCAGTATACAAATGTGGATGTAGCACCACGGTTATACGATCAGTATACAAATGTGGATGTTGCACCACTGTTATGTTGTCACCATACAAATGTGGATGTTGCACCACGGTTATACGATCAGTATACAAATGTGGATGTTGCACCACGGTTAAATGATCAGTATACAAATGTGGATGTAGCACCACGGTTATGTGGTCACCATACAAATGTGGATGTTGCACCACGGTTATATGATCAGTATACAAATGTGGATGTAGCACCACGGTTATATGGTCAGTATACAAATGTGGTTGTAGCACCACGGTTATGTGGTCACTATACAAATGTGGTTGTAGCACCACGGTTATGTGGTCACTATGCAAATGTGGTTGTAGCACCACGGTTATGTGGTCACTATACAAATGTGGTTGTAGCACCACGGTTATGTGGTCACTATACAAATGTGGTTGTAGCACCACGGTTATGTGGTCACTATACAAATGTGGTTGTAGCATCACGGTTATGTGGTCAGTATACAAATGTGGTTGTAGCACCACTGTTATGTGGTCACTATACAAATGTGGATGTAGCACCACGGTTATATGGTCAGTATACAAATGTGGTTGTAGCACTACGGTTATATGGTCAGTATACAAATGTGGTTGTGGCACCACGGTTATGTGGTCACTATACAAATGTGGTTGTAGCACCACGGTTACGTGGTCACCATACAAATGTGGATGTAGCACCACGGTTGTGTTGTCACCATACAAATGTGGATGTTGCACCACGGTTAAATGATCAGTATACAAATGTGGATGTTGCACCATGCTTATATGATCAGTGTACAAATGTGGATGTAGCACCACGGTTATGTGGTCACCATACAAATGTGGATGATGCACCACGGTTATGTGGTCACCATACAAATGTGGATGTTGCACCACGGTTAAATGATCAGTATACAAATGTGGATGTAGCACCATGGTTATGTGGTCACCATACAAATGTGGATGTTGCACCACGGTTAAATGATCAGTATACAAATGTGGATGTTGCACCACGGTTAAATGATCAGTATACAAATGTGGTTGTAGCACCACGGTTATGTGGTCACTATACAAATGTGGTTGTAGCATCACGGTTATGTGGTCAGTATACAAATGTGGTTGTAGCACCACTGTTATGTGGTCACTATACAAATGTGGATGTTGCACCACGGTTATACTATCAGTATACAAATGTGGATGTAGCACCATGGTTATATGGTCAGTATACAAATGTGGATGTAGCACCACGGTTATACGATCAGTATACAAATGTGGATGTAGCACCACGGTTATATGGTCAGTATACAAATGTGGATGTTGCACCATGGTTATACGATCAGTATACAAATGTTGATGTTGCACCACGGTTATACGATCAGTATACAAATGTGGATGTAGCACCACGGTTATACGATCAGTATACAAATGTGGATGTTGCACCACGGTTATGTTGTCACCATACAAATGTGGATGTTGCACCACGGTTATACGATCAGTATACAAATGTGGATGTTGCACCACGGTTAAATGATCAGTATACAAATGTGGATGTAGCACCACGGTTATGTGGTCACCATACAAATGTGGATGTTGCACCACGGTTATATGATCAGTATACAAATGTGGATGTAGCACCACGGTTATATGGTCAGTATACAAATGTGGTTGTAGCACCACGGTTATGTGGTCAGTATACAAATGTGGTTGTAGCACCACGGTTATGTGGTCACTATACAAATGTGGTTGTAGCACCACGGTTACGTGGTCACCATACAAATGTGGATGTAGCACCACGGTTGTGTTGTCACCATACAAATGTGGATGTTGCACCACGGTTAAATGATCAGTATACAAATGTGGATGTTGCACCATGCTTATATGATCAGTGTACAAATGTGGATGTAGCACCACTGTTATGTGGTCACCATACAAATGTGGATGTTGCACCACGGTTATGTTGTCACCATACAAATGTGGATGTTGCACCACGGTTAAATGATCAGTATACAAATGTGGATGTAGCATAACGGTTATGTGGTCACCATACAAATGTGGATGTTGCACCACGGTTATGTGGTCACCATACAAATGTGGATGTTGCACCACGGTTATGTGGTCACCATACAAATGTGGATGTTGCACCACGGTTAAATGATCAGTATACAAATGTGGATGTAGCACCACGGTTATGTGGTCACCATACAAATGTGGATGTAGCACCACGGTTGTGTTGTCACCATACAAATGTGGATGTTGCACCACGGTTATGTGGTCACCATACAAATGTGGATGTTGCACCACGGTTAAATGATCAGTATACAAATGTGGATGTTGCACCACGGTTAAATGATCAGTATACAAATGTGGATGTAGCACCACGGTTACGTGGTCACCATACAAATGTGGATGTTGCACCACGGTTATAGTGGTCACCATACAAGTGTGGATGTTGCACCACGGTTATATGGTCACCATACAAATGTGGATGTTAGCACCACGGTTAAATGATCAGTATACAAATGTGGATTGTAGCACCACGGTTATGTGGTCACCATACAAATGTGGATTGTTGCACCACGGTTAAATGGATCAGTATACAAATGTGGATGTAGCACCACGGTTATGTGGTCACCATACAAATGTGGTTGTAGCACCACGGTTATGTGGTCACTATACAAATGTGGTTGTAGCACCACGGTTATGTGGTCACTATACAAATGTGGTTGTAGCACCACGGTTATGTGGTCACTATACAAATGTGGTTGTAGCATCACGGTTATGTGGTCAGTATACAAATGTGGTTGTAGCACCACGGTTATGTGGTCACTATACAAATGTGGATGTAGCACCACGGTTATATGGTCAGTATACAAATGTGGTTGTAGCACTACGGTTATATGGTCAGTATACAAATGTGGTTGTAGCACCACGGTTATGTGGTCACTATACAAATGTGGTTGTAGCATCACGGTTATGTGGTCACTATACAAATGTGGTTGTAGCACCACGGTTATGTGGTCATTATACAAATGTGGTTGTAGCACCACGGTTATGTGGTCACTATACAAATCCCCGAGCAATGGGACGCCCGGCGGCTCCTTAAAAATTCAGTGGCTACTGGATAATGTTTTATGAAGGAAAGTCGGGATGGGACGGATGCCAACACCCTACTCTCATTATGCTGTGTGACCTAGAATATATGAAGGCCAGACACGACGCACCCCCCCCCCCCCCCCCCCCTCCCTTCGCTCAAGGAAATTACCATTATCTGCCAACATATAATTGATATAGCAAGGCAGCCGGCGCTGTGGCTTGGAAGAAGTTTCACAATTCTCCGACATACCGAGTAGAGGGTTCGAGATTAGCTACAGACGATGTGAAAGGAGACAGCCTTGAGCTGATTTCTATGGTGTATGGGAGTTGTTCGGTTCAGAAAAAAATGGCTAATAACTAATGTAAAACTGGCCCCATCATCCTTTTTAAGTTCCATGCCAGCTATCTTAGGCGTTCATGACTCTCCACAGATATAGGTCTTTAGTTTTCTTAATCAACTCTGCTGATAATATTCCTCCATGCCACCGTCTCATTCCATTCAGCATAGTAGCTGGATGATGGTCTGGTGTCACATGTGGCTCATGACTGTTCCTACCGGAGGAGGATGTCTTAAGACAGCCATTAATGTCGCTTAATTCCTCTGAAATGTGTATTGTCATGAAGTTCTGTGAGGTGATTTGGTGGTTTTCCCTTGTCTTCCACATCCACATGGTGGTCAGTTACCTTAGCGTTTGACAGCCATTTATGTCTGTCAGGACAAGTGGGTGCTCTGCTCTGCTCAGCTGCAGAGTTGTTCACTTATTCCGGTTGATACTCGGTCCCCAGGGCTGTGTTTGCCACACCGTGGTGTGTTTCCCATCCTATGCCACTGGGAAGAGCTGTTGGCATTATCCTTTCATAAAGTTATGGTGGTCTATGATGGCCAAAACTCGCTAGTAGTTTTAGAGGAAGCATTGCAAAGTAAATAAAAAAAAACAGATAGAACATCCTGGGATTAACTACAACATCCTGTAAAAGTCATGAAACTACCTCACAGTAGCAATCGTGATTGGAATATATACATACTTGGGCAATCGTCGGTATTTCATTTCTGTTGCTTCAATTTTCTTTTATCGTTTCCCGCTGCCAACCTGACATTATAGGCAAAATGGTAACATAATGTTCATAGCAAAACTTACAATACAGTGAAGAAATCTGGCATTTATAAAATGATTACTCAGTCGCAAAATGACATCATGTCGTGGCGGACATTAAAGAAACAGCGGGAACTTGAAACGGTTCAGAAAAAAGTGGTAATTGAGACATTAGCTAAAGGACTACAGAAGCACGCGTCTCTGATATTTGCGGAGTAAAGAGAAAAAAAAAACGTTTTCTGCTATCCGTTATTCAAAGGCCAAATTGCGACACTTTTCTTTGAAATACTGGGTCGGTTATTTTTTTGCAATGAAATGTGTCCTTGGTACTTTTCTCTGGCAAAATTGTGAAGAAAGATCGCGTAGCGTTTGTTGTGACTACAAGCTGAAAGAAAATCGAATTTCTTGGCCATGCTTCTGTTT
Organism: Cepaea nemoralis; assembly: GCA_014155875.1. Lineage (NCBI taxonomy): Eukaryota > Metazoa > Mollusca > Gastropoda > Stylommatophora > Helicidae > Cepaea > Cepaea nemoralis. The sequence continues at coordinate 45,830 of JACEFZ010001629.1, read as the reverse complement.
CTTCTTTGTCTTCGTCTTCTTAATCTTCTTCTTCGTGGTTTTCTTCGTCGACTTATTTCCATTGGTTCGCTTGAAATTTATCGTCTGTTTTTGTAATGTTGTTTCTTGTATAAACTTCATTGTCCCTTTTTAGTTCACTGCATGTAATGTATCTTCCATTGTTGTTTCCCTAGGCCAGAACGTTTGCCTAGATATGTCGAATTTTGAGCAGTTTTAGAGTATGTGCTCTGCTGTCTGTGGCGTCAGTCCCTATGTGCACATGTCTGTTTCGCCAATCTTCAATTTTGTATACATGTGTTTCATAAGGTATATGACAGACATGTAGAAAAAGAACTGATGTGCACCCACATCAGTGAACAAAAATAGAAATAGTAATAAGATTAAAGCACGATGTAGCACCACAAATGCTACGTCATCAAGTCGCGTTGAGTAACAACGTGATTGTCACTTAGACACACTTCACTCTCAGCCTTCACACAGAACAGACGCATCTCAGCTCTACACCGACATCAGTATATTCAAGGCATTAGAACGCTCTACACTTTCATCGTTTGACAACAGTAGCGCTCAGACAGACACTTTCACGTTTAGCCACAGCGTTTCTCAAATCGCCGGACATCGATCGCAGGTGCTGATCAGTACTTATATGGCTCGAGACACAGACATCCACTAGGGCATGTTTCCTTAGCGACTCAATGAACATGATCAAGAGGATAGCGGAGGGGTCGATCGGAAGAGAATGGTTGCTGCCTCTGGAGCGATCTCGGCTGACAAAGATTAGTTTCATCTTCGTGCCAGGGCATGCGGGAGTCCAAGGAAATGAGCGGGCTGACAAGCTCGCAGGTGAGGCTACTGTGGAGGGCGGACGCGCCATGGACCAGGCTGACATTCTGAATGCTCTACGAGAAGTAAGACTCTTACGTGAACCAAGTGATGACTGTGAATCTACAACCATGGCCAGACTGCGAGAACAGCAAATTAAACGAGGGGTGGCCAAACAAGAACACTACGCAGGAAGCCAAAGAAGATTGATAAACCATCACAGAACTGGCGTCGTTAGCCGCTACACGCTGCGGGATTTGCTGAGGAGGGGATCCGAGCACTTATGGTTTGAATGGTTCGATGTGCAATGAAAATGATCTGTCGACTAACTAACTAACTTACTTATATGGCCACTTAGTCTCAAACGCCGACCGACCATGCTGGGCGATCGTCATGGCTTGACGGCCGGTGGCCGTTAGCACCGGTGTCTCCACACACACACACACACTAGAAGGTACGGGACACAACACGGACACCAGTGATAGGAGGTTGTGGCGGGAGCAGATTTCTGTCAGTGAAAGGTTGAATGGCCTGAGGGCTGCCGGCTGCAGAGTTTGTTTGTATCCGTGAAGAACACAAGGCTCCGGGTGAGAATAAAGTTCTCCACATCATTATCGTGCTCGTGGCTTGTTACTGAGTGTATATCCTTTGGTGGTGCTGTGAAAGCATGGACGCAGTGTGCCAACCCACAGGCCTTGGCGGCTAATCCGATGAGATCCTCGAGGTCATCACCGTAAACCCTGGACAACGCTGAGCCTATATTATATATATCTACCACTCCTTGATAAGAGGGACGACATCGTGACAATGTAATTGCATAATCGATTGCGTCCTGTTCTGAGGCGCAGAATAATTATTTGTTCTAGTGTGCGCATAAAGTGGTAATACTCTTTTACTGTGGTGATGACTTTCTGCTTGATTTGATGACTCTTTTTATTTAGTGATATTTGGCATGCACATCAGATTGCTCTTCTGTTGCTCCTTCCTTAGCTAGCTGATCAGCTCTCTGGTTTCCGGACATCATTGTCAGAGACGGCAACAGGGTTAGTGCACTGTATGAGGTTTCGGCAGACCATTCTACGAAAAGAAGATAGCGGCTTCAGGGTTGGAACCCGATGCAATGAAACCGTTCGTCTTTCATTTTAGCTCCTTTAACCATTTTAAAAGTAAACGCTTTAACCTCTGTTGTGGATAGGTATTCTACAAGTAAGCGTGAATTCATAACTTTCAACAAATTAATCAACACCAAATCATAGATTGCAGGAGAAAGCAGTATGTTGAAAGATAAAGCTGCAGTCAGAGCTCCCAGGTAATCATACAGATATTGGATATTACAAACTTCATAGAGGTCACCTTGGCCCAATGGATAAGAGAACTCAGTCATAACCTGTCCCTGTACTGATGCCAAAGAAGCGGGTTCAACTCCTACTCAGGTCACTTTAACAAACATGTTGGCTTCTCGTCCTAAACTTGGAGACGTAAATTAAAATACCTCAGAAGTCGGAGTTGGTTCGCCTGATGGCGAGGGACACTGGTAATAGGGAAAGCTAATCCACACGCAAATATCAGTCAGGAGCACTAGAAGCAAAAGCACATTATGGACTACGTTTGAGTAAAAAAAAGTGAACAATCAAAAGTCTTTAGACTCGGCACAGGACAGAATAGACTGACATATCAACTGTCCAGCATGTAAAACATAACAGACTGACATGTCAGCTGTCCAGCATGTAAAACATAACAGACTGACATGTCAGCTGTCCAGCATGTAAAACATAACAGACTGACATGTCAGCTGTCCAGCATTGTAAAACATAGCAGACTGACATATCAACTGTCCAGCATGTAAAACATAACAGACTGACATGTCAGCTGTCCAGCATGTAAAACATAACAGACTGACATGTCAGCTGTCCAGCATGTAAAACATAGCAGACTGACATATCAACTGTCCAGCATGTAAAACATAGCAGACTGACATATCAACTGTCCAGCATGTAAAACATAACAGACTGACATGTCAGCTGTCCAGCATTGTAAACCATAGCAGACTGACATATCAACTGTCCAGCATGTAAAACATAACAGACTGACATGTCAGCTGTTCAGTATGTAAAACATAACAGACTGACATGTCAGCTGTCCAGCATGTAAAACATAGCAGACTGACATATCAACTGTCCAGCATGTAAAACATAGCAGACTGACATATCAACTGTCCAGCATGTAAAACATAACAGACTGACATGTCAGCTGTCCAGCATTGTAAAACATAGCAGACTGACATATCAACTGTCCAGCATGTAAAACATAACAGACTGACATATCAACTGTCCAGCATGTAAAACATAATAGACTGACATATTAACTGTCCAGCATGTAAAACATAATAGACTGACATATCAACTGTCCAGCATGTAAAACATAATAGACTGACATATCAACTGTCCAGCATGTAAAACATAATAGACTGACATATCAACTGTCCAGCATGTAAAACATAATAGACTGACATATCAACTGTCCAGCATTGTAAAACATAATAGACTGACATATCAACTGTCCAGCAGGTAAAACATAATAGACTGACATATCAACTGTCCAGCATTGTAAAACATAATATACTGACATATCAACTGTCCAGCATGTAAAACATAATAGACTGACATATCAACTGTCCAGCATTGTAAAACATAACAGACTGACATATCAACTGTCCAGCATGTATAACATAATAGACTGACATATCAACTGTCCAGCATGTAAAACATAATAGACTGACATATCAACTGTCCAGCATGTAAAACATAATAGACTGACATATCAACTGTCCAGCATGTAAAACATAATAGACTGACATATCAACTGTCCAGCATGTAAAACATAACAGACTGACATATCAACGGTCCAGCATGTAAAACATAATAGACTGACATATCAACTGTCCAGCATGTAAAACATAATAGACTGACATATCAACTGTCCAGCATGTAAAACATAATAGACTGACATATCAACTGTCCAGCATTGTAAAACATAACAGACTGACATATCAACTGTCCAGCATGTAAAACATAATAGACTGACATATCAACTGTCCAGCATGTAAAACATAATAGACTGACATATCAACTGTCCAGCATGTAAAACATAATAGACTGACATATCAACTGTCCAGCATGTAAAACATAACAGACTGACATATCAACTGTCCAGCATGTAAAACATAATAGACTGACATATCAACTGTCCAGCATGTAAAACATAATAGACTGACATATCAACTGTCAGCATGTAAAACATAATAGACTGACATATCAACTGTCCAGCATGTAAAACATAATAGACTGACATATCAACTGTCCAGCATGTAAAACATATCAGACTGACATATCAACTGTCCAGCATTGTAAAACATAATAGACTGACATATCAACTGTCCAGCATGTAAAACATAATAGACTGACATATCAACTGTCCAGCATGTAAAACATAATAGACTGACATATCAACTGTCCAGCATGTAAAACATAACAGACTGCCATATCAACTGTCCAGCATGTAAAACATAATAGACTGACATATCAACTGTCCAGCATGTAAAACATAATAGACTGACATATCAACTGTCCAGCATGTAAAACATAATAGACTGACATATCAACTGTCCAGCATGTAAAACATAATAGACTGACATATCAACTGTCCAGCATGTAAAACATAATAGACTGACATATCAACTGTCCAGCATTGTAAAACATAACAGACTGACATATCAACTGTCCAGCATGTAAAACATAATAGACTGACATATCAACTGTCCAGCATGTAAAACATAATAGACTGACATATCAACTGTCCAGCATTGTAAAACATAATAGACTGACATATCAACTGTCCAGCATTGTAAAACATAATAGACTGACATATCAACTGTCCAGCATGTAAAACATAATAGACTGACATATCAACTGTCCAGCATGTAAAACATAATAGACTGACATATCAACTGTCAACACAAGCAACACAAGGAACTGCACAACAAGATCATTGCGGCATTGGTAGAATAGATGCACAACAAGATCATTGCGGCATTGGTAGAATAGATGCACAGCAAGGAGGTGTGCAATAAACCGATCCCAGCTCAGCTCTAGCGCACCCACTGCAGAGATGGCAATAACATCAGGATTACTGCTGCTTTTTTAAAACTATATTCTGGTCGAAGAATGAAGGTATGGGGAGGAGGAGGAGGAGGAGGAGGAGGAGGAGGAGGAGAAGAAGAAGAAGAAGAAGAAGAAGAAGAAGAAGAAGAAGAAGAAGAAGAAGAAGAAGAAGAAGAAGAAGAAGAAGAAGAAGAAGAAGAAGAAAAGAAGAATGTACAGAAGAAATAGAAGCAGAGGAACAACAACAACAACAACAACAACAACAACAACGACAACAACAATGAGTCTATCAATTTTGCTGACAACTAAGAACCCCGTCACAACTCCGCTACTGCACCAATCTATTGGCAGCTGAAGAGTTGTATAAGTACACAGTGTTGCATCCATGCCATGCTCAGCAGTTAGCACAATTGATCTAGACGCCACAAAAGTATACACCGACGTGATAATAGGATGTGACCTTTGCCCTAGCATTCTAGCAGTCGGAAACTAGCATAATCGACCAAGGTGCAACAGGCAGTTCAGAAATATATTTCTCTTGCGCCCTCTAACATATCATTACGATATTGTCGACTATAAACTAACTCACCTGATGTAGTAACAGCAAATATTTACATGCTATTCATCGTTTGTGTCATTTTGCTATTCAGAACTAGACAAAGAACACTATTGATCTGAAATAAGGAATAATGTGAAATACGAGAAATTACAATTGGGCTATTTATCATTCACAAGTTGAAATTGAGCATTGTCAAAAGCTGTCATTACAATACTGTCATTACTGCCTATAGTACATTGCGGTGTAGGCCGAGAGGGGGAGGGGGTGGGTGGGGTCTTGAGCGTGAGTAATTAAGGCCGCCTGGCTAGTGCAGTCATCGCGAACTGTGCATGTTCATAATCATCATGAGCTCTGCCGATGAATGTTGGCGGTCTTGTTTCGTCGTCTCACATGATCACCAGTGTCGTGGATCATCTCAATGTTCTTGTCTCGACTATACCATATGGCCAGGCCATCCAGGTACTTTACTTCTCTTCCTTCTGTGCCTCCCGACAGAAAAAAAAAATAATCCATTACCTTCTCGAGTATTCGAACCAGGGTCTCCCAAATAAGGACCCAGCATTTTGCCACTCCCCCAGACTCTGAGAACAGCTTATCTTAAAGGAAATGGGGACTATTAAAAAGACAGGGATTGCACAAAGCAAAGCAGAAATTACGAAGGTGTTTGAAATGAGAACCTAATATGTTTTTTTTTTGTTCTTTGAGTTGTCGAAACAGGTGGAAATCGCTAGGGGCTGGGTCTGGCAAGTAAAGAGGATGTGGTCCGCAGTGAAAGCGGAGGTCTCCGATGGTTTCAAACGTTGCACGGGAAGTATAGTTGTCGAGCATTGTCATGTTGCTAAAGGACACATTTACTCAGAAGTCCATGTCGTTTGGATTTGATTGCGTTTCAAAACCTCTTACTCCACTCATACACTTGCTGGACTGATAGGCATGCTTCACCATAGTGGACCTTCTTTTGCTGATGAATTTATATAGGTTTCAACTCTTCATTGATCGAAAAATAGATAACAAAACACTGCTACGTTTTAGTCCATATCAAAAGTGGTGTGGCCATCATTCAACTGTCCTTATGACGTCATTGTGTTCGTCTGTACAGTGATGTCATGCACTAACACTCTGGACATCCTTAACAATAATATTGATCGGTTACAAGAAAATGACACGGTTATTGTAATTTCTATCACACTTTTAAGGTTGCCATTTGAATCCACCTCGTATTAATTACCGTGGAATCGCGTTGTTAGATACTATAATCCTTGATTTTATTTCAGTTTCCTGTCCAGCGCACCCAGTAATGATTTGGCACACGTCCAAGCTTCTTTCCCACGATATTAATATTAATGTTCTGCGTTTATTTAGAAATTACCATGGCCTTTGTTATGCCAGCATTCTCTGCATGTCAGATACATTAGCTATATCCTTGGCTTTGGTGAGTAGTTGTAACGATCCTTCCCTTCAGTGTTGACGTGGTCCTCTCCAAACTTGATGGCAAGTATTCGTTATTGTAATCCAAATATGAATTTGTTAGTCGGTTCATTTATCATCTTCTTCGAATGAAAATTGTATAAATCTAGTGATGAAATATGTGTCTATGACGCATTAATTTACTCACTGGGACTGTGTTTATTATTCGTACCCCAATTAAAACAGTGAAAATCAGTACCTTATTTAGAGGTCTGTATATATTCTAACGCCGTCTCCGTGGCGAAGTTTTATGAACGCGATTCGTAATCCCGTATACCCGGGTTCGAAACAAAGGGGTGCTGGGTTTTTTCCCCCGAAAAGGTATATGTGCCAGTCGTTCAGAAAGCAATCGCAAACTACTGAACATTAACTTGCCCAGGAATCATGAACACCCAAAATGCTGGCGTTGACTGCTACGTCCTGTGAAGGACATGCGACTAAATTTAAATATCTTCCAACAGGAGCCGCGGTAGCTTGATGGGTAGAAGCTTGTTCACCATCGCTGTGCTGATGGGTTCCACTCAACATCTACTCGGATTTTGAAAATTAATGGAAGTCACTCACAATAGCGGAGACGCGGGTGCGAATCCTCGGTAAGGTGTGCCTTTTTTCTGTCGGGGGCAAAAAGAAAATCCTAACCCTCACAGTTCTCGGCGACTGCACTAGCCAGGTGGCCTTAATTCCTCAAGACCACCCTTTCCTACACAGCAAGGTACTATATGCGGTAGATGACAGTTTTGACAGATTCAGCCTAAAATAGGTTGGTGTGTTACCTACCAGATTACATACGAAACGCTGATGAGTCTATAAAAATATGGATGTAAACCCGTTTACTCAATGCAACTTAGTGGATGTAAAGCCGTGTACTCAATGCAACTTAGTGGATGTAAAGCCGTGTACTCAATGCAACTTAGTGGATGTAAAGCCGTGTACTCAATGCAACTTAGTGGATGTACAGCCGTGTATTCAATGCAACTTATATGATGTAAAGCCGTGTACTCAATGCAACTTAGTGGATGTAAAGCCGTGTACTCAATGCAACTTAGTGGATGTAAAGCCGTGTACTCAATGCAACTTAGTGGATGTAAAGCCGTGTACTCAATGCAACTTATATGATGTAAAGCCGTGTACTCAATGCAACTTAGTGGATGTAAAGCCGTGTACTCAATGCAACTTAGTGGATGTAAAGCCGTGTACTCAATGCAACTTAGTGGATGTAAAGCCGTGTACTCAATGCAACTTAGTGGATGTAAAGCCGTGTACTCAATGCAACTTAGTGGATGTAAAGCCGTGTATTCAATGCAACTTATATGATGTAAAGCCGTGTACTCAATGCAACTTAGTGGATGTAAAGCCGTGTACTCAATGCAACTTAGTGGATGTAAAGCCGTGTACTCAATGCAACTTAGTGGATGTAAAGCCGTGTATTCAATGCAACTTATATGATGTAAAGCCGTGTACTCAATGCAACTTAGTGGATGTAAAGCCGTGTACTCAATGCAACTTAGTGGATGTAAAGCCGTGTACTCAATGCAACTTAGTGGATGTAAAGCCGTGTACTCAATGCAACTTATATGATGTAAAGCCGTGTACTCAATGCAACTTAGTGGATGTAAAGCCGTGTACTCAATGCAACTTAGTGGATGTAAAGCCGTGTACTCAATGCAACTTAGTGGATGTAAAGCCGTGTACTCAATGCAACTTAGTGGATGTAAAGCCGTGTACTCAATGCAACTTATATGATGTAAAGCCGTGTACTCAATGCAACTTAGTGGATGTAAAGCCGTGTACTCAATGCAACTTAGTGGATGTAAAGACGTGTACTCAATGCAACTTAGTGGATGTAAAGCCGTGTACTCAATGCAACTTATTTGATGTAAAGCCGTGTACTCAATGCAACTTAATGGATGTAAAGCCGTGTACTCAATGCAACTTGGAGGCGTGTAAAGAGACCCTATATTTATTTTACATAATATAGCTTCTCAGAAGTCTACGTGGCCAAAAGGCTTAACTTGCTTTCGATTTCCGGTATGCTGTGGGCGAGGTACAACGTTCATTTCCTACACCACCAATTTGACTTCTACATCGGCTTCTGAAGCACTGGCAAACTACTCAACAAACGTGGCCCAGTAAATCAACCTAGGGTTGGGTTTTATCGCAACGTCCGGCACAAACATGCAACATAACCGTGCAGCTCTACAAGAAGGCTGGCTAACGGTTTATGTAATGAAGTAATTGGTAAACATTGATAACTGTTTGAATTATGTAGGCCTGTTGTATTAACCGGTGGTGTTTACGTTTGATTCTCGTCCCTGGAGATGACATCAAAGAATGTTTCAGCGGTGGAGAGAATTATAGAACCGGAGATAACATAATCCAGCTTGCTCTTGATGTCGCTGCGAGGTCGTGATGTGAGAAATTAGCTTCGATTATGTCAGAGCTGGGAGACTTGCAGTTTCCTTTCTGTGGCAGTTTGTTTGTCAATGACAGGGGGTCTTTGTGACCAACTGGTTACACCGTCTATCTTGAGCTATAACGCTTGTGCGTTCCATTACGGGCTACGTTATACGGTTCACGAGTGCAGTTTTGTATGAGACTAATGAGGGGTCTTCGCTTGAGGTACTCAGTTCGTGCTTTGTGCTGCCTACAATTTTCTGCCTACACTGTCCTGCCTACATTGTTCTGCCTACAGTGTCCTGCCTACATTGTCCTACCTACATTTTCCTACCTGCATTGTCCTGCCTACATTGTCCTGCCTACATTGTCCTACTTACATTGTCCTGTCTACATTGTCCTGCCTACATTGTCCTACCTACATTTTCCTACCTACATTGTCCTGCCTGCATTGTCCTGCCTACATTGTCCTGCCTATATTGTCTTCTTCCAGAAGACGAAGCGGCGCAGCTCGTACCAACTGTCTGGGTTTAAGCTTTGGCTGGCAATGTTTTCAGCAGAGATTCGGGCTTCTTCATTGCTGTTAGATTCCATACCAGCGTGCAGGAAGAAGGGGACAGCTTAGTCCGTTGTCCTTCACATGACAACGCAATCAATCCTAGAATTTGATTGGTTGTTTCTGATTTATTAGGCAATCTGTACGTTTATTAATTTGCCATTGCTTTCTGGATGACCAAGCTCATGTCATTGAAATCAACGCAAGGCAGTCAGCTTGCGAGTCGTCTCCGGCTGACTGCGAACCCTCGATTTAGGGTAATTGTGAAACGCGATTACTGCCTCTAAGCTATTGCGCCGGCAGAGAGAAAGAAGAAAAGATAAACATTTCGATTTGAAGAAAGGACACAGAACAGGGAGGGACATGTTATGAGGCAGAGCGAGAGAGTGCAGAAAGAAAGAGAGAGAGAGAGAGAGAGAGAGAGAGAGAGAGAGAGAGAGAGAGAGAGAGAGAGAAAGAAAGAGAGAGAAAGAGTGAGAGAGAGAGAAAGAGAGAGATAGAAAGAGAGAGAGAGAGAGAGAGAGAGAGAGAGAGAGAGAGAGAGAGAGAGAGAGAGAGAGAGAGAGAGAGAGAAGCCGTAATCGTTCGTGAGAAAACACATTCTTGTCTCTAATGGGGCACAACCGGCTGCCTTTATGAAGTGTATAAGTAAAAGAAGTAGGCATGGGACACTTGTACATAACTAAGGCTTATGGTGCTAAACCCATATGTTTTTAGACAAGCCTGTACTCAAGTGTTGGTTTGGGCAACATCACTCGGCCGCCTGCACTTTCCAAGATATTTCCTGGTGTTCAGTACAGGATGAGGGGTTAAGTCTATGTCAGAAATCTGACCCAGCGAGGATCAAAATTCAACACCACAGACAAGCAGACAGGGGTTTAGTCACTACTTTACCGCGGCTGGCCTTTGAAATGTATCTTCTTCTTATCGTCGTTTTTATTTTCTCGTGATTGGCCGCTTAGAACTCAAGCGTAGTCCATACACGTGCTGCTAGGTCAAGTGCACGGGACTGAATTGTGCGTGTGTAACAGCTTTCCCTATTACCGGTGTCCCGAGCCTCAGGCGAATCCACTCCGACTTCTGAAGTACTTGTAATTTACGTCTCTAAGTCAAGGACAAGAAGTAAACATTTTTGTCAAACTGATCAGTGTAGGGGTTGAACTCGCTATCTCGGCGTCAGATCACCGGAAGTGTAAGAGTGAGCGATGTTATCCATTCGGCAATTCTGACCTCAAATTGCTTCTTTTAGTCCATGACGAGTGGTTTTGTGTTCATGTCTTGCAACAGTCTTCTATCTCTTGTGTCGCCAGTTATTTTTGACAATAACATTCCACGATGCCATGATGTCAAGCTGTTCGGTATCTTCACACTTGGTCTTCCCCTGCCTCTCTTTCACTTCAACTTTCCCGTTGTGACGACATACTCCAGCTTTCCCATTCTTATGACATGCCCAAACTGTACTGTCGTGTACTGTCTCCATCCGATGAGAGTAACCAGTTCTTTTTTTTTAGTTAACTTCTTTCACGATACCTTCTTTTGTCTTTCTTTCTGTCCGTCCGTTGTGTTCTCATCATTTTTCTATAAAACCACATCTCAGCAGCTTCCACGTAATTCCTCACTTGTCTGCTAATTGTACATGATTCTCTTGCTCACAACAATATTGACTCAGTGTAGCTTAGAAGTATATAGATAAACGAAACCATGTTTTCTATCATTATCATTATCATTACGTGGCCTGCAATACGCCCGGACATTCATGTATTTTCACAGATCTCCCGCCTACTGGACGAAAAATTGATGAGAACCCAGCGAGTGGCAATCACTGCTCCAGTTTTATCTCTCTGAACTGACAAGCTCATGAATAATTAAACGCATTTTTAAATAGAGCTAAAACGGCTGACTGGTCGCTGGCGGTAACAGAACAATGCTTGGCAGCAAGATTTCCAATGCACAAGAAAAACAACTGTATTGGTATTGATTCGCGGTCATACAAAAGAATGAAATGTGTATTTGTTCTTCTTATAGTCCATGATGTGTGATGCACATTAGATAATTGATGAACGACAGTATAGTGTTAGTTAGTTAGTTAGTCGACAGATCATCCTCATTGCACATCGAACCATTCAGTCCATAAGTGCTCGGATCCCATCCTCAGCAAATCCCGCAGCGTGTAGCGGCTAACGACGCCAGTTATGTGTTGGTTTATCAATCTTCTTTGGCTTCCTGCGTAGTGTTCTTGTTTGGCCACCCCTCTTTTAATTTGCTGCTCTAGCAATCTGGCCATTGTTGTAGATTCACAGTCATCACTTGGTTCTCGTAGAGCATTCAGAATGTCAGCCTGGTCCATGGCGCGTCCGCCCTCCACAGTAGCCTCACCTGCGAGCTTGTTAGCCCGCTCATTTCCTTGTACTCCCGCATGCCCTGGCACGAAGATGAAACTAATCTTTGCCAGCCGAGACCGCTTCAGAGGCAGCAACCATTCTCTTCGGATCGACCCCTCCTCTATCCTCTTGATCATGTTCATTGAGTCGCTAAGGAAACAAGCCCTAGTGAATGTCTGTGTCTCGAGCCATGTTATTGCTTTACTTACTGCCATGACTTCCATGGTCAGGCTACTTGTGGTTTCAGTGAAAGCACCAGAGTCCTCCTTCACAATTCTCCCTCCGGCCCGAGCTGTAAAGGCCCATGAGCTTCTCACATGTCGGACGACCGACCCATCTGTGTAGATGACCGCGTCACTGTCTAGCGAATTCTCGAAAATCAACGCTTGTACTTCAGCCTCCACAGCAGCCGGATTTTCTTGTCTGCATTTCCTATCTAGTTGGATGCAAACTGAAAAGGATGTGCAGAAGTCTGTTGGCACTTGCACCCACTCCTCGCCAGGTTCTAAGTCCTCAAGTGAACACACCTGTTGAAGAATGTCTTCGGCTTGACCCATCCACGACCGTCCTCTTTTTAACCTGCTGCCCTTCACCTTCCTAATTTCACTATGCAGTGGATGTTGTGTGTTTGCGTTAACTCTGAGGTAGGCGCGTGCCCTGCAAACTTGTATTCTCTCTTCAATGGTTGGAAAATCAAGAAGGTAGCGCATCGCCCTGCATGCTGTATCTCTTGTACATCCAAGAATAATGCGCATAGCTTCATTCTGTATCCTTTCCATCCTTTCTATCTGCTTATGGCTGAGAGTCAGGATTGCCATTGCATACTCCAAAACAGACATGACCAGCCCCTCGTACAGAAGACATAGATGGCGCTGCTCACAGTTTGCTGCCGCCATCACCCGCATCGCAGCCAAACCCAGCTTGGCCTTTGTTATCACCTGGTCTATGTGCACATTATAAGCAAGGCTTCGATCAAACCGTATCCCTAGGTAATTCATTGCCTGCGTTCTTTCCACCGTCTCTGAACACAGCATTACAGTTGGTGTTGGAGTGTTGACAATATGATTATTCAACGAGAACCAAGTCACTGTTGCCTTTGTTGGGTTGACCATTGCCCTAGCTTCATCACACCAAGTACTTATGCGATTGAGTTCGGTTTGTAGTTCCACAGCAACCTGCTCTCTATCCTTACCCTGACGATACACTAAAACATCATCGGCATACGACAATGTCCTGCCAGGTCCAGTGATCTGCTCACTGATGATTCTCACTGTGTAGGCGTTGAACAGTACCGGAGATAATGGTGATCTCTGTGGTAGGCCAGGATATATTGTTGTTGGTTCCGAAGTCCAACTGCCACATCTAAAAACTACTTTCCGTTGGAAGAGGGCTGCAGCGATCCAACTAAGTATGTACTTAGCGATCCAACTAAGACAGTATAGTGGTTGGAAGGGACGAATGTAATATAGGTCTGCGTGCCTAATTTGTGACCATTTGAAAATAAAATACCTGGGAAGGTTATCCCGGGCAAACAAATGTCTGAAAAGTCGGATATGTCGGCCGAAAGATGCAAGTACCGCAGCTCTGCTGAAAACAGGTACAACATAATTACGTCTACACCAACATTCCGAAAGCGAAAGCAGAACAGAAGAAGAAAATAAAGTTCTTTTGCTCGTTCGTTCTCTATCGGTCCAATGTGTTATAATGTTTCTATAAATCCACAATTACGCATCCTTCGTATAAAGGAGAAAAGTGACACAGCCCGGCATACCTGCCCGGTCATTGTATATGTTTATCACTTGTATCAAGGCAAGACAGGAAGTTGGCATCTACTTCTTCGCTCAATGGTAAAACATGGCCGACTATACCAAATCCAGTATCCAGTAATAAACATTGCTTGCTTTTGCAGGAAAATACGGTAAACCTGATGAGGCAGGCGGAATTAAAACGAAACATCGTATATACATTTCAATTATATTGTAACAACACAACCTAACGTTTTAGATAACAAATACACAATTTTTCTCAATACGAGAAACACATTTTAAACGCATTACTCAAGGGAAGGAACTCGTTCGTCAGTATTTCTCAAGGGAAGCACATCGGTCTACAGTATTTCTCAAGGGAAGGAACTCATTCATCAGTTTTTCTCAAAACAAGTAAATAATTAATGCATATTTCTGGGTATAATAAATGCATTACTTTGTGCAAGGAAATATAGTAAACACGAGTAAAGGATTCTTTTTTATATGTCTTGAGGGGCATTGGGTATTTTTTTTTAAAAATGGTTTGGTGCTAAAGCCATATCTTTACAGACCAATCGTCATTCAGTGGGTAAGGGGGACGTTATCATCAAATCCGCCTGTACGTGTCAAGACATGTTCTAGTAACATTCTAAGATGGGTTGACCTGAGAGCACAAGTTACATTAACAAACCGCATCGATGCAGAATCGAATGCAGGACAACCGTCTAACTATTGCGCCATCGCTGTGCTCTAAGACTGTAATTGCAAAGACTAAGTTATAAAATAACAAGTTTTAAACTAACAGTTATTGATTAACGCTTAAAGAGGTTACAGAAGGAAGAAGAGATGAGAAGACACAGCAGACTTCTTATTATTTTTATAGTCCATACCATGTGGCCTTGGTGATCATGTCTGTCCACAGTTTTCTGTCTCGTTTACCGCCTGTCTTCTTATGGTCCATGTCGTGTGGCGTTGGTGATCATGTCTGTCCACAGTTTTCTGTCTCGTTTACTGCCAATCTTCTTAAAGCCCATGTAGTGTGGTGCTGATGATCATGTCTATCCACAGCCTTCTGTCTCATGTACTGCCGACCTTCTTATAGTCCATGCCGGATTTATCATGTCTGTCCACAGCCTTCTGTCTCGTCTGCTGCCAAACTTCTTATAGTCCATGTTGTGTGGCGTTGACGATTATTCATGCCCATAGTCTTCTTTCTCGTGTACTGTCAGTATTCTTATAGTCTATGCCGTGTGGCGTTAGTAATCATTTCTGATATGGATGTTCCTCCATATCATGATGTCAGACTGTCCAGTATCTCCTCTACTGTTCTCCTTTTGCCTCTCGTATCCTTCAACTTTTACGTTGTGATGACAAACTCCAGCTTTCCCCTTCTCATGGCATGCCTAAAGAATGTAGACTGTCCTCTTCTGATGCCAGGAACCAGTTTTCTTTGTGAGTTGACTTATTTCTAAATAATTTCATTGCTCCATCTTTCTATCTATCTACTGCGTTATCATCTTTCTATAAAACAACGTCTACTCGTACAATACTTAACTTGTCTGCTAATTGTCAATGATTCGCGTCCATACATTAAGGTTGGAGCAATATATCTCTTAAGAACGCTTTTCTCATCTCGATTGATAAAGATGGCGAGTCATGACAACCAACGCTTTCCGGCATGGCACATGATTGATTAATTGATTGATTGATAAACGTCAATTTAACAATTGCCAGCAATAAGCACACCTTTATTCGATCTTCTAATGACTGAGCTTACTGACGAGTACAGGAAATTCTCCCGAGTGACAAACACGTTTTGCACACTTTTAAACCCGGTATATTGGTGACATAAACCTGACTAATGTGTACAATTTCCCACTTCCTCAACTTAACATCTGAATCAAAGATGTTTTACGGATCTTATGTTAAAGAAGTAATTCCCATGCCGTGGCCAGGTGGTTGAGTTTACTGCCTTACGCTCTGAAGGTCGTAGTTTTGTTTCCTTGGCTGCACCGTTCTGATCACAAAATCAATTGTTTTTTGAGACGCTTAAGGATCATCTCTGGAGCTACGGAGTTCGAGCTTTGTGGGATGCTCTCAAAAACTGGTTTGCTGTTCTGCAAGATAGACTTAGAGAGATGGAATAAAACCGATGGAAGGAAATCTACCCTCTCGACTTCAGCACGTTATGACATACTAGCTGACCCGGCCCGGCTTCGCCCAGGCCCTGGAGGGGATCTATCTATCTATCAGTCTGTCTGTCTGCTTGTTTGTCTGTCTGTCTGTCTGTCTGGCTGACCCGGCCCGGCTTCACCCAGTCCCTGGTGGGGAGCATCTCATTTAATTCATATAAGTAGTCATATAAGCTCTCCCGTTCCCAACTATCTGTCTGTCTGTCTATCTGTCTGTCTGTCTGTCTGACCCGGCTTCACCCAGTCCCTGGTGGGGAGCATCTCATTTAATTCATATACGTAGTCATATAACCTCTCCCGTTCCCGACTGTCTGTTTGTCTGTCTATCTGTCTGTCTGTCTGTCCCGGCCCGGCTTCACCTAGTCCCTGGTGGGGAGCATCTCATTTAATTCATATACGTAGTCATATAAGCTCTCCAGTTCCCGACTGTCTGTTTATCTGTCTGTCTGTCTGACCCGGCCCGGCTTCACCCAGTCCCTGGTGGGGAGCATGTCATTTAATTCATATAAGTAGTCAAATAAGCTTCCGTTCCCAACTATCTGTCTGTCTGTCTATCTGTCTGTCTGTCTGTCCCGGCCCGGCTTCACCCAGTCCCTGGTGGGGAGCATCTAATTTAATTCATATAAGTAGTCATATAAGCTCTCCCGTTCCCGACTGTCTGTCTGTCTATCTGTCTGACCCGGCGTGGTTTCGCCCAGCTCCTGGCGCACAGTAACTTAAAAGAATGTCCTTCCACACACCATTCATTATTTTTAATGAAAACAGTTTTTAATCACCGACATGACAGTTGATAAGTTCTGTAAGCAGAAAAAGATGGGTTACAATGTTATGCATTATGCATTATTTTTATGCAAACTTTGAAAATGCCTTAAAGATTATATCATTATTTATTATAACTCACATGCCTGAAAATAACTATAGACAAAGAGTTTAACAATAGTGCAAGTAAGTCCAACAATATGACTATAAAATATATAGAAATGTTATTAAAAGTTATGCCCCTTGAAATAACTGCTATATAGACATTATATAATTAAAATGGAAAAGTAAATGTTATTAAATAAGTAGAAGATTTTACATTAAGAAATTATTATAGTCGGTTGCACAGGAATGAAAGGAAGACGTGTAGAAAATTTCATCTCAATCGGATGTACCGTTATCGAACGCATCCAATACATAAATACCCACAAACACACAAACATACACTCTGTTTTATAGATATAGATTATCGGAATTCGAAGTCGAATGTCCGTTCGAAAGACGCAAATATCGCGGCTCTGCTCTAAACAGGCACAAGGCAATTACAGCCTAAAAAAGGAAAACGTTAGTTGCATATCCTTTACAGTACGTCGCAGTCAACCTAAGCAGTTTTCAAATGTTGTGAATTATTGGCAAGCATATGCTTAGTAGTTTGTCATTGCTTTCTAAACGACCGGCACTCTTGTATGAAAATTGCATGGAAATACGCCATGCGGTCTGCTGCCAAATTGTCTGCAGCTATGTTTCGATATTCCAAATCTCCCCCATTAAGACCTTCGCTATAGAACCGGTTAAAAGAAGGCAAGAAAACAAAACTATAGAACCATTGATGAAGAAGACATTTAAATTACAATTTCCAAATAAGAACCGTGCGTATTTGAAGAAACAGTGTACTTGGACACTGCCAACCAGACACACCTAAACAATGTATCATCACTGTGATCTCTACTTAAGGTTTTGCTTTTATAAATCCAAATCAATACCAGAAAATTATCTTTAGCAGCACACAGCAATACACATTAACTTTAACTCATGCAAATAAAACACAATTACATAAGTTTAGATACACCGAGAAATTATTCCGTCCACTTCTAAATGTAAACACTCTTTGAAAGCTCGAAGACAACGGAATGCCCTCTCGCGCGCGACACAACCTCAACAAATGCTAAAATACTCACAAATTCGCGAGCAGTGAGTCTTGAAATCAAGCGAATATCTCCCGAACTACTCTCCCATATCTGACTAGCTTAGTGATATTCTTAACTCCACTGTTAAATGTTATCCTATTCTTCTATCAAGTTTGATAGCACAACGCGTTATTTTCTTAAAGCAATGTACTGATTTTAACAACGAATATTCTGTTAGTGCCGCCTGGTAGACCAATGCAGCGTGGTGTAGCGTGGAGCGGGTGGCTGGGAGATTAAAATATGGATATGCTTAACGTGTGACCTTGGGTCTAGTCCTCTTAAAAGATAGAATAGCTAGTGTTCATTGAAGTAGCCGGCAAATAGCTCTTCATGGCGACTGGCGGCAGTAGTTGAAGCTACACAGTTCCTGATACAGTAAACTGTATCGATTGTAGTCCTTCAGAGGACTTGGTGGCGTAGTGAGTAGCGTGCTGACATACCGGCCTGGCGGTCATGTGTTTGAACCCTCTTTGAAGTTTGGTCACATTTTAGTAAAGGGTGATATATGGCACCACAACCTCAAGTGTGAGAATGAAGGTGGAGGCGGTTACTGCGGCTTTCCGCTGGTTGGAGAACATACTGTATATGCATGTTGTGATTGTAACTGATTCACGAAGCATGCTGGTAAATGTGAAGACTGGCATGCTTCGTGCAGAATGACATGCATCGATTCACTGGTCGCGGGTTGTGAGCATACGCTGGTTCTGTTCTCCAGGACACTCTGGTGTGGTTGGAAATGACCAGGCAGACTGATTGGCTGGTGCAGCATCATTAGGGGGTGATTTGATGCATGATAAAAAAAAAGATGTGGTGAACGCCCTCTAAGAGCACGGGAATAATACAGAAGAACAGATTATCGTGGTCTAGAGAGAATGCGGCAGCAACGGGCGATCAGAGGATCTGGTCGACAGTCGTCAGTCAGAAGTTAAAGCAAGAAGGATGTATAATCAGATTGCAACGTTCACCATTAGTATTGTAACTTTTCGCTGGCTGTTGAAGATGAGGACTCAGCGCTTATGGAAATGTCCCGAGTGAAGTGATGTCGGTTCTTGACTCAACTCAACTCAGTCCTCCTTGAGGCGATGCAGTTTTGTTTTTCCATTGACCGGTTCTCCAAGATCGGCCAGGACTACAATTTGTGTAAGGAAGTTTCAAAATAGAGATGCGAGCTTTGAAAATTACAGCAGAAATGTTGTTGGCAGAGAAAAAAAAAAGATAACAAATAACTTTTACAGATGCTAAGTCAATTACGTCAACACCAAATAACAGAAAGAGTGCAGAACTAGCAGACCAACGACTTGCACTCCATGGACTGTCACAGAAATCAAAAAGTTTTGCAATACAATGGATATCCTCATATTGCAACATGCAAGAAAATGACCAGGTCCACATATTGATAGAGAAATATGGAAGACTTCCTCAGCCTGACAGAGGTTTCTATGTCATGGGGCAATAATCCACATTGACATGGGACATCACTCTTCTTTGCCATGGGACATCACTCTTCTTTGCCATGGGACAACATTCCTCTTTGCCATGGGACAGCAGTCCTCTTTGCCATGGGACAGCAGTCCTCTTTGCCATGGGACAGCAGTCCTCTTTGTCATGGGACAGCACTCCTCTTTGTCATGGGACAGCAATCCTCTTTGTCATGGGACAGCATTCCTCTTTGTCATGGGACAACATTCCTCTTCGCCATGGGACAACATTCCTCTTTGCCATGGGACAGCAGTCCTCTTTGTCATAGAATGACTTGCTCGATGAATTGTTAAAGCAGACACATAGAAATTACCACGCACATACAAGTACGTAAACCGGCGCTGTGGCAAATAGATTCTCACCTGACTCCGGCTCGTAGGTGGACCCAGTCTAAAATATGTGCTAGGAAATGTCTTCGGAAGTAAAGGCGGCCGGTGCGATGTCCACCACATCTCCGAGGCATGCATAAATACTTATACACACCCACACTCTCTTCGTTCTTAAATACAAGTAGTCACTATTGCGTGTTTTCCTCCCCACATTCAAACATTCTCACATAAACACCAACACGAACAATCCCTGAGTCACGCACTCACACAATAAATCAATGGCTGTCACAGATTGACACGTACTCACAAGTTTACAAACAAGCTAGTTCACTCACTCACTCACTCGTACAATTACTAATTCACCCATTAATTTACTCGATCACTTACTTACTAAATCACTCATCTCTTTACAGAATCACTCACTTACGTAATGACTCATTCACTCACTGACTCACCCACCGACTCTTACCCAATCATCAACCCGATCACTCACCCACTAACCTGCTCACTGTCAGGGTCTTAAACTTGGCTCGCTTTCCTAACAAGTGTGAGACAGTACAAATACAACGTGATTTGACGTAAGACTCAACGACACATCGTTCGATGGATTTATTAACATATCAAATACAGAACGATGATCACAAATATATATAATGGATACTTTACAACTTACATCCACAATACAGTTCACAAGTCTGACTCGCAAGATGTCCAGACACTCGCCTTTCAATACAGAAACCATACAACGCCTTTCTCTCAATCACACGTCCGTCCTGTACCGTGTCCCAGAGCTGTCTGGACCTGGTTCGCAACTTGCCTCCTGCCTGACGTGGCGTCACGTGGCAGGCGTGCGTCTTGCGTTGGCGGCCTGTCCGCTGGTCAGCCAGCGATCTCGCAGGCCGGTAACTCCTATTCGCCTGCCGGCGCAACGAAGTTGTTGCCTCCCTTACTGGGAGCTAAGTCGCCTGGCGGTCGTAACGATGTCCCTGCATCGCTGTCCCCTGTTGGACTCTGACACGCTCCCCCGGTAGAATCCATGAAAGATGTCGTCTTTCATGTATAATGTCTGTACCTGTTGGGTTAATAGTATACCCTTGTCAGAGTCTACCTTTCTATTGTTATACACAACGTTATCAAAAATACACACATGCCATAGAAATATATAAGAACTGGGAGTTGGGTACAAAGACATGTGGTGCTTCATGTTTAACACATATCAGGCTTCACCCTCTCGATGGCTGGTTACCTCAATTGTATTATCACCCAGTCAGATCAGTAGTTCCAGCTTCACGCATCTACCTCGCAGCAATTTGAAAAAAAATAATAATATGGTTCTTGAGACAAAAACCATCTAGCCAGACTGAAATACGGCTTTGTATAAGTCGTATAAAACACTCCAACCCTGTCCCTACTTGGCCAGGAGTTCTTGTGTTGGCATACAATGTTGGCAACACTCTGCCATGCCCAGTAGATGCCTGCCTGTGGTGTCAACACTTTAACAACAACATGTTATATTACACACAACACATTAGCATATACATTTCAAATTATGGCCCTTTGTGTGAAAATGTAATAACAATAAATGAAAGGGAAATAATTTTAACATTAGTGAAACACAATAATTTACAATAACTATTTAATTTCTTAGTGTCATTGCTTGACGTTTCTTCATATTAACGAGAAAAAGTCGGTAATATGAATACGTTAATCAAGATATGATTCTAAGATTACATTAGAGAAATAAATAAACACACAATTCGTGTATTCAATTTTATAGAATCCTAAACATTTTAGAATCGTCAAAACTTTTTAACCTTTTATATGTTGTCTGCTATTTTTGTTCTAAATTTCTAATTAATCCGGAAGTACACACGAACACTAAAATCAGCTGATGGTAAAGCTTGCAGAACACACCTGTTCCGGTTTGATGTAGTTTAAGGAAGGTACAATGTTCTCAAAGTTCGTGTTGGATGTTGCTACACAATCTTCTGGATTACGATCGAATGTTCATGTGTTAGATGTTTCAGTCGAACATTAAAGATTTCGGTTCACTGCAGAGGTGTAGAAAAGTCGTCACTGTTCAGTTTTTACTTTCACAATCGTAATTAAAATGTTCCTGGAAGATTCCACACGAAGTTGTCACTGTCACGTTGGATAATTCGCTTCAGGTAAGTGCGAATGTGACACTGTTCTTGTACGTAATATATACAGTTAATAAAGTTCGCTTTCTACCACATACTGCACATTTATACACGACAATCACTACATGAACTAGTAAAATAAGAACACTATATATAACGGGAGTAATCCCTATCACAATATTGTAGACATTACACAGCTTTTTGTGAATGAAAAACCACTATTCACTGCTAAATGGCTGTGTCGGTCTGAGTGTATTTCTACATACTGCACTCAGACATTGGTGCTCACTGGGTCGGTCGGACAACGTGACAAAAGATCGGCAATTGAATTGGTTCTGCCTGGGATATGTCGAACCTCAAAGCTATAATCTTGAAGTTTCAAAGACCAACGCGCTACCATATGGTTCGATGGCACACCTGAATTCATCCATCGTAAGGGGCTGCTGTCCGATTCTACGATGAAATGGCGTCCTAGAAGAAATCTAGATAATTTTGTAATACCTACTACTAAAGCTAGGGCTTCCAATTGAGGAATGGACCATGCCCGCTCTCGGGCCTTCAGCTTCCTGGATACAAAATAAACGGGGTGGAGAATGTTGTTATACTCCTGCAACAGGACTGCTCCAATCGCCACGGAGCTAGCATCTGTGCGTAATCTGAAAGGTAAACGGATATCGGGCAATTTAAGGATAAGATTAGTGTTCATTCTTATCAGAAAAACATGATAGAACTTTATGAAATGCGATTTTTAGGCATTGATCGTGTACAATTTTCTCTGGTTTATCTTTTGTTAGTAGATTAGTGAATACCTCGGTCAGTTCAGAAAAATCAGGAATAAACTGCCGGTAGTAATTTATTAAGCCCAACAAACTTCTGACTTGTTTTTTAGTAGTCGGAAGTGAGAGTTTTAGTATCTTGGACACAATTTTATCGTCTGTCGTGACAAAGCCATTGGATATTTTGTAACCTAAGAAAGATATTTCCTGGTAGGCTATGTCTACTTTTGCAGGCTTCACTGTCAGTCCGTGCTGTCTGATCCGTTCAAATGTCTGGTCTAATGTCTTAATGTGCTCCGTCATTGTCTCTGTGTGAATACATATGTCGTCAATATAGCAGATTATGTTAGGAATGTCTACTAGAAGGAGTCGTGTCATCCGTACAAACGTGGCTGGGGCGTTAACAAGCCCAAATGGAAGTTTGCACCATTCGTACAGTCCCCAAGGTGTGGCAAATGCTGTCAGATGTCTGCTCTGTTCGTCTACAGCAATCTGCCAATAACCTTTAGTCATGTCTACCGTCGTAAAGAACCTAGCGTCTGTCAGTTCTGTCAGAAGATCGTCAGTGTTTGCCATTGGCTCAAGATCTAAAACAGTTATTTTATTCAGTTTTCGGTAGTCGATGCACAGTCTTATTGTATTGTCCTTTTTGCGTACTATGACCATGGGAGATGAGTAGTCTGATTGGGATCGTCTTATGATGTTACTTTTCTCTAAGTTGATGATTTCTTGATGTAAATGCTC
This sequence comes from Cepaea nemoralis, assembly GCA_014155875.1. Lineage (NCBI taxonomy): Eukaryota > Metazoa > Mollusca > Gastropoda > Stylommatophora > Helicidae > Cepaea > Cepaea nemoralis. Next base: position 22,139 of record JACEFZ010001629.1, on the reverse strand, counting down.
TTTGTAATGTAATGGGATGGTGTATGGTCTGCATCTAATGGGTGTGTTTGATGTGAGTGTGATGTGATGCTGTACTAATTCTGTTTGTCCTGGGTTGTTGGAAAAGATGGTGTTGTACTGTTGTATAAGTTGTTTGCAACTGTCTGTCTCTGCTTGAGTTAAATTTGGGTTGATTTTGATCTCCTTCAAGCAGTCTGTCGTGTCTAATGCAGGTGTTGGAATTTCGTCACTAGCATCGTCGTCTTCGTGATCTATTATCACTGTACAAGCTGTCGTATCGTCTTGTTCGTTCTCTCTGTTGTGGTATGGTCTTAGCATATTTATGTGAAATATTTTGTGTTTGTCTTTTATAAGGATTTCGTAGTCTACAGGTGAAATCTGTCTTGTCACTTTAAAAGGTCCCTGCCAAGAATCAGTCAGTAGGTGTCTGTCACTAGGTAGCAGAAGAAGAATGTCCTGTCCAGGTGTCAATGTTATTGTCCTGTTACCTTTGTCAGCATACTGTCTATAAGTAGCACCAGATAGTTTTAGTGCATTCTTTGCAATAACACAAGATTTGATGATTCTTTCACGCAATGATGTCACATATAAGTATGATGATATGGGTTTAAGTACTGGTGTAGAGTCAGTTAACATTTGGTGGTAAATGGTTAATGGGCCGCGTGGTTTGGCACCATAGATGAGTTCAAAAGGAGAGAAACCGGTACTAGCATGAGGTACCTCGCGATAAGCAAAAAGAATAGCTGGTAGATATACATCCCAGTTGTTGGGGTGTTCTTGCGTTACTTTTGCAAGCATGTGCTTAAGATCCCCGTTAAACTTTTCTATTACTCCGCTACTGTGAGGATGGTAGGGGGAATTGAAACACTGCTTCACTCCCAGCATTTTGGTGAAAGCTTGGGTGGATGCGGCAATAAACTGAGTGCCCCTATCAGATTGGATAGTATCTGGAAAACCTATCCTAGAAAAAATATGGAAGAACACTTCCATTATGTCATTGGCAGTTATGTTCTTTAACGGAATAGCTTCTGGCCAGCGACTACATTGATCAATGATAGTTAGAATAAATTTATTCCCTCTAGTTGTTGTATGACTAAGAGGGCCCACTATGTCAACCGATAGCTTTTCAAAAGGTCGACTGGCTAAGTCGGTAACTTGTAACTTTGCCTGTGGGTGTTTACCTTTTTTAACTAGTTTCTGGCAGGTGTCACAACTTCTGCAATATTCTTTAATGTCATTGCAAAATTTTGGCCAGTGAAATTGTGTCAATAACCTTGATCTGGTCTTAACGTATGCCATATGTCCTGCAAGAGGTATATCGTGTGCAAGATGTAAGGCTTGCTTGCGATAACTAGCTGGCAAAACAGTTTGCTCTGTGGTATTGTCACCTCTGGTGTAATACCTGGTGAGTATGTCATTTTTCATAGCAAAATGCCATTTTGCATTCTTGGTTACTTTTGGCTTTCGGCCGATCAGGTCAAAGTATTTCGACAATGAAGGATCAGCTTTTTGGGCTGTTACAAATGCTTCCTTCATGGTGTTAGTAGGTAGTGAAACTGGGCTGAGCAATTGTATCGCCTCAGTTTGATTTATTTCATCTTGCACTCTAGCAGTAGCTCTCGTTACTGCGTTCACACACTCAATGATGTCAGATGATGATGGAACAACAGTTTCAATGATGTTATGAGAACTTAGTGCTACATTAGCTACTTTACAATCAATAGGTGGTGTGACATTTCCAATGATGACATTTGAAGGTGATGTTATGGTATCATCAGTACATGAAGATGTTATGTCATGAGGTTTATCATTTACCTCAGGTAAATTACCAATAATTATATCACAAACTGGACTGGTTAGTGCAGCGCACTTTACTTTCCCAGTGAGGAAAGGTGTTTCAATATATGCCCATGCTAATGGGTATTTCTCAATATTGCCTGAGAATGTTCTACATGTTACGTGCCTGCCTGTATAGTCTGTAGGCATTATGAATGTTCTTTTCAGACCAATGAGTGAACTGCCTGTATCGCGAAGGACTGTAGCAGGCTTGCCATTCACATATCCGTGATGGATGTGTATTCTGCCTTTTGAATCTACTACCAAATTAGCTTCTTCATTGGCAATAGGGATGGCATGACCGCATGTTAAAATACCATCTTCAAAAAAGGTGTTACAAACGGAGCATTTGTTTGCGTTGAATATGTCAAAAGCCTGTGCTGAGTTCACAGGATGTTTCTCTGGCTCTTCTTCATCAGAAGACGAACTATCAAACAAGGCGGCGTTTGCTTTGTTGGTCATATGCCTGCCCTTACAATCTTTCCGATGGTGTCCCCATGCCTTGCAGAGGAAACATTTTCGTAAGTTTTTGAAGGATTTACGTTCCTTGTCCTGTCTGTTTACCATGTTTAATAAGTAAGTTTGGTACCCTGGGTTCTGATCGCACATTTCACCCTGATGATGTGAATCTTTACAATAAATACAATGCTTAAATTTCTCAGAGGTAGGCCTATGAGGTTTCTGCCTACTATAGGGTTGTTTGTCATAGTTAGCCGCTGCTACAAAGTTAATGTTAGTATCTTCAGTAGCAAAGCAATGTTTGTTGGCTGTGTAGTAAGCCGACCCACGTCTTTCAATTTCATCCACACTAGAGCATTCATTCTCTAACAAAAATTTAGCAAAGGCTGAAGGAATAGATGACACAATTTTGTCTCTAATGATTAGATCTTCCAATCTCTGATAACTTTTTTCAATTTTGGCTGCTGACGTCCATTTGGTGAAAATATCTCGGACTAAGCAGAGGTAGTCAGAGAACGTTTGAGTCGGTTTTGGGCTCAATTTACTGAATTGTTCTCTGTAACCTGCCTCATCTAACATAAAATGTGCCATAATCTTAGATTTCAGATAATGGTAATCTTTTCTGAGGTCTTTGGGGATGGTTTCAATAACTTTAAGAGGTTCCCCTGACAAACTCCTCATGTACACAATATTCCATTCAGACAGTGGAACTTGATAATGTTCCATTAAAGTTTCAAAATTTTGGGTAAAGGCTGCGATGCAGTCACCCGAGGTATAATTACGTACAATACCTTGATATTTCTTATACTGGTTTTCTTTCTCCAGTCTCTCAGATTTCTTAGACTCTTTGTTAATGGCAGTCTCAGTGTCAAGCTGTTTTATCTTCAACTGTAACTCCAGTTCTTCTCTCTTACTCTGAGCTGCTATTTCTGCCTTTTTCAGCTCACTATCTATCTCAGCTTGCTTTGTCTTTTCAAACAATTCTGCTTGCTTTAAGGCTGTTCTGCCTCTCCTTGTTTGGCAGCCATCTCTGCCTGCTTTAATGCTCTTTCAGCTGCTCTTTCTTCACGCTCAGCCGCTTTTTCCTGAACTAGTAGGTATTCAGCATATTTTTGCTCACTCCACTGTGTTAGTTCATCACCATGTAACTGTAACTTTATGCCCATATCAATGAAATCAAATAATGAAGACATGATGGAAAAATGTCAATGAAATACCAGCCACACACAATATGTTATAAGTGGTTAGTAATCAACAATTTACAATTTGTTTATATGGACGATATGTGCCTAAAAATGCATTTTTAAAGTATACGAAAAGAAAAAAGTATACTCAAGTGCCCTGGATGCGGTGAAGAACGGTTGGAAAATCGGGCTAGGAACTGTAGGGTCGCTACTTCGGACTACAAATGACCTCTACGGCAAGGTTTCGGATGGTACGGAAAAACCTGCTTTTATTTTGGAAGAAGATAAATTAGCGTCTATTTGTTGGTGTGTGCCTGCTTGTCACTAAGTGTTGATTAGGTTTGTATGGCGTTGAGTGTAATTGTATGTCGTAAGTTTGTCCGTCAACAGTTTTTTTTACAATACACGTTACTTTCTTTCCAAACACTTTTCGCGTTCCACAAACTCAATGCACAAAGACAATCTACAAGTATCTTAACACTCTACAACATTGATGACACATCACTTACATCAAGATGACATTCAGTAAGGACATAGACATCAAGTTTACAAGATGGCGACAAGGTCAAAATGGCGACAAGATCACAATGTCGACAAGGTCAAAACGGTGACAAGTTTCACAAATCACAAATGTTTTACACGCTTACAGGATCAAACAAAATGTATGCATTGTACGTTTACAAATGGTCTTACACATGTTTAAATAATGTAGTAACAATCAAAATGAGCCTTCCATGATCACATTTAGGTTTAAATCTAACTAAATTAAAGCTGGACGAGACCTTCACGTTCAACAAGGACGAGCTATTCACGTTCAAATATAAGTAAATTAAAGCGGGACGAGCCCTCCACGTTCACACATGTCAGGGTCTTAAACTTGGCTCGCTTTCCTAACAAGTGTGAGACAGTACAAATACAACGTGATTTGACGTAAGACTCAACGACACATCGTTCGATGGATTTATTAACATATCAAATACAGAACGATGATCACAAATATATATAATGGATACTTTACAACTTACATCCACAATACAGTTCACAAGTCTGACTCGCAAGATGTCCAGACACTCGCCTTTCAATACAGAAACCATACAACGCCTTTCTCTCAATCACACGTCCGTCCTGTACCGTGTCCCAGAGCTGTCTGGACCTGGTTCGCAACTTGCCTCCTGCCTGACGTGGCGTCACGTGGCAGGCGTGCGTCTTGCGTTGGCGGCCTGACCGCTGGTCAGCCAGCGATCTCGCAGGCCGGTAACTCCTATTCGCCTGCCGGCGCAACGAAGTTGTTGCCTCCCTTACTGGGAGCTAAGTCGCCTGGCGGTCGTAACGATGTCCCTGCATCGCTGTCCCCTGTTGGACTCTGACACTCACTCATTCACTTATTAACTGATTAGCTGACTGACTCACTCGTCCACACACGCACACACACACATTCACTCACTCAGTCACTCACTCACTCATTCACTCACCCATCCACCCACTCACTAACTCACTCACTCATTTACTAACCGATTGACTGACAGACTCACTCGTCCACACACACACACACACACACACACACACACACACACACACACACACACACACATACATTCACTCACTCATTCACTCACTCACTCATTCACTCACCCACCCACCCACTCACTCACTAACTCACTCACTCATTTACTAACCGATTGACTGAATGACTCACTCTTCCCCACACACACACACACACACACACACACACACACACACACACACACACACACACACATTCACTCACTCATTCATTCACCCACCCACTCACTCACTAACTCACTCACTCTGATTCACTTACTCACTAACCATCTGACTCACTCAGTCACTTACTCGCTGACTGACTGACTGACTCACTCGCTCACATGTGTACACACAGAGTAAATACATTAAATTAATACATGTTACCGCGGGTGCAGCGCGTGCTAGACTCCTCATGCCAAGACCAGGCCGTCACACGACCTGACACTAATTCTCATTGAAAGAACCGATCTTGACTCTCCGCTCAAAGATAGTCCCTCTAATTGTTTGAGATGCTTTTTCTAAAGTGATGCGACGCCTCAGATGGACTAAGTGGTTGTGTTGTTGGGTGTGAGATGTGGATTGTGTGTAGGAGTGTGGTTGTGTGTGATGTGGATTTTGTGTGGATGTATGGTTGAGTGTGGGGTGTGGATTGTATGTGTGTGGCTGGTTGAGTGTGAGGTGTATATTGTGTATGGACTGCAGGTTTACTGCCGGGCGTGGATTATGTGTGGGTGGAGAGTTGAGTGTTGGTTGTGGATTGTGTGTATCTATAAGGCCGTGTGTTTGATTTCATTTGTAGGCTCATTTCTTCTCTGGCAACGCACGGTGTGATTCTGCGATGTTTATCTTGAACTCCCCTATCGTGCAATACGTTCACCAATTTATTTCCACATTTGGTCAGAGTATACTAAGGACTTACACAGAAAACATACCTGTATAACTGCAACATTGAACTAACTGGAATTAGTTTGAAACAAGCAAATATTGTCAATATTTACGCAACTTTGAAGTGAAATGTAGAAAAGGACTGGCAAACGCAGCATATCATAAGTAGGATATTATAGACAACATCTTTTTGTCGAGGCGAGAAAGATTATTAGTAACAATATCGAAATAATCCTGATTTAAGGAAGTGAATCATGGACAATTAGAAGATCAGTGAGGAGTTACGAAAAATCAGCAATTAACTTTTTCATAATACAAGAATGATGAGAACTCAATAGATGAATTAAAAATATAATAAAGGTATCTTGAAAGTAATGAACTCGTAAAGAGAACTGGTTACTGACATCATAACAAGACAGTCTACATTCGTTGAGACCATTATGAGAAAAGGGGGTGGGGGGAGCTGGAGGACATCGAAACAACTGACAAGTTGGAGGAGAAGAGGGGCATGGGGAGACCAAGAGAAACGATGTAGGACAGTTTGACATCACAGCATGGGGGGGGGGGGGGGGAGGGTGTACATGTGTATCGGGGATGATTGGCAGTAGACGAGACAGGAGGCTGTGGACAGACATGAAGACGGTGCCAGGCGGAAAGAACTATAAGAAGAATACTAAACAAGCTGGTTTCCTGTGGCCATTAGCAATATTTATTTAACTTCTTTAAAACTAATGCACTAGGACAAGGACATTTTATTCGACATAATATAACATAATATAAAATAACACAATACAACTTAATATAACATACCATAAAATAACATAACATAACAAAACATAACATAACATTACATAAAATAACACGCTACAAAATATCATAACATAACATAACATAATATAAAATACCATACTAGAACTTAGCAGAGATTAACATAACATAACATAACATAACATAACATTTTGGCAGACTGTTGTGTTTTCATTCTGGCAGCGGCCTTATGCATGTATGCCAGTGCTTGCTGTTGGTTTGTCAGAACTGCTGTCAGTTCCACTTTACATTGGGTGGATTTTTTTTTCTGTCGGAATCACATACAAAAAACCCTAACATGCACAGTTCGCGTCGACTGCACTAGCCAGATGACCTTAATTCCTCAGGCTCTAGATTCCCCTTCCCACCTGCTAAATATCCGTGGTGCTATAGGCAGTTAAAAAACCAATAGGTACAACAAAGCGGGAAAGAACAAACCCAACAATAACCCAAACAATAATAATAATAACAGCAGCAGCAGCAGCAAAAACAATAGCACCGACAATAAAACGAACAATAACAGTAATAAAACCAACAATAACAGTAATAACACCAACAATAACGGCATTAACACCAACAATAACAGTAATAACACTAACAATAACATTAATAACACCAACGATAACAGTAATGACCCCAACAGTAATAATAATAATAACAGCGACAAAAACACACAACATAAACGATAATATTAAACAATAACAAAACAATAACTTTAACAGCAACAATAGTGACGATAACAACAAGACCCCAGTTCTTCACTCCTCCACTCGCACCAAGAATTAAACTCAAGATATCTGTCGCCAACAGCCGTCAATGTCCCCCGACAAGAAAATACTAATCTATAGCAACCAAGCATATGTTTATTCTCCAATCTGCCAAAGCCCCTCCCGTCTGTTGATGTATGTTGTCATGGCGACGCCTGATAAGCGGGCCGCACATCCGGGTTGCCAAGGACCGAGGGACTCAACGGACTTTGACACTGCTCGCAGAAAACAGGCCAAAGTTTTGTTGTAAGGTGAGCTGGAAGAACAAACTTAGTAGGCTTTCGTGAGTTAGTGTGAATCCTCAGCTTCTTTCTTCCTTATTTTCTGCATGAGTGCGCAACGTTTACGAGGGGGCTTAACATAAAAACTTTAAAAGCGTGATATAAATTACAATAACCATGGCATTGTCTAGTAACCAGTTAATATTTTTGTAAAGGGTGTGAAGTGTGTTAAGCACATTTCATCACGATGCAGACGAAGACGGCGATGTCATAAGGACAGTATAAAGATGGCTGCCCCACTTTTGAGATGCCTCAAGTGAGGCAGCGTTCAGGTACCCGGTTTTTGATCAGAGAAGGGGTGGAACCTGTAGAAATGCATCGGCCAATGAAAGTCCAGTATGGTGATGCATGCCTGTCAATCCAGCACCGCCAAGTATATGAGTGGAGTAGGAAGGTTTGAACCCTGTCGGTTCAGTACGACTGGTTACACATGAGACTATGACCATTCTTTTCTATAGGAATCCAATCACATTATCGGCGCTGGAGCACTGCATTGAACGCAGTGCTGGATACATCGAAACATAAGACTTTTATTCTTTACTTTTTCTGAATATATTCGCAAAAAAAAAAAAAAAATACTTTCGCTAGTAGTTACGTACCCTTTTAACTCATAGAGCTGTATGCTCGTGTTAAGTTTTCTTTCTCTAGAAGGTTTTATTCAAAGTAACAGGATCTATCTATCCATGGGTTTGTTGATTCCTCTAGCAACTATAATAAAATAAAAACCTAACTGGCCAATCATTGCCCTGGCCATGCGGGAGTGCGCAGGAATAAACAGAATGATAGGCTGGCAGGCAATGCGCCTCTTGGTTTATCTATGAACAAGGACAAGTCTGTGGGACCCGGTGGAGAAGGCGCGGGAACAGACTGAGAACCCTTATGTGGAAAGAATGAGATTGCGGGGGATCGGCAGTGGTTCTTAAAGACTCTCAAAACTGAGAGGGAAGACCTGGAGAACTTTCAATCAGATAGCGGTGGGAACGATTAGTAGTATGACTCGCCGCTTTTAACGAGGGGGAGGAACACGTATGGGAATGTCCTGATTGTAGTAGCAATTTTGGTCAATATTTAAAAATTGGGTTTTTACTTATGAAATCATACCAGTTAGATAGAGCTTGACAAGACGAATCCAACGGTATCTCAACGAAGACTGTACGTTGATTCTAAGCGGAGTTATGAATTATATGGTGACGTAATTTAATACCAGGAAGTCCAATGATGAATTAACTGATAAGTCAGGATTTATCGCGGCCCTAAGATTGGAAACTGAGAAATTCTGCCTTCTATTACAGTGGCTTGTTTATTTTTAAACGGACAACGTTGTGCCATATATCATTGCGTCCGGGGCGGCGAGGCCTAACTTGACGTATTATTTATTTTTTTATAGGATGTGCCGTGACCTAATTAACAATTTAAAATGGCCGCCAACTGTTTATTATTTGCCTTCTATTACCGTGGCTTGTTTATTTTTAAACGGACAACGTTGTGCCATATATCATTGCGTCCGGGGCGGCGAGGCCTAACTTGACGTATTATTTATTTTTTTTATAGGATGTGCCGTGATCTAATTAACAATGTAGCCACTGCAGGGTCTTCTCCGTGATTATTTATTGTATTTTGTGTAGGTATTTGTTTGCTGATGAAACTAGTTAAGACATCCTGTGTTTTTCGTTATTCTTTTATGTAAGCTTCATTACTCTGTGTAATTTTATATTTTTTATATTTTCAGATTTGTCGCAGTACAAAAAGAAAAAAAAAGAGACAAGTGAAATATTTCATCCAGCTAACCTTCCGAGGAGATGAATAGGTCCAAGTGGGCTGCCCATGGCCACTCGCTCAATTTGGCGATATGACTTCTTTAGACTTTAGTTGAATTGAATGTCCGCGGTACATAATTTTAATAGCTACACATTCCGAATTGGGTGGACAAGATACTACACACAGAAGATGGTAGCCTAGGCAGGCCGACACACCGGAACAGTCCGGCTTCATTGGTCGGGAGACATGTGTATATTTTAGTTTGAAGGATTTATCTAGTTAATTCACGTAAGTATTTGATTTCTGCAGTATCTACCTGACGAGATGCAGTGAAATATGTCAGGCAATAAATCGTGCAATCTATTGTTTGTGTCTTCGTTATTCAAATATATAGAAACTCACCACAGGAAGGTGTGCACCTGAATTGTTTTATCAAATTGACACAGGCTGTGGCAAAGTAGGTGTGACAGGCAGAATCTTGAATGTCACAGGAAATGGTTCAAGAAAGAGTGTCACAAGTGATGGCCATTCTTTGGTTAATTGCTTTTTAGGTTTCACAACTAATTTTTTAAATATATGTAAATTATTAGTAAGAGTACTTTCCTGTATTAGCTTGCCTGGTTCGTTGGCATGAACGAGACTCCTCACTTCTCTCAGGTGTATAACGCAGGTGTATAATATAATTTAGTATTAGGATCTAGAACACCAAAGACCGAGATTTGTGGAAAGCCATGAACGCCTACGCCAGCCGGCACTTGATGATGATTATTATTAGTATTTGCATATACAGAGAATATTTTAAAATGGGGTTTCTACTTATGATTTGGTAACAGGAAAGTAAAGGTCACATTCCTCTTTCGATAGAATGTCGAGAGGAATGAGAGGATCAACTTCATTGCACCAGGTTTGCTCAGTCTCTTTCCACACGACGGCCTGGCGAAAGCATCGTACAAAGCACAAGAGTCTCAGAGTCTCTGACAAAGATGCACTTGACTTATAAGACTTTTTGTTATGATGTGCTGTGACCTAATTGCTAGTTAAAAATAGCTGCACATTTATTATATTAATTAAATGTTATGTGAAATGTTCGTCGTTAGTGAAAGAACAATTCATGAAAATGTATCATATTGTCTTAATGTACTAACTGCATTGCGGCAGCTTTCTTTTGTTGATTAAATATTATAAACATTAATGTAAGTAACTGTCATATGGCAAATGACAGTGGTGCAACATTCAAGTGATGAGCTAGCGCATCAAAGAAGAAGATACAGAGTGTCACAAATGTTGAACATAGTGACACCAACATTGAACGCAATTTAGACGTCATGGTACGACGTCACATAACGCCGTAACGGCTCAAGCATTAGGGTGTGATCCAGCAAAGACAGCGTTAGGACGTGTTTCACCAGCATTCACGGAATACCGACCGTTATACTGCGGCCAGTCCTCAGTGTCCACATGAAGTCACGCTGGTTTGTGTCCTGCAATTGACTACAGGCATTCCTGGCTCTACTGATGCCACGGTCGCTGGCATTTCTGGTATTCGCACGGGTCTAATTATGACCGGGCCAAGGACATGGGCCGTTGGAGCTCGATTAGGGTGAACTCCGGTTGAAGGTAGGAAAGTGTAGTTGATTAGCATTACCAGGATACTAGGCGGCAAACTCTGTTCTCAACACTCTCACTGGTCTGGGGAGATGATGTCTGATTGAAGAGCGGTTAGAGCGGGAGTGAATGTTGCGCGAGAATGACTCAAGTCTGAATCAGCACAACCACTCATAGCCGCCATCCAAGATCAGCTGTGGTAAAATACATCGCAGTTCACTCCACTGGCACTCCACCAGTTCTAATTATAAATAAATACAGGTCCGCTATTGTTTATTTTATGGGCGCCGCAATCTTACATGACATGACGGCCATGGCGATGTCACTAATTTTTCCCCCCTGAATTTCAGCTAACAGCAGCTGTGTTGAAACTTTTCATATTTATGTAAAATTGGACGAGGCATTCAAAAATACAATAAAAAGTTTAAATTCTTAAGCTACATGGAGTTATAAGACAAATTACCGTAATATTCGTGAATATCACCCCCAAAAATCCTTAGAAAACGTTTCTTTCGGCTGAATCTTTTTCCCGCGTAGCAGAAGACCCAGTACTTAAAATATTAGGATAACTTCCCCTTTCATCGTACCACGCTTCTTTCGTTTTTTTGATTTTTTTAGAAGGACATGCTCAGACCGGAAGTAAAATCGTTGGTCGCGACTAAAAGTTCGCGAAAATACGAAAACGAAACAGGAAGTAAACGGGAAAACCCGATGACTCTGACATTGCTAATTGTAGTGATGTCGTTTCTGAGCTCAACTTAGCTCAACTCTTTGCGGTTTCAACTGCAGGGGGATTTGTCGCATTCGCAACTTGGACACGGGATCTCCTGATTGTCGCCTTTATCCGAGTTTTCTTGATATCAGTTTGATCTTGATAGGGCGGGGACCTATCGCCTCACTCTTTGCAAACTACACTGCAGTTCGATTTATAATGTTTAAAGTTACAAAAATGGGACCTCCTGTTTTTTCGAATTTATCCGAGATGGCTTGATATTAGTCTGCGTTGTGTCTCTGGAGCTACAGAGTTCGTGTTCTGTGAGACGCTACCGGAAGACGTTTAACTACTCTGCGGTGAGAGACTAAACTAGATGGGATACAAACCCAGTGCAATGAAGTCGATCCTCTATCTGTGTCATATTTTAACCCATTTTTATGGTAAAGAAACCCCAAGACGTGACTCGGAAATTACACACGTACCCTTTACCACTATGGTAGTGAGATCTAATACGCAACCTTCTACTATAAGGGCTAAGAAAAGAAGATTGCGTGAACGAGGGAGCTACACATGAAAACCTTAAAATGTAATAGAAATTACAATAACCATGCCCATTGTCTTGTAACCTGTAAATATTGTTGTTATTTATGTTAAAAGTACTAAGCACGTAACATCACGATACAGACGAACACGGTGACGTTATACGGACAGTTGAAAATGGCCTCCCCACTTTTGAAATGCATCAAAGAGGAGCAGCTTTCTGTTATCCATGTTTTGATGAATGAAGGGGTGAAACCTACAGAAAGTTATCGACAAATGAAGGTGCATGTCTGTCAGTCCAGAAAGTGTATTAGTGGAGTAACAAGTTTCAAAACGGCGGATTTCTATGACAGACCAATCACGACCGGGTCAAGCATACCGAGTAGTGACCACAGAGTCGATTTTTCTACAGTAATCCAAGCACTTTATTGGCATTTGAGGAATTGCATTGAACGCGATGGTGACTACATTTAAAATGTCTCAATAGCTGCTAAGATTGCGGTCATAAAGTTAACATAGAAAACATGTTTCGCGTGAAATATTTGACGAACTATAAATTATCATTCAAATAGGCCCCTGAAATTAAGCATTCAAAGCCTGTGTTATGCAAATAGAAAGACTGCATAGTAATAATGCTATACCGTAGCGATAACATTGCTCCACATTGGAACAGTATAGTGACAAGGTGTGTTGTACCATTAAGCCAAACTATAATTCACTGAATATCAAATATCATACTGCAGTATACACCTGACGAGATGAATCGATATTATGTCAGGCAATAAACTGTGCAATCTATTGTTTGAGATTTATGTGTCAGTCCTAGGCACAAACAGATCTAGGACAAATTTAAGGAGACATATTTAAGGAGACAAAGTTAAGGAGACACATTTAAGGAGAAAAATTTAAGGAGACAGATTTAAAAAGATAAATTTAAGGAGACAAATTTAGGAGACAAAGGTAAGGAGACAAATTTAAGAAGACACATTTAAGGAGACAAATTTAAGTAGTCAAATTAGGGAGACAAATTTAAAGCTGACGCGTTAACAAAGCTGTCAGTGAACTGCACTGGGGATATCCTTCTCACAGTAGGACGCATTTTCGACGTTTTGGCATCTGTCTTGCCAAAGCGAGAGAAAACAATAGCCTACCAATCCCTCTTTGCTCTCACCCCTACCAAACGTGATGCCGTTATGCCATCACAGGCCCCATGCCAGAGACTGTTTTTGGATAATTAGTTAGTTAAATAAGGCGATCCGCGGCTAAAATATTCAAGGACACATCAATCAATACAAAATACAGCAATGAGAAGGGGGTCAGTCAATCTTTCTTAAACATCCGGTGTGCTGAGGGTTCCTATGGGTTCAACCGCTACACCGGTCAGTTGGACTAAAATTTTGTTTTCTCGTCCTTGACTTGGGGTGGGGGAGGGCGTAAATTACAAGTACCTCAGAAGTCGGAGTCGGTCCTCCTAATGGTGGGAGCGCGCTAAAACAAAATAACAGGAAAAAAAACCGAAAATATAAAAGAAAACAAAATTGCCTATTTCATAACGAATCAATGTTCTCAATACAAGTGAGATCATTGTTAAGAATCAATACAAGCCGTGAATCTATTTTGGGCAGTGATAAAGTGAATGCAACTGAATGTTTACCGTGTGTGTAATCAAAGACTGCTGTAAGTGATTATATACGCGAGAATAATCACATTTCAGTAAAGGCCATGTTGCAATCATCCATCCGCACAACCAACCAGCCAACCACACAACCAACCACCTACCCAAACAAGCAACCACCTAATTAATCAATCAACTAGCCAAGCAACCATTTAACTATCTAACCCTCGAAACAAATTAACTATTAAAGCAACAAATCAAGTAACTAACTAACTAATCGACATGCCAGCTTACGTCAGAGTTGGAAATCTTTTACAGACACAATGACCCGTGTGGTGAACCAGACTCAAAGCAGCGATTTGAAAGAGCATTTATTTTGTTGCAATATAAAAGATTATAGAAATTAAACGTAGACAGTCACAGTTTTTGGACAGGCTTTGAGAAGAATTAAACTGGAAAACTTGGTGACAAATGACAAGATTGAGGAGAAGAGAACAAGGGGGACGCAGAGAAGTAAATACCTGGATGGTATAGCCACGTTGTATTATCGAAACAAGAACACAGAGCGGATACACGACTCTGGTGATCGTGTGAGATCGCGAAATATGAAAGCCTTCGCTGAATCCTGATGATGATGATGTTGGTGATGATGATGATTATTTTGACGTAATATCAAAGTAAATATAAATCATTCATTACACGAAACAGAGAAACAACAGTTATACTCAGCAAGTGCTTGATGTTAATAATACAAAATGAAAACAATGAAAATGGACACTGGAGGGGTGGTCGAGCGTCTGTGGAACAGGTGGAGTAGGCGAGGGGAACAGATTGAGAACCCGTATGTGGAAAAGATGAGATTGGGGGAGATTGGCAGGGGTTATGGTAGAATCTCAAAACTGAGAGCTAAGATCAGGATAATATTCAATCAGATAGCGGTGGGAACGATTAGTAGTGTCTCTTCGCTGGCTATTGATCGTGGGGATGGAGCGCTTATGGGAATATCCTGAGTGCAGTGATGTCGGTTCTTAGCTCAACTTAACTCAGCTCAACTCAGTGAAAACAATCAGGTGCATGTGACACCTGGGAAAAAGTGAGATACAATAAACACGGACACAGTGTAAATACTTTACAACGAACGTTAACCCGAGACAGGAAATCAATGTCAAAATAACAATGATAATAATAACGAAAACTGATATAACAAGAAGTTACACGATAACACAACGAATCAACGTTTCTGTCTTTGTGATCTTCATCAGGAACAACATAAACAGATCTAAAGAATAACATGAAATTAGCAAAACATAAGGTTGTATTGTAGAGTCTGTGCTTATCTGGTAATTCTCTTAATAGTAATACGCGCTCGTCATTCATCTCCTTCGTTGATAATATTGTTATTAAATTTATTGTGTTTAAAATTCATAATAATTTTCTTATATCTAGATTTTTAAAACTTTGCATTCGCTCGCTTTCAACTCAAGCCTAGTACATGCACGTGCTATTACTTCTAGTTCACTTGACTGATGATCGCGTGAAGATGAACTTTCCCTACTACCATACTACTACCATTGTCACTCACCATCAGGAGAACAAACCACGAAATTGTAGGTACTGTACTTGTAATTTATGTACCCAAGTCAAGGACGAGTAGTCAATATTTTAGCCTAAGTGTCCGGTGTAAGGGTTGAACTTGCTACCTCGTCTTCAACACACCGGAAGTTTAAGAGCGTACGCTCTTATTCATTCGGCTATGCTAGCGGTACTTACTTACTTACTTACTTGTGTTCGTTGGCTTGAGCTCCAACGCGAAGTCCTGTATGTCGGATGAAGGCATCCTGTTGTCCAACATCAGTGCGATGTCATACAGGACCTGAATTTTGCGTGAGTATCCGTTGTCCCATGTCTGGCTTATTGGTGTGCAGACTGGTGGTTCCTCGCCGTACAGGCAGACACTCTCCGACTTCGGAGGAAATGCTAGCGGTCATGTTTTGTTCTTGACAAAGGTAGTGGCTACCGAAACGTCGCACAATTGTGTTGTGTTTCATTCCTACTTATTTCATTATTTGTTGTCATATTTTAGTTTTCCTTATACTATTACATTACTTTCACTTGTTTTCCGTGGATTTTGTTGATGTAGATTGAGATCCTAGTCTGATATGTAAACAATAACAATGCTGATATCGCAGAAAAAGGTGACACCCAAATGTGAAATAGAGTTAGAAGGGAACAATTCCTCATCAAATACATAGTTTTAAATATCTAGGGGCATTTATCACATCAAATGGAAGATGCACAACAGAGATTATGACGTAGAATTTAGGCAAGCAAAGACTGCATTTCAGAAAATAAAGAATATCTTATGCAATAAGTCACTAAGATTGAATGTAACAAATAGAGTGCTGAAGTAGTACATAGAACCTGTTTTTCCATATGGCTGTGAATCTTGGAATGTAAATAAATTAGGAAGAGATTGGAAGCAGCTGAGATGTGGGTCTCAGATGAATGTTGCGAATTTCTTGGACTGCCAAAGTAACTAACAACGATTGCCTGAAAAGAGGCTAATAAAACTAGAACATTGTACTACAACAATACGAAAGAGGCTTTGGAGATCATCGTGACAACTGGAAATATCCAGGAGAAGAGAGACAGAGGCAGACCAAGATAATGATGCTGGCTGGATTGAGACGGTGGCATGAAGGAATATCAACAGCGGAATTGATCCAGAAAGCCAAAGACCGAGATCTGTGGAGAGTCATGAGCGCCTACGCCACCCGGCATGGCACTTGATGATGATGATGACGATGATGATGATGACGACGACGACGATGATGATGATGATGATGATGATGATGATGATGATGATGATGATGATGATGATGATGATGATGATGATGATGATGCTTGTTTCATTGTCAACTCAATGCATTTGAGTTGACAATGTTAAGAGCCTAACATCGGGTTTTAGCCTACATGTTTGTTTCATTATATCAGCATCATCATGTGCCATGCCAAAAAGCGTAAGCGGTCATGTTTCGCCATCTCACGAGATCACCAGAGTCGTGGATCAACTCAGTGTTCTTGTCTCGACCATACCACGTGGCCAATCCATCCAGGTATTTACTTCTCTGCATTCCCCTTGGTCTCTTCCTCTCAGTCTTACCAATTGTCACCAAGTTTTCCAATTTATTTATTCTCATACAGTATCCAAAAAAAAAAAAAAAACTGTGACTGTCTACGTCTAATTTCTACTAATCAGTTCACGGTTTTCAGTTGTTTTTTGTGCACTTGGTCATTGGTTTTTCTGCCTGCCCGCGGTATTCTTTGCATTTTTATTCAGAAACTGCATTTCCAGAGCCATAAGATGGTTTTCATTATATACAAAATAATAAAGACAAGTAGTTTTTGAGACAAGAAAAGCTGATGAAATATGAAACAATTGGAGAATGTGCAAAGACAAGGATATTCCAAAAAGATCACCACTGAGAGAACTGCACCGGGGTGGTGGAGAGAAGGAAGAGCATTGTGTGGATGCATTCAAGATGTGCTATTTGATTTGTTTTGAAGTGCTGCATAGAACTTGTACTGGTGTATGGATGGCTGAGTTATGATGTTATGGATGGGAGTCTCCGTGGCGAAGTGGTCAAGCCGTCTGACTCGGGCACTAAAGGTTGTGGATTCGATTCTTGGCCGCATCCTTGGGTACACGAGTGCATTTTTTCGGAGACTCCTAAGGTTCGTCGCTAAAGCTACGGAGTTCAAGCTTTGTGCGACACTTTAAGCGCTGCGGAAAGAGACTGACTGACCAATATGGGATAACACCCGGTGCAATGAAGCCGACCCTGTCGACTTTTAAGCGACTTTTTTGGGTGTATGGATGTGAAACAAGGACAATTAACAGACAAGTTGAAAACCTTCTAATGGCAGAAGAATTGTGTTTTCTGAGGAAAATGCAAAGAATGCCATGGATAGATAGAAAAACCATTATGTAAGTTCTACACGAGACAAATGAAAATCGTACACTGAATACTTGCGCACGTTGAAAATGATCATGTCATGGTCATGTGATAAGTACTGTCCAATGAATAAAAGAGCACGTGCTTATCGTCCCACGATGCACAGGTTATGTTTCTGATCGTTGAGAATATAGCCGGGTTGATCCAAAATCCGTCCAAAGAAGCTCAAAGAGCGGTGATTCAGTTTCTTTCATTTGAAGGATGTCGACCAGTGGTTATTTATCGAAGAATGCAGGCATCGTCTGGTAACAAATGTGTGTCAAAGACAACAGTGACAGACTGGGAACGAGTGTTTCGGAAAGGAAGTCAGTTCACGACAGATCTACGACGGACCGGTCAAGCGCATATTATTGCAACAGAAAAAAAACCATCGCCAAAATTGATGCAGCAGTACAGATGAACGTTGTCGAAGCATAAGTTCGCTGCAAAAGAATTTGATGTGTCTATTGGGACAATTCAAAAAGTCGTTCGTAAGAAGCTGCAATTTCGGAAGGTGTGTTCACAGTGGGTACCACGGATGTTGACCGGCCACCAAAAAGAGAATCGCATGGGATGGTTTTTGATCCACTTGCTGCGTTGCAGAGTGGAGCGTGATACATTCCTCTTTCGCATAGTGGCAAGCGATGAATCATGATGTCACCACTTTGAGCCGAGCAGCAAGAGAGAGAGAGAGAGAGAGAGAGAGAGAGAGAGAGAGAGAGAGAGAGAGAGAGAGAGAGAGAGAGAGAGAGAGAGAGAGAGAGAGAGAGCGTGCAAAGAAAGCATGTTGGATTACCAAAAGCCAAAGAATTCAAGTTTCAGGTTTCCGCTAGTAAGGTTATGCTGAGCGCATTTTTTGACCATGAAGGGCTTTTGTTGGCCGACTTTAAAGAACCTGGTGTCAACACAAACTCTACCCACTACTTGGGAAAACTAGACAAGCTGCAAAAAAGTCATCAGAATAAACGACCCGGCATGCTTTCTCGCGGTGTAAGTTTTGTTGCACGATAATGCTTGTTCGTATGTTGCAAAGATTGTGCAGGAAGCATTAGAGTGGAAAAATTGGGAAATTCTGCAACATCCAGCCTATAGTCCTGATTTGTCACCATGTGATTTTCATTTGTTCGGACCTCTAAAATAAAGCTCTCAAGGGTGCAACTATTTCACACAGATGCAGACGTAATGAACGCGGTAAACACTTGGTTCAGTGAGCAACCCTAATCCTTTTTTTGCGGACGGCATTCGCCGCCTACCTAAGCAATTTCATGCTTGCCTGAATGCCTACGGCGACTTCTTCTGACCAACCCATGGTGCATAATTCATTCAAAATGAATGCTTTGTTTAATTCTACCACACCTGTTAATGTTTCTTGCATGCTTTTGTAATAAAGCCATAGGTACGGGTTTCAAATGAACGACCCGTATAATATATAACTGTGAAGTATGCACATAACGAGATGCAGCTAAATATAGCCAGGCAATAAATCGGTCAACATACTGTGTGTGAATTCTGTATTTACATACATTAAAACTGCAACAGTGACAGACTGCGGCGGCAGTGTCTAGAACCAAACACAGTAATTTCAGATAACAATCATATCACTTATTTACGCTACCCCACAACGGGGTTTCCTGTATCGTTTCGTCTCAGCCGTTGGCGCCCTTTGCTAGTTGACTCGCCTCACGAGCGGATGTTAGCCGTGCCTCGTTACCTGCTCGGATTTAACAAAATCAATGTTCGCTGGCGGGGGGATATCGATTCCTCATCAACATATGCTTATCTCTGGACCAGAATGGGAGTTCTGAGGCTACAAACGGGACATGAGAATTAATGAGAGATTAATGACTGGCAGAAAAGGATTTTTGCCCTCCTTCGGGTGTCCATGGTAAAGAGATATAGTTTGAGTATGCAGGTTGTCTGAGTTAAGTTGACCCTTTTGAGGGTTGCTGTAGCCTTGAACGGGGTTCAAGTCTACTTGTGTGCATGTGTTTGTGTGTGTGTGTGTATATATATATATATATATATATATATATATATATATATATATATATATATTCGCAAGAGACTAGCAATATTTCCGGAGGGCCTATTCTCGTTGGTCGCGGGATCCGCAGAGTCAGGCAGGGAGTCTGACGGAAGTACACGCTTACATTGGTCCGGACACTTACGACTGAGAAGTGTACGCGCTCATAAAGGTCCAGACACTTGCATTAAGGCCCCCTGCTGCGGGATATGGCTGAACGGCTCTAAGCCATGTCCCACGGTGGTGAGGGTCTGGCCACCACTCACGTCTGCTCTTGGAGGTGAGACTCACATCTGTCTTTTGAAGGTTTTACGCTGAGTCGCCAGCGTCTGCAACGTACCTTATTCCAGATGTACTTGTACTGGTTATCCTTTCCTCTGGAGTAAAAAAGGCAAGGCCGAGAGAGGGATCATGCTGCATGGGCAACACATGTTCTCTGAATCCATGCTCAGGCATTGTGCGATGGGATTTTGGCCAAATTCTAATCCACATATTTTCGCCTGTCAAGATGGCAAGGTGCCACTCACTATATATATACACACACACCATATGATGTTCGTGATCATGTCTATCCACAGCTTTCTAGCTCTTGTGTTGGCAGTCATTTTTCCATGCCATGATGTCAAACTTCCTCAGCATCATTTCTCTTGATCTACTCCTGCCTCTCATCCTCTTCAAATTTCCCGTTGTCGCGAATTACTCCAGTTTTCCGGTTCTCATGACGTGCCCAAAGAAAGCCAAAGAAAGTGGACTAAATTCTTCTGATGCGAGTAACCAGTTCACTTCGTGATATCTTCATTGATCTTTGTATGTGTTCACTACGTTCTTATTATTCTCCTCTAACCTACATCTCCGCAACTTCCACACAATTTCTCACTTGTACGCTAGCTATCCATGATCCACCACATGTTTAATAAACTAAAAGAAGGGGATACAAATGAATGTAACTGTGGAATAGGAAAAATATTTTGGCCCACACCCGCTCCATTGAAGGATACGCTCTATGGAGGTGTCAATAAGTTTACGTTTGCTGCTTTCTGATTAGGAGGAGGAGGAGGAGGAGGAGGAGGAGGAGCAGCAGCAGCAGCAGCAGCAGCAGCAGCAGCAGCAACCGCCGCCGCCGCCGCCGAAGAAGAAGAAGAAGAAGAAGAAGAAGAAGAAGAAGAAGAAGAAGAAGAAGAAGAAGAAGAAGAAGAAGAAGAAGAAGAAGAAGAAGAAGAAGAAGAAGAAGAAGAAGAAGAAGAAGGGGGAAGAGGAGGAGGAGGAGAAGATGAACAACAACAACAACAACAACAACAACAACAACAACAACAACAACAACAACAACAACAAGAGCAAGAAGAACAAGAAGAACAAGAACAAGAATGAGAACAAGAAAAGAAGAAGTAGAGGACGAGAAAGAAGAAGAAGAAGCTGAGCACCCAAATCATGTTCGAAGTGCAAGGATGATACTGCACCAGACAGTTAGCTAACTAACTGGAATCATAACATGTGGTAATTAACTGATAGACTTCTAATATGGAGATATTTGACGGGGATGTTAAGAAGGAGACTGCAGCACCTATAGACCTGTCCGAAGTTCAATGCTATCGACCCTCTCTAATCACTAATCACTAATTACAAGGTGTAACTGTGAACTGTATAGTGCCTCGCAATTATCTAATTTAAAGGCCGCGGGTGGGAAGGCGACATGCCTAGCAAGTTCGGGGTGGATTTCAGAGCAATGAGAAAATTAAGCAGTGACCCGTGAAAAGGATAATCACTTGCAGAGAGACACAAAGTAATAGGCGACCCTCTCAAATAATGGGCAGAGTACAGCATGTGGAGTACAGTACAGTGAGGAGTGTACAGTACAGTAAGGGTGTACAGTACAATGAGGGGTGTACAGTACAGTGAGGGGTGTACAGTACAGTGAGGGGTGTACAGTACAGTGAGGGGTGTACAGCACAGTGAGGGGTGTACAGTACAGTGAAGGGTGTACAGTACAGAGAGTGGTGTACAGTACAGTGAGGGGTATACAGTGCAGTGAGGGGTGTACAGTACAGAGAGTGGTGTACAGTACAGAGAGTGGTGTACAGTACAGAGAGTGGTGTACAGTACAGACAGTGGTGTACAGTACAGAAA
>JACEFZ010001628.1:472500-773338 GCA_014155875.1 Cepaea nemoralis | reverse complement strand
GAGTTGCTTATGGGTTTATCGCGCTCGTACTTAATCTTCATATATGCTTACGTCGGCATAGTGGGTTAATTCCACATACCAGTCAGTGGGACATAAACGTTGACTTCTCATTCAGAAAGCAATGGCATACTACTGGACATAACATTGCCTAGGAAATCAACCTTGGGTTGATGTTACATATATGTAATATAGGTATATACAACACAATATATGTGTGTGCGTGCGTGTGTGTGTGTGTGTGTGTGTGTGTGTGTGTTGTGTGTGTGTGTGCACGCGCACACACAAAATATCGTTTAGGAATATATCAGACTGACTGTACCTGATTTAGAATGTTGTTGTTTTTTTTTTGTTTAATTGCCTTTTTTTGTCACACTACACGTGTCACTCTGAACCTATCAATATATTTACTATTTTACATATGTTACATATGATGCGTCCTCTGCTTATTTATTTATCTGTGATGACATACTTTAAATGTATTAAAATACATTCAATACATCTGTTGTAACAGTTACATTTTCTTTTAAACTAAGGAAACATCTGCAAGTTCACTTGATCTTATAAATTTGTTCTGCCATTGTCACTCCTGATTAGTGTTTTATTTTGTATATTTTCTGGCATATTTATCTATGTCAATGGAGGAACAGAGTTCGTAAGAGCTATATTGGACCAATCCTGATGTTCAGAGGCGAAACATGGACACTTAGCAGACAAGCGAGGAATTGCGTGGAAGCTGTGGAGATGTGGTTTTGTAGAAGAATTATGAGAAGGCCGTGGACGGATAGCCCGAGTAGCTAAGATACCTTGAAAGAAGTGAGGAGCTCACAAAGATAACTGGTTACTCGCGTTAGACGAAGACAGTCCACAATCTTTGGGCATGTCATGAGAAAGGGAAAGCTGGAATACATTATGACAACGTGAAAGTTGGAGGGGAGAGGAGACCAAGAGAGAAGATGCTGGACAGGTTGACACCATAGCATGAAGAACACCAGTATCAGAATATATTGGCAGTACGCGAGACAGAGTACTGTGGACAGACATAATCACCAACACCTCACACCATGAACTATAAGAACATCTTCAAGTATCTATTTTAGTTTTTCTGACATTTCTGAGAGATCTAATATCACTTACCAACTCCGGTGTGAAGCGTTTCCGTTAGAATACCTTGAATCGCAATGCAGACAATATATCAGTCAGATCTGGTCAGAGAATAAAACTGGGTCACAAGAAACACAATGTCTAGGACAGTGGTTCTCAACCTGTTATGGCCCATGCAACCCTTCACCATATGTTCAGAATGTCACTCCCCCCCCCCCCCCCCCTTTCGTATTTCCTCTCTATAAATCCCCACTCCCTTACACAGTATACATAAACATGGAAGCTAAATTTAATAACACATACTAGAACAAGTCTAGACCTCTATATTAAACATGATTTGTGGTTCTGATTTCGTTATGAAATGAATTTCAAAAGGGCGATAAGTACAAAACCGTAAATTATGGAGGGAAAAACAATATCAAGTAATCGGTTCTCGTATTAACGCGATCTTGAAATAATCTTAATTCTCTCTCTCTCTCTCTCTCTCTCTCTCTCTCTCTCTCTCTCTCTCTCTCTCTCTCTCTCTCTCTCTCTCTCTCTCTCTCTCTCTCTTCCCCCCCTTCCCCCCATGGAAACCCTAAAATTCCCCCCTTGGGGGAGGGGGGAATTCCTCACCGGTTGAGAACCACTGGTCTAGGGAATTGGAATTTTTGGGCCACATTAAATATCACAGTGTAGATCAGCAAGGCCGAATGGATAAGAGCACTGGCTCTTACATTTCCGGTTAGACTAAAATGTTGACTTGGGGACGTAAATTACGAGTACCTCTGAAGACGGAGTGACATAGGACACTGGTAATTGAGAAAATAAATTCAAACGCAAAAATCAGTCCAGTGCACCGGGAGAAGCAGCATGTGTATAGACTAGGCTTGAGTTCAAAGCGAGTGAACGCCCCTTACAAGTGTCACAGTTGAGGCCGCCGTTGAGTAAAGGCTAGATGCTCGCCTGCCGGCACGGCCTTCATGAATTCAAATCCACATCGGAGCTTAAATTTGATCTGGGTTTCCATGGCGATTCAGCCTTAAAAAACTACCAGGAAATGACTTCTATGTGCAAAAGTGAAAGCAGCCGGTGTGGCTAAATGTTATTTGGTCTATACACATATGGATTAGAACCAGGTGCACTAACGAGCGTAACATTATAACAACAAAGATGAGATTACTTAGAAGAGCTGTGGGAGTAATCATGAGAGATAGAATTAGGAATGAGGAAATTAGAAGACGATTAGGTCTGAAACAAGTTCGTTCATTAAACAACAGTTTAAATGATTTGGCCCCTTCAATCTTTAAGGTTTTGATTTGAAGCCCCCTCGTAATTTTACTTGCCTCTACCAGACAATCGCCAAGAAAAACAATAAGTATAACATATAGAGGTCTCCCTGACCTAAGGGTTAACGTCTTTCTCCGTCAGAAAGCAATGGCAAACTACTGAGCTTGCCTAGTACATCAACAGCAGCTGGAAAATGCAGATGTTAACTACAACGGCCTGTAAGCGATTGCAAAAAAAAGAAAGGAAAAAAAAAAAAGAAATTTCAATTTAAAAAAAGGAACTGGTTAACTCCTGTGTCTCCCAGGCAATTGTTACTGCAAGGCTTTCCAGTCTGAGAGATGACACTTAAAGGAGCTACGTGGCGAAGTGGTCTAGTCTCCTGCTTGGCGCTCTGAAGGGCTTGGTTTCGATTTCTGACTCCGACATTCGTTTCACAAAAGCCATGTTTTTGGTGACCCTTCGAGGTCACTGCTGGAACTACGGAAATCTGTGCTTCCGGCAGGCCTCTCTGTAGACAGATGCCGAGTCACACGGGATGAAACCACGTGCGATTATATTGATCTTCTTGTCGTTATACCTCCCTTCAAAGATGACACATAATAACCTTTTTGAGATTAGCAGGTTATAATAATTTTATTAAATTATGTTGGTCACAAGGAGTTAAAATCGGAAATCTGGTACACGTAGGCAATGTAACAACAGACAGAGATAGAAGAAAGTAAGACAGGCACTGTTCCGATTGACGGTCCCAAATAGTTCCGCAGTGAATACTAAATCTTAGGTGTAAAACAGGGCCTCATTGGGTGATGCTAAAATACGAAACACATAATAGTCTTGAAGAAATAAAAAAACAACCAGTAACGCATTTTCGCAGTGTTGGTTCATTCATCATCATCATTATCATAATCATCATCATCATCAGGTGCAGTGCCGATAAGCGTGGAAGATCGTGGTTCGTGATCTCACACAATCATCAGTCTTTTATCAGGTCAGTGTTCTTGTCCCGATAATGATAGGCGACCAAATCATCCGGCTATTCCTGTCTTTGTCTTCCCCGTGCTCTTTCCCCATCGTCATGCTGCTCGTGGTCATAGAGTGGGCACCACTGGATTCTTGAACGGTTCGGCCCGCTGAACGGGCTGTAAATGCCCACGCACTTCTCTGCTGCTTTACAACAGATCCATCTGTATAGATGAGCACTTCGGGGCTATCTGAGTGTTCATAGATGAGCGCGTTGACTTCTGCATTGACAGCGGCAGGGTTCTGCTCTCTGCACCGTCTGTCGGGTGTGATAATGCAGGAGAAAGTGCACTTAAAAGCTGGAGGCATCCGGCACCCATTCCTTGCCGGGGTTGATACTGGTAAGACTGCAGAGCTGTCTGACGACATCTTCCGCCCGACCCATCCATGATTTGCCTCTCTTTAGCCTGTCACCCTTTTCTCTGAATATAGCGTCATGCAGAGGGTGCTGCTCATCTGCACTTATTTTTAAGTATGCACGAGCTCTCCAGATCTTGATCCTGTGTTCCATTGTCGGGAAGTCAAGGAGGTATCTCATTGCTACACAGCTGGTGTCTTTCGTGCAGCCCAAGATGATGCGCATGGCTTCGTTTTGTACCTTTTCAAGTCTTCCAATCTGTGTAGGGCTGACAGTGAGTATGGCCAGGGCATACTGGATGGGTGAAAGCACCAGTCCTTGGAACAGACGTATTAGCAGTCTTTGCTCGATATTGGCAGTCGCGACATGATAAGTGTAAGTGCACAATTTACATTCTTTGGATGTGTGATAACGAGAAGACAATCTACATTCTTCATGTATGGACGTGTGATGATAAATCGATAATCTCCATTCTTTGGACGTGTGATAATGAGAAGACAATCTACATTCTTCATATTTGGGCATTTTTTTCCCCCCCGCGTTTCCATCCTGTTTCAGGACATTGCGGTCAACATCAGCATCTTTCAGCTGTATGTTGATTCCTAGGCTAGATTACGCTCATCAGCACGCCACGACTTTTTGAGCGACCGGCTCCATCCTCTCATAAGTCACTGGCGCGACTCGAACCACTTCCAATTCTCGTGCGCTCACGTCAACCACGAGAGTATTCGGGGTTACGGAGAAAGCTGCTAAATCCTCGGCCAGGGAGACCGGTTCATATTTGGGCATGTGATGATAAATAGATAATCTCCATTCTTTGGACGTATGATAATGAGAAGACAATCTACATTCTTCATGTCTGGACAAGTAATGATAAATAGAGAATCCCCATTCTTAGGACGTGTGACGATACGCTGATAATTTACATTATTTGGACGTGTAATAATAAGTAGGTCTCCGTGGCGAAGGAATTTGCGGACGCGGTTCGTAATCCCGTATACCCGTGTTCGAAACACAGCTCAACGCGATTTGACAGCAGATCGCATTGCGTTGGTTTTGCGTTGGTATCAGTGCCAGTCGTTCAGAAAGCAATGGCAAACTACTGAACGTGGACTTGCCAGGAGATCACAGCGATAGAAATGCTGATGTTGACTGCGATGTCCTGTAAAATAGGATGTGCAAATTATTTTAAAAAAAATTATAAGTAGACAATTTACATTCTTTGCTTATGTGATGATAATAAGAACATCTTCATTCTTTGGTCATGTGACGATAAGTGCATAGTCTAATTCTTTGGATATTTGATGATAAGTGGATAATCTACATTCTTTGAACATTTGATAATAAGTGGGCAGTTTACATTCTTTGGATATTTGATGATAAGTGGATAATCTACACTATTTGAACATTTGATAATAAGTGGACAGTCTACATTCTGTGTACATTTGATGCTAAGTGGACAATCGACATTCTTTGGTTATGTGATGATAAGTAATCAATCCACATTATCTGGTCATGTGTTGATAAGTACACAGTCTACATTCTTTGGACACTTGTTGAAAAGTGGATCATCTACATTCTTTGGACATTTGATGATAAGTGACAATCGAATCTTTGGACATTGATGATAAGTGGACAATCGACATCCTTTGGACATTTGATGATAAGTGGACAATCGACATCCTTTGGACATTTGATGATAAGTGGACAATCGACATCCTTTGGACATTTGATGATAAGTAGACAATCGACATCCTTTGGATATTTGATGATAAGTGGACAATCGACATTGTTTGGTTATGTGATGATAAGTAAACAATCTACATTCTCTGGTCATGCGATGATAAGTACACATTCTACAGTCTTTGGACATTTGATCATAAATGGATAAGCTACATTCTTTGAACATTTGATGATAAGTGGACAATCTACATTCTTTGGACATTTGATGATAAGTGGACAGTATACATTATTTAGACGTGTGTTTATAAGTGCCCAGCGGCCATGCGGGTGATCCTGGGGTGCACAAAGAACACACCAATTATATGCATGAGGAATATCCTGGTTGTACCAACAATGGCGGTCCTTCAAGCCAAATGGTACCTGAGAGTTGCTGCAGATAGGGATCAATCACCCCCTGTATGAAGCCACGAATATGGTCAATGGTCATAGACTAAGACGAGGTAGGTCCTGGATGGCACAGGCAGAAATATCTACACGTAAGGTGTGTGATCTAGAGACCATCAATCGTTAAAAAGAGTGGGTTGAAGTACCGAAAGACATGACAGACTGGCACAATGTAATAGTAACACTGGGTGGTGAGTGCAGAGAATGGGCAGCGGGCCGCATAAAGTTTGAGATGCATCACCTGATCCAGAGTAAGACACATCAAGGTGACATAGTGATCTATGCCGATGGGACAATGGTGAGAAATAGACGGAGTGGTTGGGGTTTCATTGACAAGGCTAATGGGCGAGTCTTGAAAAAGAAGTCTGGCATATGAGACTACAACCTCCAGCATTAGAATTGGGCAGTAACAGCGGCACTCCGTTGGTTGGAGGGGGCCATTGCAGCGCACATTGTATTCATTACAGACTCAAGGAGTATGCTTAGTAAGGCGGAGAAAGAAATGTTTCGTGTGGAATTGCTCACCTCGCTTCAGAGGTCACGGATTGTGAGAATTTTAAGAATTTCTTTTTGCCCTGGCTATGCGGGAGTGCGGGGGAATGAACAGGCTGATAGGCTGGCAGGGAATGCACCTCTTGGTGGTAGATTACCTATGGACAAGGGAGATGTGGTCCTGCACCTGATTAAAGCAGCCGGCCATCTCCTTCAGGTCCACATCGCTCAAAGCCTTCATGTGGCCATACCTGACACCATCAGGCCCTGGTGCCGTGTCTTTTGCCTTTTGCAAAATATGTTTAACATCTTCAAACAGTATGATGTCTTCGTAAGGCATATTCTCTATTGTGCCAGATAATTCCACTCTAACTGCATCCCTGGTATCCGCATCACTATGATTGGTCTGCTCTAAAAATCTCTGGAGAAACGCCTCCCCTTTCTCCTTGTCTGTTGTCACGCGTACCCCATCCTCTTTATAAATTGTTCCCACTGTCATAGGCAGATCTTTTCTTTGCATTTGTCTGTACAGTTTCCAGAATTTATGCAGTGTTTTATCACCTCCAATCTCCTTCATAAAACATTCCCATTTTACTTTCTTGGCCTCTGCAGCACATCGCTTGAAATCCTCCACCTTGTCTTTCTTGTCATTTTCCGCTATGTCCACTTCTTCTCGTGAGCTTAGGGGTGTCTGTCGCAATTTCCTTAGCTGCTTCACTGCAGCTCTCTTTGCTTTCCACGCATTGTCTACTTCTGGGGTCCACCATGGGGGCTGCAAAAAAGGAGTTTTAACAGTCCTGTTGCATGCCCCATGTCTGAGGCGTCCAAGAAGGCTGTCGCTCCACTCATACCGGAAGGTCTTGCGCGCTCTCCCAGCCTTGACTTTCCTGGACTTAGAGATCAGGACTGAGCATGGCATGTGATCACTCCCATGGTCATTCAAAACAGTCCACTTTACATCAAGGACTGATGACTGGGAGACAAGTGCCAAATCAATAGCAGTATCTGCATCGCCAGGCCTCATTGCCATTCTAGTCGGCCTACCATCATTTATGCAGACCACATCGGAGTCCACCATGGCATCCGCAAGTGCAATTCCTTGTCGATTTTCTCCACTACTGTCCCAATCTCTGTTTCTCGCATTGAAGTCTCCACATATGAGTAGCCTATCACCTGGTAAGTCCTCTAATTCCTTAAGCGTATGTGGGGGTATGTGGTGGGTGGGAGATGTGTGCAGGTGGGGTGGTTGTTGGTTTGGGGATGTGTATGGGTGTGGGATGTTTGGGTGGATGGGTGGGGAGTGTGTGTGTGGGTGAATGTGTGTGGGGTATGTGTGTGGGTTGGGGGATGGGTGCGTGATGGGTGTGGGTGATGGATTTGGGGATGTGTGTGTGGGTAGGGGATATGTCTGGCTGGGTGGGGGTGTGTGTGGCTAGATGGAGGATGTATGTGTGTGTAGTGAGGGTGATTGTAGTTGGGGGATGTGTGGATGGTTAGGAGATGTCTGGGGAGATGTGTGTGTGGGTGAGGGATGTGTCTTTGGGGTGTGTGTGGTGTTGTGTGTGAGGGGAGCTGGGTGTGGATAAAGGATGTATGTGTGGGTGGGTGGGGTGTGATTGGGTGTGCAGGTGGGTGAAGGATGTGTGTGAGGGTGGGGGATGTGTGTTTAGATGGGTGGTTGGGGTGTGTGAGTGTGGGTGGGTAGATAGGAGATGTATGTTTTGATGAGTGGGTGAGGGATGTGTGGGTGTTAGTGGTTGAGGGATAAGTACGTGTGTCTAGGGATGTGTGAGGGGATGAGTGTATGGGTTGGGGATGTGTGTGTGAGTTGTGTGTGCGTGGATGGGAGGTGTGTGTTTGTGAATGGGGGATGTGTTGGATGGTGGAAATGCGTGTGAGGGATGTGTGTATGGGCGGTGAGATTGTGCGTGGGTGGGGATGTGTGTGTTTATGGGTAGGGGTGTGTGGTTAAGGGATGTGTGGCTGGGGGATGGGTGGGTGGAGGATGTGTGGTTGGGTAGAGGATGTGTGGATGGGTGATTGTATATGAGTAAGGGTATGTGGTTAAGGGATGTTTGGTTGGGGGATGGGGGGGGGGGGGTAGAGGATGTGTGGGTGGGTAGAGGATATGTGGGTGGGTGAGTGTGTGTAGGTTAGGAGATGGCGGGGGATGTTTGTAGGGGTGGGTTCGGGAACTGTGAGTGGGCTGGGGGAGATGGGAGATTATGTGGCTGGGTGCGGAATTTGTGTGTGAGTAGGTGCGGAATATGTGAGTTGACCGGGAGATGTGTGTGTGCGTGGGGAATTTGTGGCTGAGGAATGTGTGTTTGGCTGGGTGTGTGGGTGGAGGAGGATATGTGGGTGAGTTGGGTGGGCTGGGAAGATCCCGATTGGGGGTGCAGCTCACTCAGCCATCCGAGACAACGAACGCCTGGCGCGGGAAAATGAATGGACGATAGAATTTTTATTTATTTATTATTTTTTTGCAAATTACAGGACGTTACGGTCAACATCAGAATTTTTCAACCGCTGTCGATGTACTAGGCAAGATTACGCTCAGTAGTTTGCCATTGTTTTCTGAGCGGCCAGCTCACATATCCCGCAAGTTACCAACGCGGCGAGAACCGCAACCGATTCTCGCGCAGGTTACGTTACTCACGAGAATATACGGGATTACGGAGAAAGACGTTAACCCCTAGGCCAGGGAGACCAGCGATAGACATGTTATTATCTGAGTAATGAATGATAGACACTTTATTGTCCGACGAATGAATGAATGAATGAATGAATGAATGAATGATAGACACTTTTCTGATGAATGAATTTATGATGGATACTTTATTATCCGATGAATGAATGATAGACACTTTATTATCTGAGGAGTGAATGAATGACAGACACGTTATTATCTGAATAATGAGTGATAGACACTTTATTATTTGACAAATGAATGATAGACATATTATTATCTCAATAATTAATGATAGACACTTTATTATCTGATGAATTAACGCTAGACACGTTATTATCTGATAGATGAATGAATGATAAACACGCTATTATCTGATAAATGAATGAATGATAGACACGTTATTATTTGATGAATGAATGAATGATAGACACTTTATTATCCGATTAATGAACAAATGATAGACACATTATTATCCAATGAATGAATGAATGAATGAATGAATGAATGAATGAATGAATGAACGATAGACAGTTTAATATCTGAGGAATGAATTAATGATAGACTACTTTATAATCTGATGAATAAATGATACACATTTTATTATTTGAATAATGAATGATAGACACGTTATTATTTGAATAAGGAATTATAGACACTTTACTATCTGATGGTTGAATGATAAAAACTTTATTATCTGAATAATGAATGATAAATACATTATTATCTGATGAAAGAATGATAGACACTTTATTATCTGATGAATGCGTTAGTTAACGATAGACTCGCTATTATCTGAATAATGAATGGTAGACACTTTATTATCTGATGAATGAATGAGTGATAAACACGTTTTTATTCGATGAATGAATTAAAGACACTTTATTATCCGATGAATGAATGACAGACACTTTATTATATGATGAATGAATGACAGACAATTTATTATATGCTGAATGAATGACAGACACTTTATTACATGATAAATGAATGGTAGACACTTTATTATGCGATGAATGAACGATAGACACTTTACTATCCGATGAACGAATGATAGACACTTTATTATTTGATGAATGAATCTCATCCCATCTCATCATGTTCCTCTTGTACCTTGCGGTGTCGAGGTGAAGTATAAACTTCGTGAGAGTGCCCGATTATGGGCTTCATATATCGATATTCCCATGGACTCTGCTATTCCCTCCGCCCAACGTTTACGTGGTCGGCCTCTTCCTCTGATTCCATCTGGTCTGTACATCATTGCTTGTTGTGGGATGCTGTTGACTGGTAACCTACTTGCATGGCCAAACCATTTGATTTGCTGCTTTCTTATAAATCTAGTGCTGCTTTAACCCCATCTTTTGTCCTGATTTCTTCATTTCTGATCTTATCTCTTCTTGATACGTTGAGTATTCTTCTCAGGAACCTCATTTATGTTGTGATTTTTCTTTTCTCTTTTTCTGTCACTGTCCAGGTGTGGCATTGGTAGCATAGAGTTGGCAGGAAGATTGTGTTGTAAAGTGCTTTCTTAGTAGTTATTGATACATGTTTGTTCTTTAGTATTGGTGCCATTTGTCCAATGAGTTGATTTGCCTTATTGCACCTATTTTCGATCTCGTCTTCTGATCTGCCATTTGATGATATTATACTTCACAGGTACTTGAAACTCTTCACTTGTTTCAAGGGATGTTCGTTTAGGTGAATTGTTGTTGTTTGTTCTTCTTTAGTTATAGTCATTACCTCTGTTTTACTTGTGCTAATTTTCATGT
This sequence comes from Cepaea nemoralis, assembly GCA_014155875.1. Lineage (NCBI taxonomy): Eukaryota > Metazoa > Mollusca > Gastropoda > Stylommatophora > Helicidae > Cepaea > Cepaea nemoralis. The sequence continues at coordinate 762,513 of JACEFZ010001628.1, read as the reverse complement.
TATGTTCCCTACACATTTCGTTTAGACTATTCATGTGGTCTTGTAATTCAGCTTCTGATTTTGCTATTAGTGCTTGGTCATCCGCAAACAGGAGTTCTCTAATGGTTAGATTTGCAGATGGTTCTTCTTCTGTGTTCTCGTCATGCGGTGTCTTGAGAGACACTTATTATCTGATGAATGTATGAATGAATGGATGATAGACACGTTATTATCTGATGAATAAATGATATACACTTTATTATCCGATGAATGAGTGATAGATGTTTTATCATCTGATGAACGAATGATAAACAATTTATTATTTTATGAATGAATCAAAGACACTTTATAATCCGATGAAAGAATGATAGACGCTTTATTATCTGAATAATGAATGAATGAATGAATGAATGAATGAATGATAGACACGTTACTATCTGAATGTTGTTGGATAGACATTTATTATCTGATGAATGAATGGATGAATGATATACACTTTATTATCTGTGATGGGATTGCCCCTGTCGTCGCTTAAAAGTCGTTTAAAAGTCGACTTCATTGCACCGGATTTTTATACCACATGGCTGAGTCTCTTTCCGCAGCGCGGAAAGCGTCGCACAAAGTACGAACTCCGTAGCTCCAGCGACGACCCTCAGGAGTCTCCGAAAAAATGCACTCATGAACCGAAGGTTGCGGTTGACGGAATCGAACCCACAACTTTCGGAGCCCGAGGCAGATGGTTTGATCACTTCGCCACGGAGACTCCCCTGTGTTGTCATCTACAGCACAATCTTCACAGAAACCTGCCAATAGGTGGAGGAATCCAGAAAAGAAACCTCAACCGTCGAAGTTGAAAAATGTTGACCAAAATGGAACAAGGGTTGAGAGCGAACATCTACCCACTTCAATGGATGCTGTGCAAACGTTGAAAGAAGAAGAAGAAGAAGAAGAAGAAGAAGAAGAAGAAGAAGAAGAAGAAGAAGAAGAAGAAGAAGAAGAAGAAGAAGAAGAAGAAGAAGAAGAAGAAGAAGAAGAAGAAGAAGAAGAAAAAGACCTTAGCTTTAGCTACACTCAAAAAGCGACAACGTGACTTTAAATTACAGAATCCGCATACGTAATTGTCGTATTTGAGAATCGCCATCACTAAGTCGACAAACCTTTGTGGGCCAATAGTTTTAGTGTTTTTGTTACTCTTGCTAGCAAGGCTGTGGCGAATTCGCAATCCTACATACCACGTTTAATGCACAGCTGCAGCCGATTTTGTAGCAGACCACATTGCACTGGTTTCCATACACTCATATAAGCGTAGGCTGTTTAGTAAGCAATGTCAAACTAATGAACGCAAAATTGTTTAGCAAATTGCAACAGCCAAAAAGTGCTGAGGTTGTGGAGACGTCATGTAACGGACGTGCAATTAACAAATTATTTCAAAAGCAGTCGACGTGACCGAAAGGACGAGGGCGTTCTAACTTCGAGCTCTTAAACTTTCGGCACGCTGATGGCAAGTTACGACTATCTTAGGACATCCTCGTCCGGTAGGGACAGTCATGAGCAACAGGCGACACCAGACCGTCATCCAGCTACTGATGGCGATGCTGGATAGATTGAGGCGGTGGCTTGGAGGAATATCATCAGCAGAGTTGATCCAGAAAATCAATTACCGAGATCTGTGGAGAGTCATGAACGCCTACGCCAGCTGGCATGGCATTTGATGATGATGATGATGATGATGATGATGATGATGATGATGATGATGATGATGATGATGGCGAGTTCATTCAATACACCGGTCAGTTGAGTTTAAACGTTGATTCTCGCTCAGAAAGCAATAGCTAACTACTGAACGTAAAAGAACATTCTGCTGTGTTTCGTATTTACCGGTACCCAATGAGGCCCTGTAAGGGAGACTGTTTACACCTAAGAGTTATCATTCACTGCGGAACTATTTGGGACCGTCAATCGGAACAGTGCCAGTAAGACATGTGTACAATGCGTTGTAAGCAATCAGCATTTTGTAAATACCGTGCTTCAAATTGAGGTAAGGAAAAGAACAACGGGTGGTTATATCTGTTTGCCAAATACTGCTACTCTTTTAAAATTGTTGTTCTAATGTATAATTTATTCAATAGTTTATATTCTTTTCTGTAGTTCCGATGCTGCTTACAATAGTGTTTGTAGACACATGATTATATTCTGCTGAACAAGAAATGTCGGACAGGAAAAAGACAACTACTGAACATCACACAAAACAAAAGGTTATCTTGGCTTGATCACAATACGAAACATGGGGATCTGAAACAGAACATACTGGAAGGCAAGATCCACAGCAAGAGAACAAGAGGTGTAGAAAGACACCAGGAGTCATGACCTCGGTGGGAACTTTCCTAGAGAGTGTCAGGAAGGTAGAGGGCCGAATCTTTCTGGGAAGGGAGACATCATCTGACAATCAGAAACCTTCTGTCGTGCTTGCTCCGCAGTGGAGTTGTTATAACTTGTCTAGGTCACAACATGAAACACGAGGATCTGTGACAGAAAATATTGGAAGGCAATTTCCATGGCAAGAGAACAAGAGGACGTCAGATGAAAAATTATATTGCACAAGCACGCATAGATGTTGGAGCACAAACTCATGCTGGGCTGAAGAGAGTTTCTGAAAATAGGAGACAATAAAAGGATATGACCAGATTACTTCAAGACCAGTCTTGAGCTAATTTACCTAGTGAATGAACGAATTACAATTATAATATCACAAATGTTTTCATTCCTGGTTTGCGAAATTACATCTGATAGAAATGTCGCTGAGATTGATCCAGAAAATAAATAGTAATAGGAGTAGGTGTCATCACTGTCCACGAAGGCTCTCAGCTAAGAGGTATTTCTATCTATACATGTTTGTGAAGGTCTGCGTGGCCGTGTTGGTTGATGAGTTTGCGCTTAAACTTCCGGTGCTCTGAAGGTTTGGTGGCGGGTTCGTTCTCTACACCCTCCAGTTGAACTATACATTGACTTCTAGTTCAGAAAGCAATGACTAACTATTAAAAGTAAATTGCCTAGAAAATTTACCCAGGGTTGGGGTTCATCGCTACGTCCTACAAAGGACATGCAACATTGTTTTATGTTTGTACACACTAGTATTGTTGACGTTTTGTTTTTGTACACACTATTGTTGACGTTTTATGTTTGTACACATTATTGTTGACGTTTTGTGTTTGTACACATTATTGTTGACGTTTTATGTTTGTACACATTATTGTTGACGTTTTGTGTTTGTACACACTATTGTTGACGTTTTGTGTTTGTACACATTATTGTTGACGTATTGTTTTTGTACACATTATTGTTGACGTTTTATGTTTGTACACATTATTGTTGACGTTTTATGTTTGTACACATTATTGTTGACGTTTTGTGTTTGTACACACTATTGTTGACGTTTTGTGTTTGTACACATTATTGTTGACGTTTTGTGTTTGTACACATTATTGTTGACGTTTTGTGTTTGTACACATTATTGTTGACGTTTTGTGTTTGTACACACTATTGCTGACGTTTTATGTTTGCACACACTATTGTTGACTTTCAGAATTTGTCAGGTTGTTTACGGAAAAGAGATTTATTTTGCAAGCGCGGGAACGTCGTCAAGTGGCTTTCAAAGTGAAATGGCAGCGGGCCATCTTTTCCATCATCGCGGAGTTTGTCATAAATCCTGAGGACTGTGAAAATTAGAAGCGGTATAAAATCATGGCAGCCATACTGGATATTGTAAATCTGGAAATCAATTAAGCTAATCTTTAGCGGGAGTCAAGCCAGAAATTAATCTGAAATTAAGGTCAAAAGAATGTGACCTCTAGGCTTGAGGTCAGGCGGATTGAAAGCCGTGAAAATTTGTTCTGATCAGATCAAGAGATGGTAACGGTCATCATCATGTGCCATGCGTTGGCTGTCATGTTTCATCATCTCAGACGATAACCAGTCATTGATTCCATCCATCATCATGTGCCATGCGTTGGCTGTCATGTTTCATCATCTGACACGATAACCAGTCATTGATTCCATCCATCATCATGTGCCATGCGTTGGCTGTCATGTTTCATCATCTGACACGATAACCAGTCATTGATTCCATCCATCATCATATGCCTTGCGTTGGCTGTCATGTTTCATCATCTGACACGATAACCAGTCATTGATTCCATCCATCATCATGTGCCATGCGTTGGCTGTCATGTTTCATCATCTCAGACGATAACCAGTCATTGATTCCATCCATCATCATGTGCCATGCGTTGGCTGTCATGTTTCATCATCTGACACGATAACCAGTCATTGATTCCATCCATCATCATGTGCCATGCGTTGGCTGTCATGTTTCATCATCTGACACGATAACCAGTCATTGATTCCATCCATCATCATGTGCCATGCGTTGGCTGTCATGTTTCATCATCTGACATGATAACCAGTCATTGATTCCATCCATCATCATATGCCATGCGTTGGCTGTCATGTTTCATCATCTGACACGATAACCAGTCATTGATTCCATCCATCAACATGTGCCATGCGTTGGCTGTCATGTTTCATCATCTGACACGATAACCAGTCATTGATTCCATCCATCATCATGTGCCATGCGTTGGCTGTCATGTTTCATCATCTCAGACGATAACCAGTCATTGATTCCATCCATCATCATGTGCCATGCGTTGGCTGTCATGTTTCATCATCTGACACGATAACCAGTTATTGATTCCATCCATCATCATGTGCCATGCGTTGGCTGTCATGTTTCATCATCTGACACGATAACCAGTCATTAATTCCATCCATCATCATGTGCCATGCGTTGGCTGTCATGTTTCATTATCTGACATGATAACCAGTCATTGATTGGTTATGTCATGTTTCATCATCTCAGACGATAACCAGTCATTGATTGGTCAGTTCTGTATTCTTGTCTCGATTATGCCATGTGTCCAAGCCATCCAGATATATACTTCTCTGTCTTCGCCTTGTTCTTTTCCCTCAATCTTGCCGGTTGTCACGAAAGTTTTCTAATTTGTTTCTTCTCATAACGTGCTGACTGTCTGCGTCTAATTTCTCTAATCAGTTTACGGTTTTCATTTCTTTCTTGTAGGTCTTGCTCATTACTTTTTCTGTCTGTCCATGGTATTCTTTGCATTTTCCTCGGAAAACATCTTCGCTACCGTCAGATATTTTTCAGCTTGTCTGCTCATTGTCCATGTTCTCATCCACATAATAGTGCAGGTTCTACGTAGCACTTCAGCACTCTTTTTCTCGTTGCAATTGACATCTTTTTATTGATCAGTATGTTTTCCATCTTGCTAAATACTACGTTTCCCATAACAATTCTTGTTCTAATCTCTACAAGACACCTCCCATCAGATGTTATGACTGTTCCGAGATAGTTGTGCCGATTTGTTTAAGACTATTCCGTTTAACCTGTTTACTATATTGTGGTATTTATTTCTTCTTAGAGACGACCATAATCTCTGCCTTCTTACAATTTAATTTTAATTCTGGTGTTCACTGTGTACAATAACCGTATTTACTAAATATTGCAGATCCTAATAGTTAGTTAGTTAGTCGCAGTTCCAACTTCACAGCAACGGGTCGTCCCCATTATGCTCCGTTCCTGTGCCAGTGAATATCTCACAAAATGCTCCCCACTGCCCAATGTGAAAAGTGGAAAAGACAGGAGTCTCGACAAACAACAGCCCGCACAGATCTCTGTGCATAATGCAGCCGCCAGAATGTCAACACAATAATCCCCCACAAAACATCCAGTTAATTTCTGATGGAATCAGCAGTCATTTTCCCATCTGGATGTTTCCTAGATGTTCACCCACACAGTCCACGAAATACAGTTCATCGTCGATGGTAGTAGCAGTCAACCAGAAGCCCAGCAGCCATGCATTTCTGCATAAGGCAAAAACCGGTCAACTCTGGGACATAGCCTTCCGCCATCGCTCCGAACATGCAGTCACGTTCCAAAAAACCATGGGCAGATTAAAAAGCATTTCACTCGAAACTCACGCACTCACTCAGTAGCAGGGCGACGGAACCATCAAGCCTCCTTAGTCGCCTCTTACGACATGCGTGGTAGGCTGCAGTGTTGCTATTCTTTGCTTCCCTTATGGGCCCCGGCAACACACGGGAGCTCTGATAACACTTGCCATCAAGTCCCAGCTGATCTACACTCAGCACTGATAACATTTGCCCAAGTCCCCACTGATCTACACTCAGCACTGATAACACTTGCCATCATGTCCCCATTGATCTACACTCAGCACTGATAACACTTGCCCAAGTCCCCACTGATCTACACTCAGCACTGATAACATTTGCCATCAAGTCCCCATTGATCTACACTCAGCATTGATAACACTTGACTTCAAGTTCCCACTGATCTACACTCAGCATTGATAACATTTGACATCAAGTCCCCATTGATCTACACTCAGCATTGATAACATCTGACATCAAGTCCCCATTGATCTACACTCAGCATTGATAACACTTGCCATCAAGTTCCCACTGATCTACACTCAGCATTGATAACACTTGCCCAAGTCCCCATTGATCTACACTCAGCATTGATAACATTTGACATCAAGTCCCCATTGATCTACACTCAGCATTGATAACATTTGACATCAAGTCCCCATTGATCTACACTCAGCATTGATAACATTTGACATCAAGTCCCCATTGATCTACACTCAGCATTGATAACACTTGCCATCAAGTCCCCATTGATCTACACTCAGCATTGATAACATTTGACATCAAGTCCCCATTGATCTACACTCAGCACTGATAACATTTGACATCAAGTCCCCATTGATCTACACTCAGCACTGATAACATTTGACATCAAGTTCCCACTGATCTACACTCAGCATTGATAACACTTGCCCAAGTCCCCATTGATCTACACTCAGCATTGATAACACTTGCCATCAAGTCCCCATTGATCTACACTCAGCACTGATAACATTTAACATCAAGTCCCCATTGATCTACACTCAGCATTGATAACACTTGCCATCATGTCCCCACTGATCTACACTCAGCACTGATAACATTTGACATCAAGTCCCCATTGATCTACACTCAGCACTGATAACATTTGACATCAAGTTCCCACTGATCTACACTCAGCATTGATAACACTTGCCCAAGTCCCCATTGATCTACACTCAGCATTGATAACACTTGCCATCAAGTCCCCATTGATCTACACTCAGCACTGATAACATTTGACATCAAGTCCCCATTGATCTACACTCAGCATTGATAACACTTGCCATCAAGTTCCCATTGATCTACACTCAGCACTGATAACACTTGCCATCAAGTCCCCATTGATCTACACTCAGCATTGATAACATTTGACATCAAGTCCCCATTGATCTACACTCAGCACTGATAACACTTGCCATCAAGTCCCCATTGATCTACACTCAGCACTGATAACATTTGACATCAAGTTCCCACTGATCTACACTCAGCATTGATAACACTTGCCATCAAGTTCCCACTGATCTACACTCAGCATTGATAACATTTGACATCAAGTCCCCATTGATCTACACTCAGCACTGATAACATTTGACATCAAGTTCCCACTGATCTACACTCAGCATTGATAACACTTGCCATCAAGTTCCCACTGATCTACACTCAGCATTGATAACACTTGACTTCAAGTTCCCACTGATCTACACTCAGCATTGATAACATTTGACTTCAAGTCCCCATTGATCTACACTCAGCATTGATAACATTTGACATCAAGTCCCCATTGATCTACACTCAGCACTGATAACACTTGCCATCAAGTCCCCATTGATCTACACTCAGCACTGATAACACTTGCCATCAAGTCCCCATTGATCTACACTCAGCATTGATAACACTTGACATCAAGTCCCCATTGATCTACACTCAGCACTGATAACACTTGCCATCAAGTTCCCATTGATCTACACTCAGCACTGATAACACTTGCCATCATGTCCCCATTGATCTACACTCAGCATTGATAACACTTGCCATCAAGTTCCAGCTGATCTACACTCAGCACTGATAACACTTGCCATCATGTCCCCATTGATCTACACTCAGCACTGATAACACTTGCCATCATGTCCCCACTGATCTACACTCAGCACTGATAACACTTGCCATCATGTCCCCATTGATCTACACTCAGCACTGATAACACTTGTCATCATGTCCCCACTGATCTACACTCAGCACTGATAACACTTGCCATCATGTCCCCATTGATCTACACTCAGCACTGATAACACTTGCCATCATGTCCCCATTGATCTACACTCAGCACTGATAACACTTGCCATCAAGTTCCCACTGATCTACACTCAGCACTGATAACACTTGCCATCAAGTCCCAGCTGATCTACACTCAGCACTAATGCAGATCCTATTCATTGTCTGTAATCAATACTGCATTATTCACATAACTAAAGTTATTGGTGCTATGTCCCCCAATGGCGATTCCTCTAGTATATTCTAAATTTCTCATATTTTCACTGTAGAGGGGAGAAGGATATTGAGACATTACCCATCCTTGTCGCACACCTCACTTAACAGGCTGCTATTGATCTGCTTAATTATCAGTCTTTATGTCAAGTTGTTGTTTCCAGCATTTGTTTTTTACAAGTCTAAGGTCTTTCCTGCCGGTCTCCCTGGTCTAGGAGTTACACGACTTTCTCCGTAATCCCGTATACCATCGTGAGTAATGTGACGTTGCGCGAGAATTGGTAGCGGTTCTCTCCGCGTCGGTAACTTACGGGGTATGTGAGCCGGTCGCTCAGAAAGCAATGGCAAACTACTGAGCGTAATCTTTCCAAGAAAACAACAATCAGCTGAAAGATGCTGATGTTGACAGCGATGTCCTGTAAAGGATATGCGAAAAAAAGGACTTTCCAATCAATTTGTAGAACTGCAAGCATCTTTATCATGTTGACTTGTCTTACTTTACGAAAGCCTTTGTCTAGTCAATAAAGCAACGATGTAGGTTTTTATTCACTTCTATAGAATGTTCAATTAATGTTCACAGCAAACACACGGCATTTACTGTACCCTTGCCTTCTACGAGCCAACATCGTTCTTCCCCTATTTCGTTTTCCATTTTCTTCCTAACTCTTTGCATGATGGTTCTTGGCAAAATCTTCGTGATGTGGCTCATTATGCTATTTGATTTATATTGATCACAGTCCAAGGCTCATGATTTATTTGAGATTGCGATAAATGTATCTTCTTCTTCTACAGTCCAGTAGCACATATTGTCTTCAGCAGTCTGGTAACCTGGTATGAACGCTTTAAGACACTGAAGATCTCACTAAAAGCTATTGGACTGCATCACGACACTTAGGAGACTGCTGCCAAAGACATAAATTCGTGGCGGACATCATTACGCAAGGATTCAGTCACTTGTGAAGCAAACAGTACTGCAAGAGCTGTGGAAAAAAGGCTGGACAGACTAACCACTGCAGGAGATACTACTCCTTGAACGTCAAGCATTCTTTGCCCACATTGTCAAAGAACATTTCGAGCCATAATATGCATTACCAGCCATCTTAGAACTCACGGCTCCATACTTTCAACCCCACTGGATAAAATGAATGGTCATCATCATTCTTGATGGACAAACAACAACCAGGTCTACTGCATATTCTTATAAGGCTTTGATCATTTCTATTGTGATGATGTCGAAACCTGGGTAGCAGATACAGCTATAAAGACTGGCCATCTGTAACACTTAACTGATTCAGTGCTAACGGATAATATATCGGCAATTGTGACCTTCTTTTTAGACAAAAGGACAATACATCCCCATACAAAGGTCGTCATTTTATTTGTTTTGTTTCCTGGTATCCTCCGCAATTCCAATGCTCAATTAACGGAAATGTATTTTATAATACTTGTTCATGTGATCGTGTATCATGCTTGGTCCAAACCTAATATTTGGTTGGCACTGAATCAGTTAACATACCGCTAACCTAATCATTTGGTGTCAGTCGCGGTTGATTAGCCCGCATGTCTGCCATCCCGGAAGTCATATATTCGACTCCCAATAGAAACAGGAATTTTTTGTTTTTAAAATTTGCCTGGACTCCCAGGTCGACCATGCCTAAAATTGATACCAGGAAATTACTTGTGGAGTATATGCGGACAGCGGTAACATTTCAATTCTTCTTCTTCTTTTATCCTACTGCTTTAGCCGTGAAGCGTCGCAGATAGGAGACAGGTATAATTGTGTTTCGATGGTCTTGTTGCTTCTATAAACGTATTATTTCTTCTTCTTCTTCTGTGTTCATCCGGAGTTTTTTCCGGACGTGATTGCGTTGTGCCTGTTTACAGCAGAGCTGCGTTCTTGCGCCGTTAGGCCGACACATCCGACTTCTGCTGGCATTTGTTGACCAGGTTAACCTTCCCGGGGAAACGTATTATTTGATTTCTTGAGTGTGTCTTTAACTCCATCTAGTCAACTCTTTCTTGACCATCCTCTCGCGTTGTATCCCAATATTCTCACGTAGAACGTTCTAGCGGCCACTGGTTGCTCTTGTTCCATTCTAAATAAACGTCCAAACCATTTGATTCTTTGGTGTTTTTTTTTTCCTTTAAAGGGGTTTTTTTTCTTTTTTAAAATTTAATCCCCATTTTTTTATTCCTTAAGTTTAAACCAAAAAACATTGACGTATATTTAATACCATTTTTATTCCTAAGTTTACCACATGAAAGTCAAAACAGAATTACTGAGTTTGTCTTTGATTATTCATATTTCCTGAACATATTTTGCTAATCTTATTCCTAAACTGATCCATGAAGTTGATCAAAATGGAATCAACGAGCACTCCCGGAGCCAGACTTCTCCATCCGGGCTATTGATCTCCGTCACGATCACTTATCTTGGTATTTGTGTTATTTGTTATCATTCAGATGTCATTTTAGTCAGATGTTTTGTTTGTTCTGGCTACTGAATTCTGTTGATTTTCTTTGCTTAAAGCAGTACAATATAATCAGAAACTTTTGCTTAATCGTGCAGTCATATTGCGCTTCTTATTGTGCACGACATCGTTTGTAAAGTTTGTTATGTTATTAATAGCATGAACCATCAGATTTTTAAATTTGAGTATTTTCTCATGGGACCACCACCAAAAGATAGGCCTTGAGAAACGGAATCTAATGGTACCAAGATGATGCATGTATGTCAATTAGAAGCGAAGATATGCAACTTTGAGTGTCGAGATCATTTACGCAGAAATTGACACAAAAGATCTCTTCTGCACATCTTTTTTTCGTGTCCGAACCAAGGTCATAGCAGAAGTTATCAAAACTAGAGTAGTTTGTTTATTTTTAAACGAACATCCTAGCAACCATACACGAACATCCTAGCAACCATACATCATTGCGATCGGTGTAGCGAAGCCTAACCGCTCATGTCATCTATTTTTACATATGATGTAACATTATCTAATTAGCATATAAAAATGGCCACCAATTAGTTATTATATTAATTAATTACCAAGTGCATTCTTTATATTATGTTTAAACCCTGTCACGTAATATATTGTATTATGCGGAATGATGCTACCCACATAATGGGTTAATTCCTGTTTAGATAGTATGCAACGTTATCTAATTAGCATATAAAAATGGCCGCCAATTAGTTATTATATTAATTAATTACCAAGTGCATTATTTATATTATGTTTAAACCCTGGCACGTAATATATTGTATTATGCGGAATGATGCCACGCACATAATGGGTTAATTCCTGTTTAGATAGTATGCAACGTTATCTAATTAGCATATAAAAATGGCAGCCAATTAGTTATTATATTAATTAATTACCAAGTGCATTCTTTATATTATGTTTAAACCCTGGCACGTAATATATTGTATTATGCGGAATGATGCTACCCACATAATGGGTTAATTCCTGTTTAGATAGTATGCAACGTTATCTAATTAGCATATAAAAATGGCCGCCAATTAGTTATTATATTAATTAATTACCAAGTGCATTATTTATATTATGTTTAAACCCTGGCACGTAATATATTGTATTATGCGGAATGATGCCACGCACAAAAGGGGTAATTCCTGTTTAGATAGTATGCAACGTTATCTAATTAGCATATAAAAATGGCAGCCAATTAGTTATTATATTAATTAATTACCAAGTGCATTCTTTATATTATGTTTAAACCCTGGCACGTAATATATTGTATTATGCGGAATGATGCTACCCACATAATGGGTTAATTCCTGTTTAGATAGTATGCAACGTTATCTAATTAGCATATAAAAATGGCCGCCAATTAGTTATTATATTAATTAATTACCAAGTGCATTCTTTATATTATGTTTAAACCCTGGCACGTAATATATTGTATTATGCGGAATGATGCTACGCACATAATGGGTTAATTCCTGTTTAGATAGTATGCAACGTTATCTAATTAGCATATAAAAATGGCCACCAATTAGTTATTATATTAATTAATTACCAAGTGCATTCTTTATATTATGTTTAAACCCTGGCACGTAATATATTGTATTATGCGGAATGATGCTACGCACATAATGGGTTAATTCCTATTTAGATAGTATGCAACGTTATCTAATTAACATATAAAAATGGCCGCGAGAAGAAGAAGAAGAAGAAGAAGAAGACTGGCCACGATATGAAAAAGATTTGCAGAAAGAAATACAGAAAGACAGCATGATCGACCACAGTTGTACTCACAGTTTCTTGCTGCACCTCTTATACTCTTGAAGCCAAGCGTAGCAATTGGAGCTCTCTGCATTAAGGCATCCGAGCAGCCGAGCTATGTACCCTTTCAGAATAGGGTATCCTTCTTCGAACACAGACAGATGGGATCTTAGATCATCAGCAGTCCTTGCCATGATTCACTAGTGCGATTCTAAATATGAAATAAACTTACATAAAAAGTACAATTATTAGTAACATAAATTCATGAGATAATATATCTTTATTTATATGAGACATTTGTATAAAAATGGATGTCTCCTGTGAGCATTTAAACATTTCTAAAAACAAATAACATATAATATATGTAAATAAATATAATAAAAAATTTAATCCGATTGATATGCATGGTGTAGCGCCGCCATTGATGTCGATAAATACCAAAAGGACTGAATATCGTACCTCACAAGTAAGCGATGAAGTCCCTGAAGCTGAAGGGATACGTTCCATTCCAGATGAAAAAGAGAAAGACTATTGTGTGCAGTGACAGAAAAATTCCTGGAGGGCGGAAGCGGGCCCAGTCAATGTACAACAAATGTCAAAAGGGACTTCATGATTGTTTCTTTTCTAAACATAAGTGTTCAAAGTTATTCTAAAGTGGTGTAGGAATTCAGTGAGGAAATGTTAGGTGAGTATCATTTTTTTTTAAATGTATTTTATTACAAAATATTAAATTAAAATATTTTATTTTTCACAAAATGCAAATGAGGTCACCAAATTTGCATAAACATGAACAAAATAACTTCAGTCATACACAGAAATAAACTTTAGTTTATCCTCTTAACATCTTACAACTAATTTATCTATTTTAAAATGAATTTTGTAGGTATGTGCGAGATTGACTCAAACGCCGCCATTGTTTCCCAATGGCAAAAAGTCGGCACAACACATGTCCCCAATCTTTTTCTTTTCTTTTCAAATTCAAAGGATTTAAGAGATAGAACTCTCTGAATATATATATACAATTGAATGCAGAATCAGAAAATGCAAACAAAAACATCTAACAACTAATTTATCTATTTTAAAATGAATTTTGTAGGTATGTGTGAGATTGAGTCAAACGCCGCCATTGTTTCCCAATGGCAAAAGTCGGCACAACACATGTCCCCAATCTTTTTCTTTTCTTTTCAAATTCAAAGGATTTAAGAGATAGAACTCTCTGAATATATATATACAATTGAATTCAGAATCCAAAAATGCAAACAAAAACATCTAACAACTAATTTATCGATTTTAAAATGAATTTTGTAGGTATGTGCGAGATTGACTCAAACGCCGCCATTGTTTCCCAATGGCAAAAGTCGGCACAACACATGTCCCCAATCTTTTTCTTTTCTTTTCAAATTCAAAGGATTTAAGAGATAGAACTCTCTGAATATATATATACAATTGAATGCAGAATCAGAAAATGCAAACAAAAACATCTAACAACTAATTTATCTATTTTAAAATGAATTTTGTAGGTATGTGTGAGATTGAGTCAAACGCCGCCATTGTTTCCCAATGGCAAAAGTCGGCACAACACATGTCCCCAATCTTTTTCTTTTCTTTTCAAATTCAAAGGATTTAAGAGATAGAACTCTCTGAATATATATATACAATTGAATTCAGAATCCAAAAATGCAAACAAAAACATCTAACAACTAATTTATCGATTTTAAAATGAATTTTGTAGGTATGTGCGAGATTGACTCAAACGCCGCCATTGTTTCCCAATGGCAAAAGTCGGCACAACACATGTCCCCAATCTTTTTCTTTTCTTTTCAAATTCAAAGGATTTAAGAGATAGAACTCTCTGAATATATATATACAATTGAATTCAGAATCCGAAAATGCAAACAAAAACATCTAACAACTAATTTATCGATTTTAAAATGAATTTTGTAGGTATGTGCGAGATTGACTCAAACGCCGCCATTGTTTCCCAATGGCAAAAAGTCGGCACAACACATGTCCACAGTTTTATTATTCTTTTCACATTCAAAGCTATATAAGAGATGAAACTCTACAAATATATGTAAAATTGCATGCAGAATCCAAAAATCTATATAAAAACATTAAACTATTAATGAATCAAGCTTAAAATAGACAATTACTAACTTATATCACAAGAAATTCAATTTTTCAAAGACTGAAGGAAAAGTTACCCACACTCTGCGATTTCAAAATGGCAGACTGACCTTTGGTCATGAAGCCAAGATGGCGCCCGTGGTTGTTATGCGTTATTTGAAGGTATCCAATCAGAAACAACAGAACCACCTATAATCGACAATGACTCGTTGACACGGCGAAACCCTTCTGCGCAAACGCGAAAAAAATGGCTTCCGGTTAAAGTATGCTTCAGTACTGATGGATCACGCTATTATTAAAATATTCAATATTCATTATTTAATAATTGCAAAAAATGCGTCTGTTTACATTACGACTTTTAATAATAATATAATAATAATGTTAATGTGTTATATAATAAAACAAAACAATACCATGAGATGACGTAAATAGTGCTAAAGTTTAATCTTCACTAAATATTTATTAATAAATTAAATACCTATAAACTTTAATCAATATTGCTCAGGTGCATCTCCACAATGAAGGTTGGCTGCAATGGATCTCCAACACTGTTTGTCTATTCCCTTGACAGTGTATTCTGCCAGATTGATGTTCATCAATCTATTGATGTTATCTTCCCACTTGTATCATTGTCTACCTCTTGCTCGCTTGCTTGCCCTCAACCTTGCCCTTCAGTACGGTTTTTATAAGAGTGTTATGTCTTTTAACAAGGCCAAAATATTTGAAATATTTCACTTACCTCTTTTTTATTTCTTTCATCAACTCTCTTTTCATTTCCAGTTTTTCTAGAACCTCTGTATTTGATTGTTTTTGTGTCCATGAAATACGACATATTCTTCTGTACATCCACATCTCCAGGGTCTCTTTTCCACCTTCTAGTTGCTTGTTCAATGCCCAGGTTTCCGCGCCATTTAGTAGTGTTGAGTAGCCATAACATTTGACAGCTCTCAGTTTTAATAATCTCTCTAGATGTTAATACTGATTTCATGATGTTGAAAGCATTTTTGGCCATTCCTAGGTAATACTTTTGATTCACATTAAGATAATAATTAATGTCCCTGCTTGTAGAATGTAAAATCTTGTAAAAGCTTTTTTTTTAAAGCGACTTGTAGAATGGAGCAGGGACAACCAGTCACAAAAATAATTCCAAATAGCTTTAGAGCAGAGATGGAGACTTTGAAACCTGCAGTAATAGTGTTGGTGGCCGAGAAAAATACAGAAAAACAAATTGCTTTCTTTCTTTAATGGATACAAAAGAGCAAAAACAGTGCATATTTAATACTAGAAAACCTAAGAGCAGCGGTCCATAGACTATATCAGAAATCCTCAAGTGTTGAAATACAACATTGGAAGATACCTGGAAATGAAGACACTGGTAGATTTGCAAACGAAGGTGGAAAGCTACTTCAGCCTGATATAGACATAACCAATGATGAGACAGAGAAATTTATAAGCAGCAATCATACAACAAAGTTACAATTAGAGCATTCAGGTCACCAGAAAGATGGTGTAGATTATTATCTCCACCAAAGGGGAAAAGAAACAAATTTCAGACTCCACACAAGACACTCTCATCTCGTCTCATCTTGTTCCTCTTATACCTTGCGGTGTAGAGGTGAAGTATAAACAGCACAAGAGTGCCCGCTAATGGGACTTCATGCATCGATATTTCCATGACTCTGCTATTCCCTACATCCATTGTTTACGTGGTTGGCCTCTTCCTCTGCTTCCATCTGGTCTGTACATCATTGCTTGTTGTAGTATACTGTTAGTTGGTAACCTAGTTGCACGGCCAAATGATTTGATTTGCTGCCTTCTAATAAAATCTAGCGCAGCTATAACCCCCACTTTAGTCCTGATTTCTTCATTTCCGATCTTATCTCTTCTTGATACATTGAGTATTCTTCTCAGGAATCTCATATCTGTTGTTATGATTTTCCTTTTCTCTTTTTCTGTCATTGTCCAGGTTTGGCATTAGTAACATAGAGTTGGTAGGAAGATTGTGTTGTAAAGTGCTTTCTTAGTAGTTATTGATACGTGTTTGTTCTTTAGTATTGGTGCCATTACTCCAATGAGTTGGTTTGTCTTATTGCATCTGTTTTCGATCTCATCTTCTGATTTGCCATTTGATGATATTATACTTCCTAGGTACCTGAAGCTCTTGTTTCAGGGGGTGTTCATTTAGGTGAATCGTTGTTGTTTTTTCTTCTTTGGTTATAGTCATTACCTCTGTTTTACTTGTGCTAATTTTCATGTTATGTTCCTTACATATTTTGTTTACACTTCATGTGGTCTTTTAATTCAGTTTCTGATTTTGCTATTATTGCTTGGTCATCCGCAAATAGGAGTTCTTTATTTGCAGATGGTTCTTCTTCTGTGTTCTGTTCATCATGCAGTGTTCTTGCAGTCTCTGCTTGGCTGGTTTCTTTACGTATGTAGTCTGTATAGGTTATGAAAAGGAGAAGGGACAGGACATAACCTTGTCATACTCCGAATCTTATAGTGAAGGGTTCTGAGTGTCCTCCAGTTGTTCTGACTATGCATTCACTGTTGTTGTTAAGCTTCTACCTAGATTTGTTAGGTGTGTGCTCACTCCATATTCTTTAGGGATTTCCCACAGCTTGTTTCTATCTTCTCTATCAAAGTGGTCGACAAAGGTTAAGTAGAGTGTTTCATTAAATTCGATTGATTTTTTTAATAAGTTGTCTAAGAGCAAAAACGGCATCTGTGCATCCTTTCGTTTTCCTAAATCCAGTTATGTTTTGCTTAGCTGGGGTTCTCTATTAGTTAGTAATCTTTTCTCAAGAATTTTGCAAAATATTTTCTCAGTATGACTCAAAAGGGAAATGCCTCTGTATTGTGTGCAGTCTTTTTTACTGCCTTTATTTTTCCAAATTTGAATAATTATGGCGTTTCCCCAGTCTCATGGTGTCTGTTGTTCTACCCAAACACAGTTGAATAGTCTATGTAGCCATGCTGTACCTACATCTCTTGCTGCTTTAACGCAGGACACAACAGGCTGAAATGATATTGTTTGTCCATCAAGAATGATAATGACCACACATTTTATCCAGTGGGGTTGAAAGTATGGAGTGTTACTTCTGAGATGGCTTGTAATACCTATTTTGGCTCGAAATATTCTTTGACAATGTGGGCAAAGAATGCTTGACATTCCAGGAGGAGGATCTGCAGTGGATTTTCTGTCCAGCCTTTTGTTTCCACAGCTCTTGCAATCCTCTTTGCTTCACAAGTGACTGCACCTTTGCGTAATGATGTACGCCACGAATTTCAGTAGTTGGCAGCAGTCTCCCAAGTGTCGTAATGAATTCCAAAAGCTTTTAGTGAGATCTTCAGAGTGTCGATAAAACGTTTCCTCTGACCACCTTAGGAGTATTTACCACAACGCAGCTTGACGTAAAAAATTCATTTAGAGAGCCTTTGATCTGGCATGCGAGTCAAGTGACCAGCCCAGCGAATCTGATTCTTCATTAGGAGAGTGGATACTGGGCATGGACACTCTTTCTAGCACTTTAGTGTCTGGGATCTTGTCTTGCCATTTTAATCTTCAATAGCTTCCTAAGGCATACTTTGTGGAAGTGGTTTAATTTCCTAGCATATCGCTGATAAACAGTCCAGGTTTCACAAGCATATAGCAGTGTGGATAATATGACTGCGTTGTTGACTTTCAGCTTTGTTTGCAGGCTTATTCCATTTCTGTCCGACACATTCTTGTACAGTCTGCCAAAGGCTGCATTGGCCTTGGATATTATTGCATTCACTTCATCATTAATTGTGGCAGCTTGGGACACACTGCTGCCAAGATAGGTGAATTTGTCCACAACACTTAGTCTATGACCATTCACTTTGATATTCAGTATGATGTGATTAATCTCAGGAGCTGGCTGGTACATAACTACAGTCTTCTCCAAGTTGATATTGAGCCCAAAGTTGGCACAGGCAATGTCTGCCTCTGAGTTGGCATATAGAGCGCAATCGTCAGCAAACAGGAGCTCTCTGATGGTGTCACTTTTAGTCTTGGTTTTAGCTTTCAGCCTTCTAAGATTGAACAACTTTCTACCCATGTGGTAGTTGATGTCTATTCCAACTATCGTTTTTGAAGGCATTCGTCAGCACTGCTGAAAACATGAGGCCTCTTTTCTCTTCTTATATGAGTGTCTGTCAGTACCTGTAGATTTATTTTACATGCTGTTTCAGTGGCCTCAGATGTTTTCAAGCAATTGATATTTCAGAGTTTCTTTAGTTGTTTTAAATTCTGGTGAATGGCAGAAATGGTTAACTAGGGATGTGTCACAGCAGTGACATAAAGCTGTTAATATGAAAGCAGACATGTTGTATTATCTATCAAATTAAAAGGAATTGCATAGGAAATACTTTTATATGGATACTTTTTGTATATTAAAATAATCCTAAAAATGTATAAATAATAAAAAATATGTTAAAATAATTCCTTCCCTTCTTCAAACATGAAATATTCTGTTTACTCTAACATATTTATACACAGTTAACATATCATTAATCAAATGTGATTTTTGTCAAAGCTCCCAAAGAACAGTTTCAATTAAATATGTTTGTTGTGACTCCACATATTGAAAGAATAATAATTTGTGTATCACACAAAAATACAAACTAACTACAGCACAATGGGCAATTCGAGAACAAGTAAAAATTGTGCCGTTTCAATGACTATGGGCATGCCTCAGCGTGAGCGAGATCTCCATATTGCTGTCGTTGGCAATGATAAACAGAGTGTTTTGTCAGTGTTGAACCAAGGCGTTGACATCAACTATCCCTGGAGTAACCCAGCTGTACCCAGTGTCAAGGACAGCACCACCCCGCTGATTGCTGCTGTGTCTTTAAACCATGTGGAGATAGTTATGGTAATGTATTCTCGGCTGTGCTGTCATAACTTTGTGTGTTTTAATGGTATTGTGCTAATTGCTAATTTGTTGTATTTGGTTTGGTTTGTAAAGGTTCCCCTGGAAGGTTAAACTGGTCAGAAAATCCCAGAAGGCAGCATATGTTGTCGGCCGATAGGCGCAAATATTGCATCTATGTTGTGAATGGGCACAATGCATTTACATCCAAAATAATCATTTTGGACGAACGAAGAAAAAGAAGAAGTAAAGGGTCACTTTCATTGCACATGGGTATCTCCATAAATAAGTCACAAAGACTACTTATCACAAGCATCAGAAAGAGGCAGTCATCGTTTTTTGGCCACGTTATGAGAAGACAAAAACTGGAACATGTGACAGCCAGAAATATTCGCGGAGAGAGAGATAGAGGAAGACAGCGGGAGAAGATTCTTGACAGTCTTGTGTCATGGCATGGAAGGGAGTCAACACATGAATTGATCCATTCCAACAGAGATCGCAATTTGTGGAGAGGCATGATTTCCCACGTCAGCCAGCAAGGCACTGGATGATGATGATGATGATCTCCATAAATGCTTTAATCTCTTTCCATAGATCACACAAGACTCTCAGCACTGTGCATGAACTCTGTTGCACTGGCGGGGATCCAGTTGTGTATAGTAGAATCATGCATGCTTTAAATTTTGCATGGGTTAAGTTAGTTGCAAGTCTTTTACATGCTGTCACAAGTCAACCCCAGTATTTTTTTGCTGTTTGTAATCTAACTAGACAAGTTTACATTCAGTAGTTTGCCATTGCTTTCTGAACAACCAGTGCTCATATCTGTCATCATACTGTCATCTACTGCCTATAGTAGAGTGGAGGACGGGGGTTCTGAGCCTGAGGAAGTAAGGCTGCCTGGCTAGTGCAGTCTCCACAAACTGTGCAGGTTAGGGTTTTCATATTGCTCATGACAGAAAAAAAATCCACACCTTCCCAAGGATTCAAACCTGGGTCTCCTAAAGGAGAATCCGGCATTCTAGCCACTTGGCGAGCCTCTCCTCTATCATTAAATGAAAGCGTGTGCAAGTCAGTCTGCTTCCAAATCATCTGCAGCTGTGTTGCCAATGCTCCTGTGTTTCAAACATGGTTTGCAGATTGCATTCTTAACCCTTTAGCCACAGTCTCGGCTTTGTCTGGGTCATCATCATCATGTGCCCTGCCAGCTGGCCTAGGTGTTCACGTCTCTCTACAGATCTCAGTCTCTGGTATGGATCAACTCTGCTGGGGATATTCTTCCATGCCACTGTTTCAGTCCATCCAGCATCATTTCTCTTGGTCTGCGTCTGCCTCATTTCCCATATATCTTTCCATTTGTCATGATGTTCTGTAATGCCTGTTTTCTCAAATCATGACCAAAGAAAGTTGTTTGTCTCTTTCTTATTGTTGTAAATAATGTTTCTAGTTTCATTCTTTTAGGCAATCATTGTTATTTACTCAGGCAGTCCAAGGTATTCGCAGCATTTGTCTCAGGAACTACATCTCTGTTGCTTTTAAGTTCTTCCTAATTTGTGTGGGTAGCTTTTCAAATTTAGAAACCTTGCCTGTTCATCCTGCTTTTTAAAAATAATCTGCTGACAGATTTTTAACATGTGCTGTACACACTGGGGTCTTTCGTGGGTTTTATTTTCACCCTCAGTCTGAGAAGACTAGACATCTGATCCACTATTCCACTATCAGGGAAAACTATACCATCTGTTTTCTTATTTATGTAAATATCCAAAGATTCAGCACCATGAAACACACCTGCTATCAGAGTCAAACATGGTTCTGTCTAAATTTCAAGTTAAGAAACACATCATTATCTGTGAGATATATGCTTGAGGAAAGCTGACATAATCACTAGAATAAACAGAATAGGAAATGATATTAGAAGTGGCATAGGTGCCACTCACTGCATTGAATTTATAGAGGGGCAACAAATAAAGTTTTCAGACAACTTAGTGTCACTAAGCCTGTTAAACTGTATCTTTGTGCCCACAAATGAAGGTCTGGTCATAGAGCCAAAGGAAAACCAAGAAACGTGGATAGATTCCGTCAAGCATGGACTACACAAACTCAATGCAGACCAGGTGAAAACCTCAGCTCTTTTTTTCCCTGCGTGGACCAGAATAAACAGTTAAGGGTCATCTTCAGCACTGGGATAGATGGATGGATGAATGAACAAGCAGATGGGCAGATGGATATATTGATAGATAGGTAGATAAATAGATGAATGGATAAATAGATTGATTGACAGACGGTTGAATTAATGAATAGTAGGTGGATAAATAGATTGATTGACAGATGGTTGGATGAATGAACACTAGATGGATAAATAGATGGGTAGGTGGATAGCAAGATAATGATTAGATAACGAAGAAGGAAAAAAATGTAACGATGATGATTAGATGGTTTTCTTCCTCTTCCCTGAGCAATATGAATCTGTTGGCAGCTTACTGCACCAGTCCCAGCTGTGGGGAACATCTCCCAGCTGGACCGCATCTCATCAAGCCTACCAGAACCCAGCCGGCCTGATAACTGAAAGACATAGCTCCTAGTGTGTAGCACTTAAAGGAGATGAGATGGAATCTATTCACAGGTGACTAATGGTCACCTTTTTGTTTCCTTCTGAAGAAGAGCTAGCTAACCCTGAAACTGCTGGCTGACATTATTAAATGTATGGACACTCTCTTTGGATTGATGGACTAGCAAAAGCAGTGAGGACTACCTTGTCCATATCCCACACAAAGGTCTTGTACAGAAAACTCTTCCTAACCTGAATCTGAAATATATAGGCACTGAAGATGAGCTGAAAGACAAGATGATAAAATGATGATAATTTGATGAAAGTTGGATGATAATATAATTATGCTGATCATCACCATCTTGCAGGAGGTCCCTTATAGAATGTCACTCTTATCACAGTCTGCTGAGATGGTTCTAGATCCTTCAGTTAGGTCAAGACCCTTCAGTTAGGTCAAGACCTACATCACAGCACTCGGGACATTCCCATAGATGCTCCATCCTCATATTCAACAGCCAGTGAAGAGTCTCACTACTAATGGCTTGATCCTTGGCCATTTCTCTGCATCAAACATTTTCATGCCCAAGATGTCTGCAATGCATGTCTATCTTTGTGTTTTTCGACTGCTGCCCTTTCTTCCATAAACCATGCCTTCCATCGCTGTTCTTTCCCCATCAAGCTGAAATTATGTGACAATTACTATGATGTTGTTATTGATATTGAGATCATGCTTATAATATGATGATGATTACTCAGACAGTGAATACTCAAGTAATTTGCTGTGCAGAAATATTTTCTTGCCTAAACACTGCAGGATACATCAAGGAAACCAGTTAAACAGCATAACTTGACAATTCTTTTAGAATCCACAGAGAAAGATATTATAGGGAGATATCTGCACAACACCACCCTCTCTCTCTCTCTCTCTCTCTCTCTCTCTCTCTCTCTCTCTCTCTCTCTCTCTCTCTCTCTCTCTCTCTCTCTCTCTCTCTCTCTCTCTCTGTCTCTCTCTCTCTCTCTCTCTCTCTCTCTCTCTGACAGAAGAAAACTAGAGATTAGTGAGTGGGAAAAACATGCAAGGAACTATAACAGATAGCAAAGGATGGGAAGGCTTTAGTGGTTGTAGACTTCTGCATAATACAGGTATAAATGTTCAAAGAAACAGTACAAAAGACATAATGTTAAATAAGTCACACACAAAAAGTAAAATGTTTTAATGGTTTGCCTAGATTTTGCTTCATAGTGGAGCAGCTAGTGAACAGAACTGACCGCAATGGCTGCACTCCTTTGTACAAAGCTGCATTTCATGGACGCATGATTTTAGTTGATGTCTTGGTTAAAGCAGGCAAGTTTCACAGATTCATTTGTTTTGAAGTTAATAAATGTGAAATCACTTCCCAGCTAGCCACTTAAAATGACTATTATTTCTGGCAGAGTACATAAGTAGCTAGAATATTTATCCCTGCTGTGATTTTTTTTAAATAGCTATTTTAAAGCTTCAAAACGTATTTCTTTAGTGAATTTAAACACAGAAGTCACAAACAATATGTTGCACAATTGATTGCCTGGCATATTTTGCTGTATCTCAGGTGCATACTGTAAATATCATATGAAGTAAATAAATGTCAGTGTTTTGCTGAAATACTTCACATGTCACTGGTATTGTTCAAATGTGGAACATCAGTCATCCCCATGGTAATCGCAAATTCAGAATGAAATTTTTCTGTTTGCACAGGAACTGTCTAATTGAAAATGCCTTGATGTGTTTGACCAATTGTTTATTTTTTTGTCTAATACGGTTAACAAAACATCTTTTCTTTGTTAACTATATGATGACTATTAAGCAGATGTCTCAAGATTGCAGAACTTGGCATTTTGTGACCTATCAATCATCATCATGTTCTGTGTTTAGCAGCTAAGACACTCATGTCCCCACAAAAACATTTGTCCTGTATGTTGTTAACAAGTTTCACCACTAATCATCCATGCCATTCTGTCAGATCATCAAGCATTTCTCCCCCTCAAATGACAGCTGTCTTATTTTAACATAAGTAATTAAATATGTTCTATGTCTAATGATAATCTGATCTCGGTCAGATATGACTGAGGCTAGCGTATGACAGTAGACAGTACATACCCGCTTTCTGTTATATTGGGCGGTGCTCACCAAACCCGCCACCCCACATTGTGTTGATGGCTTCAAGTCTTACCCTAGTGCAAGGAAATACAACCTAAAGACTGATTACCATGGCAGGGCAAGCCTTGGTCGGCAGCTGGCCTAGGATGAAAGTTCCTACAGGCGGACAGTTAAAGTATTGCTTTGCTGATCCGGCAGCTTCTTCAGCTTGCTTTGTTCCAAACGTATTGGTGTTGCCTTTCCTCTGGAGTAAATTAGGCAGGCCAAGAGAGGGATCATGCTGCAATGGCAACACATGGTCTCTACATTCAGCCCAGGCTTTGTGTTATGGTTAGCCATGAATAGGCTCAAATTAAAATATGTCCAGGGTTGCAGAAAGAATCCAGTAACGAAGCATAAAATGGAACATCAATAAAAATGACTCACACGAAGGCTGGCAATCTAATTGATGCGGCTAATTTTATTAGCCATTCTTGAGCAGCAGTGAATCCAACAGACAATTTATGAATCTCAATGAATATCGATCGGGTCTGTAAATTCCAGACGGGACGATCGTAAAAAAAAAGATCAATTATAAATATTAAACTGTTGACGATACATACTACCTACTGAGAATTAACAAATTAGGATTGCAGTCCTTCATTTCTTCTGTCCATGCTAAAAAAAAAAAAAAATCCATTCTTCTCGTTCTTAGATTCTGCATCTGTCCCAAGAATCTTTATCCTGATATATAAGCTGCCATGATTCTGGTTCTCCTTTATAATATGTATTATCCATGAATAAAGTTGTCCTGCCAGTAAATAACTTTATGAATTAGAGATGACTTGAAGATGCTGCTTCTCTAGCCAAGCTCCATGATCCGACTCACCGTAGCTATTAACAAACAAACTGACGTGGTCTCCGTTCTACGTCAGTCGCCTAGCTTTCTGTACGTTTTGGTTCGGGAGTTTTGCCCCCTCTTACTTTTGCGTCATGTGCTCTGCGCTACGAGGTATAACTCCATTTTACAAACTATCGTCGATCAAGATGGCCAGGTGCCAGTCATGTCTAATGACAGTTCTAAGAATGATATCAGAGTGTTGTACCTATTAATTTGTTCTCCTTCATTCTTCTTTCGAGGGGAGTGTATCATACCTAATTATGCAACTGAAAGGTCAGCATGTCTGACTTCAGCATTCATTTGTGTAAGATTTGCTTGCTCTAGACGGATACCTCCAGTGTAACAGGCTGTGTAACAGCCCTTGCCTCCTCTAGACAGGTTCCATCCAAGGTCACAGTCTCTATCTACCCTTGTCTCCTCTAGACAGATTCTATCCAAGGTCACAGTCTCTATCTACCCTTGTCTCCTCTAGACAGGTTCCATCCAAGGTCACGGGCTCTATCTAACCTTGTCTCCTCTAGACTGGTTCCATCCAAGGTCACGGGCTCTATCTACCCTTGCTTCCTCTAGACAGGTTCCATCCAAGGTCACAGTCTCTATCTACCCTTGTCTCCTCTAGACAGATTCCATCCAAGGTCATGCATCTACCCATGCTTCCTCTAGACACGTTCCATCCAAGGTCACGGGCTGTATCTACCCTTGCCTCCTCTAGACAGGTTCCATCCAAGGTCACAGTCTCTATCTACCCTTGTCTCCTCTAGACAGATTCCATCCAAGGTCATGCATCTACCCATGCTTCCTCTAGACACGTTCCATCCAAGGTCACGGGCTGTATCTACCCTTGCCTCCTCTAGACAGGTTCCATCCAAGGTCACGGGCTCTTATCTACCCTTGCCTCCTCTAGACAGATTCCATCCAAGGTCACGGGCTGTATCTACCCTTGCCTCCTCTAGACAGGTTCCATCCAAGGTCACGGGCTTATCTACCCTTGCCTCCTCTAGACAGGTTCCATCCAAGGTCACGGGCTCTTATCTACCCTTGCCTCCTCTAGACAGATTCCATCCAAGGTCACGGGCTGCATCTACCCTTGCCTCCTCTAGACAGGTTCCATCCAAGGTCACGGGCTCTATCTACCCTTGCCTCCTCTAGACAGGTTCCATCCAAGGTCACGGGCTCTATCTACCCTTGCCTCCTCTAGACAGGTTCCATCCAAGGTCACGGGCTCTTATCTACCCTTGCCTCCTCTAGACAGATTCCATCCAAGGTCACGGGCTGCATCTACCCTTGCCTCCTCTAGACAGGTTCCATCCAAGGTCACGGGCTCTATCTACCCTTGTCTCCTCTAGACAGATCCCATCCAAGGTCACGGGCTCTCTCTACCCATGCTTCCTCTAGACAGGTTCCATCCAAGGTCACGGGCTCTATCTACCCATGCTTCCTCTAGACAGATTCCATCCAAGGTCACGGGCTCTATCTACCCATGCTTCCTCTAGACAGGTTCCATCCAAGGTCACAGGCTCTATCTACCCTTGCTTCCTCTAGATCTAAGGTCACAGGCTCTATCTACCCTTGCTTCCTCTAGACAGATTCCATCCAAGGTAATGGGCTGTGTCTACCCTTGCCTTCTCTAGACAGATCCCATCCAAGGAATTGTGTAAGCATATTTTCATACCGCATAACTCTGGACTTTTGTGGTATGAGACTGACCCTCATAAGATAAGTACCAGAACAGTTTATGGAAAGCCAGATAGCTGGCTGTGATACTGACCACATCGCCCATCCAGTGCCACATTTGGTGACAACAATAGTTTAGACACCATATCCTCAATATGCCGTAACGGCATAGAAATTGTGCTTTAACTAGATAGTGGCTGAATTGGCCAGGTTTACAAATATACATGAATGGAGCCACCACAGAGTTTCATAATCAGGAGGTAACATACCAGATATTTTCATTACAGTATCTCCTTTCCTCTTCTGGTCTACAGACACCCTTGGGTACCCATTTCACCTCCAGTCAGTGTAGTGTGAAACCATGGTTAGCAGGTGGCAGATTAAGCTAGAGGACAGTCGACATGTAGTTGTTGGTTAAAGTCTCAGGTTCGCAATGGTAGGTGGACAATCTCTTCTTTTTTTATTTTGGCATCCATACATACTATTTCTAGTGCACTGGACTAATTTCTGCGTGTGGATTAGGTTTACCTATTACCAGTGACCCTCACCATCAGGCGAACCCACTCCAACTTCTGAAATACTTGTAATTTACATCCCAAGTCAATATTATAGTCCAACTGACCAGAGTTGGTGTTGAACTCCCTACCTCAGCATCAGCACAGCGGATGTTTAAGAACAAACGCTCTGATCTATTCAACCACACTGACCACCAGGATGTCATTTCTAGAGACAATGAACACCAGTCTCCGACCAGCATGCTCACTGTCAGGAAGGACAACAATGAAGGATCACCTTTACACATGCCTTGATAACTATAGAAAATAAAATATACTGAAAGACTGTTATGGTGGCAAAGGTCTGTACAGAAGAAGCCACTGGATGATGATGTATATTTTGTCTGCATTTGTTCTATTCATGAATTGTGGGTCTACAGGTGCTGAAATAGACAAACCTGACAAAGAGAATCAGACCCCCTTGTACATCTCTGTTCAGAATGCTATAGTGCACTCCAGCTATGCAACTATACTTCGACTTCTAGCTGCTGGGGCATCTGTCAACATGTGAGTTTTGTGCTGTTTATGAATGTAATCAGTATAGGTCTGAAATGTTACTGGTAATTTCATCAATATTAGTGAAAACATTACTAATAATTTATTAATCATTAGCTGAAATAACACTGATAATGCAGTTTGGATTAGCTGAAAAATTACTGGTAATGTTATCCTTATTGACTGAAATATTCATCATCATCATCAAGTGCCATGCTAGCTGGCGTAGTTGTCCATGTCTTTCTACAGATCTCGGTCTTTAGTGTTCTGAATCAACTCTGCTGCCAATATTCCTTCATACCACTGTCTCATTCCACAAATCATGAAATATACTGAAATAGTACAGATAATATAATAAACATTAGCTGAAATATTACTGATGTTCCAGTCAGCTTTGGCTGGAATATTACTAATAATGTAATCAGTTCTAGCCATATAAAATGTCCCAGTAGTTTATAAAAAAAACAACTGTATAAAAGGCAAGAGAATCGATTTCATTGCACCGGGTTTTATCCCATATGGCTTGGTCTCTTTCTACAGGGTGACCTGTGAAAAGCATTGTAGAAAGCACAAACTCCGTAGCTTCAGCGATGACCCCCAGGAGTCTCTGAGAAATTTGCACCCGTGAACCAAATGACACAGGCCGGAATCGAACCCAGAGCACGAGGCAGGCGGTGTAACCACTTTGCCACGGAGACTCCCACAATAGTTTGGAAAGAACAGTCATGGAAAGCATGGTTCCAACAGATGAGGCAGGGATTGACCAACGTGGCGGTGGACATACTCTGGGCATGAGAATGCATGTGGCAGGAGAACTGGCTCAGAATTCTTCCAGCGAGTTGTGTTGGCAGCAAAATTCTGCAAACGTTTGGCTATGTGATGATGAATCAGTATCGGCTGGAATATTACTGATAATGTAATCAGGACTAGTTGATACATCACTGATAATATAATAAGTATTTGTTGAAATATTACTGATTATGAAATCATCTCTAGCTGAAATTTTACTCATTATGCCATCAGTATTAGGTGAAATAGTTGATACATCACTGACAATATAATCAGTATTAGCTGAAATATTATTGATAATGTAATCAGTTAGATAGTTGCATATCCTTTACAGGACATAACAGTCAACCCCACCATGTTTTGGCTGTTTATGATTCCTGGGCAAGTTTACGCTCAGTAGTTTGCCATTGCTTTCTGAACGACCGTTACCTATACCATTTCATAAAAAAACATTGTATGGTGGTCTGCTGCCAAATCGTCCACAGCTATGTTTCGAACGTGGGTATGCGGGATTATGAACTGCACATATAACCCCTTCACCATGGAGCCTGCAATATAATCAGTATAAGCTGCAACATTACTGATTATGTAATCAGTGCTAGGTGATACATCACTGGTAATATAATCAGTATTGAACTTTTAATGATTATGTAATCAGCTTTAGCTGAAGTATTACTGGTAGGACAAACTAGACTATATAAACATTTAAAGCCATAGTTACCGACCGGGATTCAAACCTGTCACCTCAAAATGACATCAGTACCAAGCTGCAGGAATAAGTGTACTTTGATGCATGACCAGCCTGACACTCTTTTTTAAAAGAAGTGTCTTCATTAACCAGGTAGCATTAGCTGAAATATTACTGATAATATAATAAGTATTAGTTGATACATCACTGATAATATAATTAGTACATGTTGAAACAACACTGGGAATGTGATCAATATTAGCTGAAACATATTACTTAATGTAATCAGTATTGACTTAAACATATTACTTAATGTAATCAGTATTAACTTAAACATTTTACTTAATGTAATCAGTATTGACTGAAACATTACTGATAATGTAATCAGTTTTGGCTGAAACATTACTGATAATATAATCAGTATTGGCTGAAATATATTACTCATAGTGTAATCAGTACTGGCTAAAACATTACTGATAATGTAATCAATATTAGCTGAAACATAGTACTCTTAGTGTAATCAGTATTGGCTGAAACATATTTCTCATAGTGTAATCAGTATTGGCTGAAACATATTACAAATAATGTAATAAGTATTGGCTGAAACATATTACTGATAATGTAATCACTATTGGCTGAAACATATTATTGATAATGTGATAAGTATTGGCTGAAACATATTGCTGATAATGTCATCAATATTGGCTGAAACATATTATTGATAAACTGTAGTTACTGTTAACTTTCTCATCCAAAAAGTAAATTCATTGTGTGCTTTGGTAACATCTCTTCTTATCCAGCTCAGACAGATACGGCCGAGTGCCACTGCACAGCGCTGCCCACTGGAAGCTGAAGGAGCTGATCCGCATCTTGCTGGAAGCCAACAGCTACGTCAGTGTGGTGGACAACAAGGGCAGGACCCCGCTGTACGTGTGTGTGGCATCTCTCAGCACGGGTCTCTACAAGGAGGACCTCAAGTACCAAGTACCCTGCATAAAGGTGGGTTTCTGTGGCTGCAGGTGTTTGTTGTCTGTGAGGGGAAGTCATTAAACAACAGGAATTTTACAATTAAGTTTTTTGTTTTTTTTTCACAATGGATCCATCCATCATGTGCCATGCCGGTAAGCGTGGGCGGTCATGTTCTGCCATCTCACTCGATCACCAGAGTCATGGATCAGCTCCGTGTTTCTGTCTCGACCATGCCACAAGGCCAAGCCATCCAGGTACTTGCTTCTAGGTCTTCCCCTTGGTCTGTTCCCCTCGATCTTACCAGTTGTCACCAAATTCTCCAATCCATTTCTTCTCATAACATGCCCAAAGAATTTTGACTGTCTACGTCTAATTTCTCTAATCAATTTACGATCTTCATTTGTTTCTTGAAGGACTTGTTCATTGGTCTTTCTGGCTGTCCATGGTATTCTTTGAATTTTCCTCAGAAACCACATCTCTACAGCCATCAGATGTTTTTCAGCCTGACTGCTCATTGTCCACGCTTCACATCCATATAAAAGTACAGGTTCAATGTAGCATCTCAACACTCTTTTTCTCGTTTCAATTGACATCTTTTTATTGGTCAATATGTTTTTCATCTTGCTAAAGGCTACTTTTGCCATGGCGATTCTTGTTCTAATCTCTTCAAGGCATCTCCCATCAGATGTTATTACTGTTCCGAGATAATTGTACCTCCTCACTTGTTGAAGAATATTCCCATTTACTTGTATATTACATTGTGGTATTACGTCCTTCCTAGTGACGACCATAATCTGTGTCTTTTTACAATTTAATTCTAACCCTAGTTGTTCACTGTGTGTAACAATCGCATCTACTAAATTTTGCAGGTCCTGTTCATTGTCTGCAATCAAGACTGTATCATCTGCATATCTAATGTTATTGATGCATCGTCCCCCAATGTTGATTCCTTCCATATCTTCAATATTTCTGAAAATACTTTCACTGTACAGGGAAAACAGATCTGGAGACATTACACATCCCTGTCTCACACCCCTTTTAATAGGCTGATATTGGCTTACTTCATTATCAACTCTTATGGCAGCTTGTATTAATCTGTTGCACCTAGTAGCCTGTTGACGGTCTGGAGTCACCTGGTGCGCATGACTATCCCTACCAGGCGAGGTTGCTCCTATGGAGCACCCATTTACGCCGTTTCTCTGATTATCGATGATTTCACACAACATGATTTTCTTGGCATGTGTAAAGAAGGTAGTTTGCCATTGCTTTCCTTCCTAGCAGTGACCATACTGGTCAGTGACCGTAGCCATTGTCTCCTCAAAAATGAGATCCTCTGCCTACCGTCGTGAAGGTGGAGACCATAACCTACAACTATCTGTTGGCTGCTCTCCATCTTCATCCACCACCTGCACGGATGGCTTCACGTAACCCTGATCGGGGGGCTAAACGGGTACTCCACCTTGCCCAAGGGTGTCCCGTAGGCTAACGGAGGGAAGGAGGCGCCTTACTTCTCCTTTGATAGGGGATACCCCTACCCCGCTACACAATGGTTAGGACCAGAAATTTTCTATGTGTTATTTTTTAGAAAGTCCTATTGCCTGGCAACACACTTGGTCTACCTGTTCACTAGCTTGTTGATGCCTTCTAGGAACAGTTTTTGTGCGTGGTCTTAAACCAGTTTTGATCTGTCTCCATAATCTCATCATCTGTAAACTTCTTATCCAGTAAATGTTCTTTCAAGGATCAAAACAAGTGACAGTCTGATAGAGCTGAGTCTGGACTGTCTGCTGGATGTTTCAAGGCCTCAAATTTCAGAGCATGTAGTGTATCCACTGTATGTGCCGCCATATGATTGCAGGCTTTGTCATGCAGCAACACTCTTGTTACTTAATGACTTTCCCTCTTATGACAGAGGATAGTTCTTTGTTTTACTGTAAGATGTAGCAGGGACCAGCCGTTGTACTGTGTATATGATTCTGTTAGTGGATGTGGCTTTTGTATATACTGGCATCTTAACAGATGATAGTATATTACATTGTCCTTTTAAAAAAAAGGCATAACTACAACCCATAGTACCAGGCTAAAGTTATACCCATAGCACAAAGCCTGGGATGAATTGAAGAGACCATGTGTTGTCCACTGCAGCATGATCCCCTCTCATCATGCCTAGTTTAGTCCAGAGGAAAGGTAACACCAATACATCTGGAACACGACAAGCAACTGGATCAGCAAGGCAATGCTCTAACTGTCCGCCTGTCAGAGCTTCCATCCTAGACCAGTTGTTGACCAAGGCTTTGAGTATAGTCTGCTCTGCTCTGCCATGATATTTACTCTTTCGGTTGCATTTTGTCGCACTAGGATAATGCTTCTACCCTCCCAGTTGCGCTTCTTTGTCCGAAGCCTCTGGAACAATGTGGGGTGTCGGGTTTAGTGAGTACCACCCAACATTCAGCACTAACAGAAAGCAGGTAGTACAGTCTGCTGTCATACGGTAGTTCAGTCATATCTGACTAAGACCTGACACACATGTGGCTGTTGTATACAGTGAGCAATTAAGGCTAGAATCATATTGTAAGAAAACAATATTATGGTCATCTCCAAGGAGAAATAAATACTAATTAGCAAACAAGTGAAGAATTATGTTGAAGCTGCCGAGATGCGTTTTTATAGAAAAGTGACGAGAACACTGCAGATGGATAGAAATAGTAATGAAGATATCTGGAAAACAGTTAACTCAAAAAGAGTACTGACTACTTGCATTGAAAGAAGTCTGTCCACATTCTTTAGGTAAGTCATGAGAAGGGGAAACTTCTTCGTGACAGCAGAATAGTTGGAGGGGGGGAGACCAAAAGAGAAGAGATTGACAGTTTGACATTAAGAAGAAACATCAGTATCAGAAATCATTGGCAGTACACGAGACTATAAGCTCTGGACATGCATGATCACCAACGCCACACGACATGGACTATAAGAATAGAAGATGGAAACATTCTTAAACAGGTGAATCAGTACAACTATCTTAGAACAGATATAACAGGTGAATCAGTACAACTATCTTAGAACAGATATAACAGGTGAATCAGTACAACTAACTTAGAACAGATATAACAGGTGAATCGGTACAACTATCTTAGAACAGATATAACAGGTGAATCAGTACAACTATCTTAGAACAGATATAACAGGTGAATCAGTACAACTATCTTAGAACAGATATAACAGGTGAATCAGTACAACTATCTTAGAACAGATATAACAGGTGAATCAGTACAACTATCTTAGAACAGATATAACAGGTGAATCAGTACAACTATCTTAGAACAGATATAACAGGTGAATCGGTACAACTATCTTAGAACAGATATAACAGGTGAATCGGTACAACTATCATAGAACAGATATAACAGGTGAATCGGTACAACTATCTTAGAACAGATATAACAGGTGAATCAGTACAACTATCTTAGAACAGATATAACAGGTGAATCGGTACAACTATCTTAGAACAGATATAACAGGTGAACCAGTACAACTATCTTAGAACAGATATAACAGGTGAATCAGTACAACTATCTTAGAACAGATATAACAGGTGAATCAGTACAACTATCTTAGCACAGATATAACAGGTGAATCAGTACAACTATCTTAGAACAGATATAACGGTGAATCGTACAACTAACTTAGAACAGACTATAACAGGTGAATCAGTACAAAACTATCTTAGAACAGATATACAGGTGAATTGTACAAATATCTTAGCACAGATCATAACAGGTGGAATCAGTACAACTATCTTAGAACAGATATAACAGGTGAATCGGTAGCAACTATCTTAGAACAGATATAACAGTGAATCAGTACAACGATACTTAGAACAGATATAACAGTGAATCAGTACAACTATCTTAGAACAGATATAACAGGTGAATTGGTACAACTATCTTAGCACAGATATAACAGGTGAATCAGTACAACTATCTTAGAACAGATATAACAGGTGAATCGGTGCAACTATCTTAGAACAGATATAACAGGTGAATCCTTAGAACAGATATAACAGGTGAATCGGTGCAACTATCTTAGAACAGATATAACAGGTGAATCGGTGCAACTATCTCAGAACAGATATAACAGGTGAATCAGTACAACTATCTTAGAACAGATATAACAGGTGAATCAGGTACAACTATCTTAGAACAGATATAACAGGTGAATCAGTACAACTATCTTAGAACAGATATAACAGGTGAATCAGGTACAACTATCTTAGAACAGATATAACAGGTGAATCGGTACAACTATCTTAGAACAGATATAACAGGTGAATCAGTACAACTATCTTAGAACAGATATAACAGGTGAATCAGTACAACTATCTTAGAACAGATATAACAGGTGAATCAGTACAACTATCTTAGAACAGATATAACAGGTGAGTCAGTACAACTATCTTAGAACAGATATAACAGGTGAGTCAGTACAACTATCTTAGAACAGATATAACAGGTGAATCAGTACAACTATCTTAGAACAGATATAACAGGTGAATCAGTACAACTATCTTAGAACAGATATAACAGGTGAATCAGTACAACTATCTTAGAACAGATATAACAGGTGAATCAGTACAACTATCTTAGAACAGATACAACAGGTGAATCAGTACAACTATCTTAGAACAGACATAACAGGTGAATCAGTACAACTATCTTAGAACAGACACAACAGGTGAATCGGTACAACTATCTTAGAACAGACATAACAGGTGAATCAGTACAACTATCTTAGAAAAGATATAACAGGTGAATCGGTACAACTATCTTAGAAAAGATATAACAGGTGAATCGGTACAACTATCTTAGAACAGATATAACAGGTGAATCGGTACAACTATCTTAGAACAGATATAACAGGTGAATCGGTACAACTATCTTAGAACAGATATAACAGGTGAATCAGTACAACTATCTTAGAACAGATATAACAGGTGAATCGGTACAATTATCTTAGAACAGATATAACAGGTGAATCAGTACAACTATCTTAGAACAGATATAACAGGTGAATCAGTACAACTATCTTAGAACAGATATAACAGGTGAATCGGTACAACTATCTTAGAACAGATATAACAGGTGAACCAGTACAACTATCTTAGAACAGATATAACAGGTGAACCAGTACAACTATCTTAGAACAGATATAACAGGTGAATCGGTACAACTATCTTAGAACAGATATAACAGGTGAATTGGTACAACTATCATAGAACAGATATAACAGGTGAATCGGTACAACTATCTTAGAACAGATATAACAGGTGAATCGGTACAACTATCTTAGAACAGATATAACAGGTGAACCAGTACAACTATCTTAGAACAGATATAACAGGTGAATCGGTACAACTATCTTAGAACAGGTATAACAGGTGAACCAGTACAACTATCTTAGAACAGATATAACAGGTGAATCGGTACAACTATCTTAGAACAGATATAACAGGTGAATCGGTACAACTATCTTAGAACAAATATAACAGGTGAATCGGTACAACTATCTTAGAACAGGTATAACAGGTGAATCAGTACAACTATCTTAGAACAGATATAACAGGTGAATCAGTACAACTATCTTAGAACAGATATGACAGGTGAATCAGTACAACTATCTTAGAACAGATATAACAGGTGAATCGGTACAACTATCTTAGAACAGATATAACAGGTGAATCGGTACAACTATCTTAGAACAGATATAACAGGTGAATCGGTACAACTATCTTAGAACAGATATAACAGGTGAATCGGTACAATTATCTTAGAACAGATATAACAGGTGAGTCAGTACAACTATCTTAGAACAGATATAACAGGTGAGTCAGTACAACTATCTTAGAACAGATATAACAGGTGAGTCAGTACAACTATCTTAGAACAGATATAACAGGTGAGTCAGTACAACTATCTTAGAACAGATATAACAGGTGAGTCAGTACAACTATCTTAGAACAGATATAACAGGTGAGTCAGTACAACTATCTTAGAACAGATATAACAGGTGAATCAGTACAACTATCTTAGAACATATACAACAGGTGAATCAGTACAACTATCTTAGAACAGACATAACAGGTGAATCGGTACAACTATCTTAGAACAGATATAACAGGTGAATCGGTACAACTATCTTAGAACAGATATAACAGGTGAATTGGTACAACTATCATAGAACAGATATAACAGGTGAGTCGGTACAACTATCTTAGAACAGATATAACAGGTGAACCAGTACAACTATCTTAGAACAGATATAACAGGTGAATCGGTACAACTATCTTAGAACAGATATAACAGGTGAACCAGTACAACTATCTTAGAACAGATATAACAGGTGAATCAGTACAACTATCTTAGAACAGATATAACATGTGATGGAAGATGTCTTCTACAAGTTGTAACAAGCATCGCCATGGCAAAGGTAGCATTTTGCAAGATGGAAAATTGCCAATAAGAAGCTGTTAATTGCAGTGAGAAAATGAGTGTTGAGGTGCTGCATAGATCCTATACATGTTTGTGCATGTGAAACTTAGACAGTAAGCAGACAGCTGAGAAACATCTAATGGCAGTGATAATATGGTTTTTGGAGGGAAATGCAAAGAATACATGGATGAACAGCAAAACATTAATGAGATGGTCCTTCAAGAAACAAATGAATATCCATGATAATTATACAAATGATAATTTTAATCATTTTATTACATGTTTGTTACATTTTCAATAACAGATCTTGTATGCCGCTGGTTGTGATATGCTAAATCTTGAAGACTGGTTGCGTTGGAAAGGGCCAGGAATTCCAGCTGAACTTCTGACTGGTGATGACAGTTTCCTGGCATGGTACACCTTGGCAATGACTTCACCACCATCATTGAGAAACCTCTGCCGCAAAGTTATCCAGAAGAGACTGATAACCTACGACTGCCCTGGTTTGGTTCGATGTGTGGCTCAGCTTCCAGTACCTCCATCTCTTAAGGTGTATTTATCCCGGAAGATGTTTCACCTGCCTATGTTGTAGGAGCCACAAGTGTGATTTTGTTTCATTGATTGCCGAACCCAGGTTTCTCAGTTGTTCAGATTGATTACTCTTGTACAGTTTCCCACATGCTGATGTTGATTTTGTATATTATATTATGTATTATTGGCTTGTAAATATGATGTACAGTGCGTCCAGAAATCTCGATACATGAAGACCATAAACGGGCACTTCTCCCACTGTTTATGCTTCACCTCAACACTGCAAGATACAAAAGGAATGAGATGAGTGTGTCCAGAAAGTCCTTGTATGGTTTTAAAGAATAGGCTGCAGAGATGTGGTTTCTCTGTAGACAACTAAGAATGCTATGGAGGGCTTAGAAGACTTGATATCCAAGTACTGCAAGAAACTGATTTACAGAGACATTTGATAACCCTCATCAGAAGAAGATAATCGTCACATTTTTTGGTCACGTTATGTCATGAGAGAGTCTGGAAAAGGCTGTGACAACTGGGAAGGTTGAGGGTGTTAGAGGCAGAGGGAGAAGATACTGGATAGTTTGACAGGCTGGCATGGAAGATAATTCAACAATCAAACTTATCAAGAACACAGGAGGACAGATGTGAGTGGAGGTGTATGATCCGCCTGAGCCACTTGGCATGGCACATTATGGTGATAACGATGAAGTATACTTCAGACATATCATCAGGATGTCATATAAAAATCAAATAACAATTGTCGAAAGTGCAGAATATCATAAAGTGTGTGAAGACTTATTAAAGACTAGGAATATGTACACACCTATTTTGTATATCAAGGTAAACTTGGGTGTCCAACACTATATTTATAACAGATAATAATCAGAAATGGACAGCAAAAGCCTTGGCTGAAACTGAAGTTCTGGCAAGAGAAAGGTATATGCGGAATCAATACTCCCTAGGTGTCACCTTTGACCATCACCTAACATGAAAGGCACCTGTCAAGACAAATCAAACACGAGAAAGGTAAAGAATGGCAGTAATTAAAACACTTGCTGGTACAACAAAAGGTTTATAAAATGCAGCTATAGAATCTCGTGGAATAAGAGCATTTAACAACCTAAATAAGGGATGCATTTTACCAATTTTTTCAAAGTGAACACTTAGCAATCAAGAATCACTTAGCACTTAGAAATTAAACATAGGCGGTACTGATGAATGTAACTGAAATGATGGCTTAACTATTGCTGCAAGCGTGTCCAACATATGCAGAACAGAGAAGATCTGATTGGCTTACACTCTCTCCATTTGAGGACAAGTTCTATGGAGATGTCAATCACCAGACATTGACTGATACTTTCTTTAAATATATTCAGTTTGAGGTCTGAAGGTGTGCAAAGAAGAAGAAAACTCCTGATTGTTTGATAGTGAATTACATGCTTAGTCTTATTAGACAAGGGCACAAAAATAGAACATCATGTATTCTTGATGCACGCATTAAAAACCTGTTAGCATTTTTACATTTCAAAGGAGAAAGCCAAACATTCAATTAAAGTTAGTTGCATATCCTTTACAAGAAGTCACAGTCAACCTCAGAACTTTTTGGCTATTTGTGATTTGGCCAGATTATGTTCAATAGTTTGCCATTGCTTTCTGAACGACCGGCACTCAAACAATTGCATGGAAACCATTGCAAGGCAGTCTGCTGCCAAATCACCCACAACTGTTTCAAGCGAGGTATGCAGGATTACGAATTGTGTCTGTAACCCCATC
Source organism: Cepaea nemoralis (assembly GCA_014155875.1). Lineage (NCBI taxonomy): Eukaryota > Metazoa > Mollusca > Gastropoda > Stylommatophora > Helicidae > Cepaea > Cepaea nemoralis. Next base: position 723,219 of record JACEFZ010001628.1, on the reverse strand, counting down.
GCTGCAGAGCCAGCAATACATTCAGTTGCCCAGGTTAAATTTCAGAATTTGAAAAACTACCTTCAACAGAATATTAATTATCATCAAGTGCCATGCCAAACCAGCTGACACAACAACCAGTCTCGTAACAGGTCTGTGTTCTTGTCCCAGTTAATGGTATATGACCAAGCCATCCAGATACTTACCTATGTGTCTTCCGCTTGCTCTGGTCCTATGAAGTTTGCCCATGTTTGCTAAGTTTTCTATTATATTTCTCTTCATAACATGCCTGAAAAATTGTCTCTGTCTATGTCTAATTCATCCAGTCAGTTTACAGTTTTCATTTGTTTCTTGCAGGATTGTCTCATTTGTTTTTCTGTCCGTCCATGGTATTATTTGCATTTTCCTCAGAAACCACATTTCCAGTGCCATTTCTCAGCTTGTCTGCTTATTGCCCTTGTTCTACATTTATAGAATGTGTGGGTTTGGTATACTTACATGGATATCCTTGCCACTGCTATGGTGTTTGTGCACCCTGTTAAAGTTCTCCTTGTTTGATATAAGAGAGGAGACTGGAGCACTAGTGGCGGTATAATAATCATGTGCAGTAAGGATGATGCTTATAAACCTCAACCAGAAGAATGTGATAGTTAGCTTTCAAATGTTGACTGTCAATTTGTCACATTCATACATGTATAGTTATTTGCAGTTAAAAATGCAAAGGGTTTATAAACACTACAGCCATCATGAGCTGAAACACGTGAAATATTCTAGTATGATTATGGACAATGTAATTCCAACATGAGATTAAACACACAAAATATTCAAGTATGATTATGGACAATGCATATCTAACATGAGATTAAACAAACAGAATATTCAATTATGATTATGAACACTACATATCCAAGATGAGGTTAAACACATGAAATATTTAAGGATGATTATGGACATTACATATCCAACATGAGATTAAACACATGAATATTCAAGTATAATTATGACCACTACACACCCACCAACCCATAATGTGATGAAACACACAAAATATTCAAGTTTGATTATGAACACTACACATCCATCATGAGATTAAACACATTAAATATTCAAGTATACAACACACTATCATGAGATTGAACACAAAAAATATTCAAATATGATTATGAACACTATACACCATCATGAGATAAAACACACAAAATATTCAAGTATGTTTATGAACACACGCATCATGAGATGAAATATTAAAGTATGTTTATAAACACACATCAAGAGATGAAATATTAAATATTCAGGTATGTTTATAACACATGCATGAAGAGATGAAACATTAAATATTCAGGTATGTTTATGAATACACACATCATGAGGTGAAACACAAAATATTTGAGTATATTGGCACATGGCGCAAATTTTGTTGTACTGATTCAGTGAATGAGATTCAATAACCTGTGGTAGTTAGGGTAATTTAAACATTTTAACTTCCATGATTATTTTTGTAAGGGTATAGTACAACTTTGAGATTCCTGTTTTTGTATATGTTATTTAGTCTATTATATTGCTGTACTGTGATTTTGCTGCAATTTTTACACACTAGTTTACTCTTGTACTGCATTTTTAACATTATTGTACTGTTGTATTGAATTTTAATCACCGTTAAATCACATGCTGTACATCAGTCTCAGTGTATGTGCACAAAGATGAACAAATTAAACCATGAGTACAAATTATGTATGAAAAGCAAGCAATTTATTTTGTACCAAACAAAACCTGATCATAATTTTTGTTGGTAAGAAGTTATAAACTTAAAGAAAACATGTTCAAGATAGATTTTTTTTTTTAAAAGTGTTTATTATACTAGCTGTGATTGGCGCGTATCACTCGCATGTTGGTGGTGCAATGTATCACTCGCTGTTACTGGTTCAATATCACTCTCTGTTAGTGGCACATGTATCACAAACTGGTAGTGGCACCTGTATCACTCGCTGTTAGTGGCGCATGTATCACTCGCTGTTAGTGGCACTGTAATTTGTATCAATCTGTGAGTCATCCAACAGATATTTTATCAATCTTTGAATCATTCAACCGATTTACAAAATAATTGTGTTGTGAAAAGATTTACAATCTTTGAGTCATACAACAATTATTTTGTTAATCTGAGTCCTGTAACAGATATTTTGTCAATCTGAAAGTCATATAACAGATATTGTGTCTTTTAGTCATACATCAGATTTTTTAGCTGTAATATTATACAACAGATATTTTGTTAACATGTGAGTCATGTAACATATTTTGTCAATCTTTGAGTCATAAAGGAGATTTTTTTTCCAGTCTGTAGAGTCATGTATCAGGGTGTTTTTTTTTTTTTTGCCTGAGTCATATAGCAGATATTTTGTCAATCTTTAGTCTACAACAGATATTTTGTCAATCTGTAGAGTCATACAGCAGATATTTTGTTCAAACTAGTGTCACTGTAGATGCATTATACAAGAATTTCAACTTGACTTGTAAATGTCTGTATTGTAAAGTACTTGACTGTGCTGTTTGTTTGTTGTCATTATAGAGCTTATTTCACTTGTTGACTAACTCAAGTTTGAATGTGATATGAAGTGAAATCTATGATATTAATTTCAAGTTTCATATTAACACACAAAGTGATACTAAACGTCGAAAGACATTTAAATTTTTATGTTTGTGTATAAAGTGAAAATGTGATATAAATCTAATTCTTATGTTTGGGTATAAAGTGAAAATGTGATATAAATCTAATTCTTATGTTTGTGTATAAAGTGAAAATGTGATGTAAATTGAATTCTTATGTTTGTGTATAAAGTGAAAATGTGATATAAATCTAACTCTTATGTTTGAAAATCAATGTATACTGTTTTGAAAGGATACGACTATTAGAGAATTTGTGAGTTTATCAAACCAATACATTATTAAATTTATAGGTTAATAACCGGATTTCATAGAGCAGGAAGGTATACATGATAATGATATAATTTACAAGTTTGTATACTGTTTGCGGTATCCTTTCTTACTTCTATCTCCTTGTTTTCTTTCCCACTTTCTCTGTGTGTATCAAACATGATTAATGTAAATCTATCGCTGTTGTGCATGAAGCACCAATTGAAAATAAATGTTGAAAATCATCATATATGTCGTGCTTGAGTTCAAATCAAAACTAAATATTGGAAATGAATTTTACTTCTTGCGTTTCAGCTTGTAGAGAACGTGAAATATTTCAAGTCAGTCTCATTCTCATATTTCATATGTATTGTATCTGTTTTAATTAATTTGAATAGTCCTTTGCTATTAAGAAGTGAAAGTAACATTTCAACTTAATCTGTAACATTTTAATATGACGTGAAGCTAAGTATGTTAGATAGATGTTAATTCATATTTTGTCTTCGGTTGAAACTAAACATGTGAAATAAATTAAACATGTCAAGATAGCACTTGAATGATGTGAGGGTTTGATCTCAAATTTCCACTCTCACTTTTTTAATTATTGTGAAAAATTATGGTTTGATTATTTATTTTCAAAACAATATTGACCTGGTAAATGGTTTAAAAGGGATATTTAAAATATATAACCAGGACAAAACGAAACAAAAAATGCAATATAGGTTATCCTATCATGAACGCTTGAAAATACAGAACTTAAAGACTTAAAGCTTTTAAGTGTTAATCTAAACATGTGCTTGCATAATTATTACTATTGTTATAGTATGTGTGTGTTGATGCTTATTTGCTTTGAATCGTACTTACAAATAATCATTATCTTCTTCACATGGGAATATGTATCATGTAATATGGTTGTTGACCATAGTATTACATCGTTGTTATGGTAGATAAAGATCCCAACGATCTGCATTTCTTGTACAGTATTTCTGTTGATATGAAACATTATTGTATGTATGTACTATAACAAAGTTCAAGGCGTTGATTTGACTTAGTGTTGACCTGAAGTAACAAAGTAAAACTGTTTACACTGTCAGACAATAAAATTATTGATTATTTTCTTGTGCTGTGATTTAACCTTGTTTACAATTAGTTAGTCTGGTATCGTGTAACTTGATCAGTTGATTGTTGTAACTTGATGAGTTGATTGTTTTTACATCTTCATTGATATGCTCTGAGAACAGTCCTTGGTTCGGCTTTGAAGTTTCTTCATGCTTCACTAATGATGTTAGCTTGAATATTAGTTCAGTTGATTGTCGTAACTTGATCAGTTGATTGTTGTAACTTGATCAGTTGTGTTATTTTACATCTTGATTGATATGCCCTGAGAACAGTCCTTGTTTTGGCTTAAAGCTTTCTCATGTTTCGCTAACATTGTTGGTCCTGTGCTACTTGCTTTAGTTTTGCATATGATCCTTACATGTCAGCCTGAATATATTTAGTACAGCTCTAGCCGGTTTGAGGTTGCTTGAGTTTGATATCCTGGATTGAAGTTATCCTAGAATGGAAGTAGTGTGGAGATTATAAACATGTACTCGGTTCTTTAAACATTAAGCGGTCTAACATGTGTACAGGAGAGTAGGTAAAAATTACAGAAAGTGAGTAGGTGTGAATATCTAGGTTCTCCATTGACTGGCAATGAAAATGTGATAACAGAAAATACAAGAAAAACAAATTATAAACTGAAGCAATTAAAGCCCTTATAAATTGGAACAGTTATAACAACAAAAGTCAGAATAATAACATACATGTTTTATTTGACGGTGGATATGAATGTTACAAAATAGTATAAAAATGCATTTAATGGAAATGAAAAAAATTAATTTATCATCAAGAACTCATTATTGAAGAAGATTTGTTATTAAGACACACAAAAATGTGGGAAATGAACTATTTTGGACGTGTAAAAAGATATGACACTTTATAAAAGATAATTATGGAGGTAAATTGATTGATTAAGCATTAAATGTTTAGGTTAGCTGTCAGTCTGTTAGATGCGGGAGTTTGTGTAGCACAATGGCTAGCCAGTGACGATTAATCTATACAAATATGGAGCAAGCCCCATGTAATGGGTATGTTTGTATAATGGTTAGGATGTTATGTTGACGTTGGCATGAGTGCAAATGGACGGGTTCAGTGCCAGCTCTTGTTGTGGCTGTAGAAGGAATGGACTGGCCACATATTCCTGCATGCAGTCAGGTCCACACAAATTTGATGGTCGTAACACTCACGTCCACACAAATGTCATGGTCGTAACATGTCATATAATCACGGCAGGTTCCTGCTAGATGGGGTTTTGTGTTTTAAACAACACATACCCAGCATGCCTCAGGGCATGGAACAAGGTCCTTTGCTACTTTACTTACTATTAGATGCATGATTACATTGATCATAGTTGCTGTGTTTTGTCATTTGTTGCCATGGAGAGTCATTCATTGCCATGGAGAGTCATCTGTTAACATAGAGAGTCATTCATTGCCATGCAGATGGCACTTGATTGATCGAACAGTCAATGCTCAGCTGTCAGCCTATTAGATCTATATTTACATAATCATAGGTGCCAATTTTATTAATTTATTTTAATTAATCATGTTATGAATATTTTGGGAATTGTTGATTATGAGGACAGTAATGTGTGTCTTATCTGATTTCTCTATGTGCGTGTTTAATGTCTTTCACATGGCATTTTATCTTGGCTGGAATTCTGTATTCCTAGTTTTTACATAGTAGATCAAATTGAAATAAGCATGGCAGTTTTGTTGTTGGATTGATATACAACTAAATAGAATATTATAAAATGGTACAATTATATATATATATATATATATATATATATATATATATATATATATATATCTATATAATATATAGATATAGATATATATATATATATATATATATAGATATAGATATATATATATATATATATATATATAATATATATATATATATATATATATATATATATATAGATATATATATATATGACATGGATCACTATCATGTTACAAGCCTATATGAGTTAGCGGCCATGATTCGCCACAAGCCTATATGAGTTAGCGGCCATGATTCGCCATCTCCCACAATCCACCAGCTGTGGATCAGGTCGTGCGTGTGGCCAGGCCATTTGGGTAATTATCTCTCGCCTTCCACTTGGTCTTTTCCCATCTAGTTTGCCAATTGTCACAGAATACCTTGTTTATTCCTGCTCATAACAAGTCCCAAAGAGCTTGACTGTCTACATCCAATTTCTCTAATCAGTTTACATTTTTGTTTTCTGGTAAAACTGTCTCATTTGTTTTTCTGTCCGTCCATGGTTTTCTGTGCATTTTCTTCAGAAACCACATGTCCTCTACCATGAGGTGTTTCTCAGCCTGTCTGCTTGTTGTCCATGGTTCAGCTTAGTTTAGTTTAGTTTAGTCGATGTATCAACATCATGGCACACGGGTGTAACCCATAAATGCTCCGTTCTCCTCCTAACTCAAACCTGAGTTTGGAGAAACTCAGCTCAGAGCATGAACTCTGAAGCACCGGCGAGGATCCTGAAATACTTTGCGTAGATATTTAACTCGAAATTTTGCCCGGGCAGCACCGTTAGGCTACTCTTTTTCGATTTCCAAGTGCCAAGGGATTTTTTACGTGCACAACAATACACACGGGCGTCCGATCTCACTACCCAGAGACCAGGGGACATTTTATTACTAGAAGTCCACGTGAAAAAATCCCGGTCCTCACTGGGGCTTGAACCCGGGACATCCAGCACTCAAGGCGGACAACGTACCTCAAGACCTCGCAGCCCCTCATGTCCATGGTTCACATGCATGTAGCAGTATGAGTTCTGTACATCACTTCAGCACCCTCTTTCTCGCTGCACTTAACAGCTTTGTGTTGGCCAGTATATATGTCAGTCAGGTCAGTGACAGCAAAGGACCTTTCACGTGCCTTAAGGTATTGGGCAGTTGGTGCTAGACTGTTATGTTCATTTATAAATAGGATTTACAGTTGAAAACTTGTCATGATTAAAAGTGACAGAGTTTCTATGGATTTATGTTTTCATGTACATTTTAAATGTGTTTCTTCTTTTTCTTGTTAAGTCTTTCCCCTGCCCTGAGATATGCTTCATAGTCTTGTTTTTAAGCTGTAATTGCACACTGTTTTAGTATGTCAAATCAAAGTTGGTGATGTCCTAAATTTGTGTCCTATTATGCTGCAAATATTCACATTCTTCTGATCTCACACTCATTTATTGATGTCAGTAGTTGTCTTACTCTGAAGCTGCATACTAAAATAATTACTCACATACACAATGTAAAACAAAGTAAATTCCTTCTATTAAGTTGCAAGTATTCATATTCTTCTCATCTCACACAAATTTAATGATAATGGAAACTATAAATGTTGTCTCAGATACTAGAATATACTTTGGCCATATTGCATTGACCATATTAAATGTGATAGTGGCTGGGAAAGGACACTGATGGAAGGCATGGTTCCTACAGAAGCAGCAGTGGTGGACCAGCACAAAGATGGACACAGGACATGGCAGACACCTTGGGCAGGAGGGTGGAGTTGATCAATACGAAGATGGACACAGGACATGGCAGACACCTTGGGCAGGAGGGTGGAGTTGATCAATACGAAGATGGACACAGGACATGGCAGACACCTTGGGCAGGAGGGTGGAGTTGATCAATACGAAGATGGACACAGGACATGGCAGACACCTTGGGCAGGAGGGTGGAGTTGATCAATACGAAGATGGACACAGGACATGGCAGACACCTTGAACATGAGGCAGAAGAACTAGCATGAGATGGAGAAACATGGTGCCGGGTCATGATGAGAACTACATTCTTACCAGGACCTGCTGCATTATTAGGAAAACTGGAAAGTTCTTCTCAGATTCTAAGTTTGTTTTTCTTAACTGATTCAGTGCCCAACAAACAGTGGGTGTAGACCAGACATGGCACACAATCACATGAACATTTCTGTTCACTGAACATTGAAATTGTGGAAGATACCACGAAACAAAACAAATAACATGATGAACCTAGTATGGTGATATATCCTCCTTCTGTCCAAGATATCTCCATTCTCCCACATCTTGTCTCATCCCCATTCTCCCACATCTTGTCTCATCCCCATTCTCCCACATCTTGCCCCATCCCCGTTCTCCCACATCCTGTCTCATCCCCATTCTCCCCACATCTTTTCTCATCCCCATTCTCCCACATCTTGTCTCCCCATTCTCCAACATCTTGTCTCATCCCCATTCTCCCACATCTTGTCTCATCCCCATTCTCCCACATCTTGCCCCATCCCCATTCTCCCACATCTTGTCTCATCCCCATTCTCCCACATCTTGTCTCATCCCCATTCTCCCACATCTTGTCTCATCCCCATTCTCCCACATCTTGCCCCATCCCCATTCTCCCACATCTTGTCTCATCCCCATTCTCCCACAACTTGCCACATCCCCATTCTCCCACTTCCCCATTCTCCCACATCCCCATTCTCTCCCATAATGCCTCATCCCCACTCTCCCACATCCGCATTCTCCCACATCATGCCTCATCCCCATTCTCTCATATCTCCCTTCTCTCACATCTTGCCTCATTCTCCCTCATCCCCATCTTGCCTGATCTCCATTCTCCCACATCTTGTCTCATCCCCATTCTCCCACATCTTCCCTCATCTTCATTCTCACTCTCTTACGTGGCCTAATTTTACATCATGCGATTACTCATAGATGCCCATTCCCAAAGCCTAGTGGCATATGTGGATACGATGCCAGGCCTATATTTTCGTGACCAAACAGCACTTGGTGAATGATGTGCTCAGTCTCATGGTGGCGGACCTATCTCCCAGAAAATGTTATAGCTCCCATTTTATTATGCTTTTATAGAGGCTTTTGGCCAAGGGAATATCCTTCAGCAGGAATTCAAACCCAAACCAACAGGAGAGGTCACTAGTATCTACTCTGCTCCTAGTTATATGTATTTACGATATTGTATTCCTTTCTACGGATATATTTCTTTCTGCTTAAGCATATGTGGTCTTTGTTTTTATCAGAGATACAAAGACTGTGTGTGTGTGTATACAATAGCCTGTTTAAAAGGTCAGGGTTAATATTAATATACATAATGTCTTTTACCATTTCAAATACCTGTTTGTTGTTTAACCATCCTCTTCATGTAAATATGAAATGTAAATCAAGCTTACCACTTCCTTCAGACGGACTTTTATTCTTGTTATATTTCATTTTCAAAAATAAATAGCGGATACAGAGGAAATGTATGTTGGAGATGCATTTAAGTCAAAGATATGGTTACACAGATATGTCGTCTATTTGTATGCTTGGTTGGCACAGAGTGGTAATTTAACATATTTGTTGTCTGTGCTAAAAACCAGTCTTCCCGAAGGTGTTTTTTTTTTTTTTTAAATCAGTTTTCCCTGAGAACCGATGTTTTGATTTTTGATTATCAATATCTTGTCTCCCCATATTTTCCCCACTTGTGTTTCTTTTTTACAAATGTTAAATTACACTCAGTGCATATTTGTATGTATCTCTGTGTGTGTGTGTGTGTGTGTGTGTGTGTGTGTGCATGTATACAGAGAGACAGAAAGACAGGGAAAGTGTGTGTGTTTGTGTGTGTCCTGTCAGACTGTTCTCCACCATAAATTTTCTCAGTTGGTTCTCAAAATAGAAAATTATTCCCATGGTAGTTTTTAAGACCTATATTGAGTCAATCCTAATTTATGGAAGCGAATCATGAACAGTTAGCAGACAAGTGAGTCAGGGCAGTGGAGATGCAGTTTTATGAAATATTTATGAGAATACCGAAGGTGGATAGAATGATTAATGAAGACATCATGAAAGAAGTTCACTCACAAACAGAACTGGCTACTCGCATCAGAAGGCAGTCCATATCCTCTGGACAAGTCATGAGAAGGGGAAAGTGGGAGGGGAGGGGAGGCCAAGAGAGAAGATGCTGGACAATTTGACATCAAGGCATGGAGGAACTGGACATCAGTGTCAGACATCATTAGCAGCACACAAGACAGAAGGCTGTGGACAGACATGATCACCAACACTACACGGCTTGTCATTTTAAACTGTCATTTACTGCCAATATAGTACCTTGCGGTGTATGGCAGAGGGGTCTTTGAGCCTGAGGAATTAAGGCCACCTGGCTAGTGCAGTCGCCGCGAACTGTGCAGGTTAAGATTTTCTTTTTGCCCCCAACAGAAAAAATTCCCACACCTTACCGAGGGGTCAAACCTGGGTCTCCCAAAGGAGAGTCCGGTGTTGTAACCACTCGGCCAGCTGCTCCTCTACAGGGCTTGTACTATAAGAAAAATAATGTACTGTTATTTACATTTGAAACAACGCTGCGTATATTAAAGCTATCGTCTTTGTTTGCCATTCTGGTGATTTGTTCAGAGTTAATATAAAGCAGTTGACTTTTTTTCTCTCCGGGTTTCACTATTGTTTATGCAGTCTGCAACACTTTATCTGAAACATGTACACTCCAACATAAAGCGCAGAGTAAGAAAGGTCTCTTTAACATACAATGGGCATATGTTACGAGACCCATGTGTTTTTTATGGAACAATCGGCGCTGGTGGGTGACGTGGTCAGTCTCACACCGGTCGCTTTCACTTCCCCAGACATTTCCTGGTACACATTGTAGACTGGGTCGACTTGGGAGCCCTGGTATATTTTAAAACATTGAACCCATAGCAGTGCGGTTCGAATCTGTGACTACAGGGATGACAGACAAGTGTCTAGCCACTATGAAACTGCAGCTGTCTTTATTCACAGAGTAGAGTCGAGATAATTACACATTCGAGACAGTTACACATTCAAGACAGTTACACAGTCGAGACAGTTACTCAGTCGAGACAGTTACACATTCGAGACAGTTACAAAGTCGAAACAGTTACTCAGTCGAGACCCATTGTCCATGTTTTGAGGCATATCTGGTATGTGGTGCTAACCCCATATTTGTATAGACCAATCAACATTCCATGGCTGATGTGGTCTGTATTATGCTGCCCGCCTTTACCATCCAGAAAATCTCCTGGTAACCATTTTAGTCTTTCAGTTGACCGAGAAGCCCAGAAAATTTTTACTTAAAGTCCCTGCCTAGATGAGGATTTGAGCATATGCCCACTGGGCCGACTAGCCAGCGTGCTAGCCACTGCACTATCACAGCAGGAGACAGTTCCAGCACCTTGTAAACAGCACTCCATATATATGTGTGTGTCTGTAAATGTCTGCTTATACATAAAACATTTAAACAACAATATATGTATGTCTGGGTCTATAAATGAGTGATTCAAATAGCACTTTGTACATAAGCCTGTGTTTTATAAAGAGATTCCAGTAGAACCCTGTCATAGCATAGCCAGTCACGTCTGTATTTATGAGATATTCAGATGACGTGACGTACATCTGTATTTACACATGAAACTCTCAAACAGCACTCTTATGCGTTAAGTCTTTTTTTTTTGTAAATGTGACATTAAAAAGCCCATTGTATATGTGTTCACTAATGACACATTTAAATAGCATATCATATATACTTTTTTTTTTTTTTAAAGATATAATAGTAGTAGTGGTGGTGGTGGTCCTCCTCTTTCAGTCCTGTAGGACTATAGAGTTGTGCTGCTGGGAAGGCACCTGACATCACCGCTGGTGACTGTATAGTCCAATGCGAGAGTGACAATCTCTGTCACAGTTTCCGCATCTGTAAGAGGAGGCTGGTCTCGCAGTAAGTTACTGCATTTTATGCCTGTGCCTCCTATCCTCAGTTTGTTGGATCAGATTGCGCTCAGAGAGCACCAGTCTGTTTCATACATCTCTTATCCAGGAACATCTGTCTGTTGCAACTCTTTGACCCAAAAAAAAGATATAACACTTAACATAAACACACATTTATACAAAGTAGATAATTTGCAACTATCAATTTTTTATTTTTTATTTATCGGTATTAGATATTGAAACTATTAATTTACTTTTTAATGATTAATTGATTGATTGATTGATTTAGGAACCGATATCACAGCATTCGGGGCATTCCCATAAGCTCTCTGTCCCCATCCTCAGCAGCCAGCGAAGAGTTCCAACACTAATAGTACCAGTAGCAATCTGATTATATGTCCGTCTCACCTTTCCTCTGAGCGTCGATCGTCGGCCAGAACCCCTCATCACCCCTTGCTGTCGCATTCTTGCCAGACCATGGTGATCCATTTGCTCCTCCAAGATGTACACGTACTCCCACAAGGTCGCAACCACGTCTGCCTTATCGCCTTATCATGCATCAATACTCCACCAAGTTTTGCAGAGCCAGCCAATCTGTCCGCCTTTTCATTCCCCAGCACACCAGCATGCCGTGGAGAAAAGATCCAGATGATGCTTGTCACCCGTGACTTCCAAAGCGACGCAAGCCACTCTGCACGAAGCTTCCCTGTCCTCACCCTACTCAGCATACTTTCTGAGTCAGTTACAATCACGATGTGTGTGTGTATCGTATTCTCCATCCAGCGGAAAGATGCACTGACCGCCTCCACCTCCATTCTTAAGCTAGATGTTGTGGTATCATATGCCAGGCTCTCCTGCACTAAACGGCGACCATTAGATTTTGCTAAGAACCCCCAGGCATTTCTCCTGCCTCTCAACACCGAACCATCTGTGTATATAATCACATCACCCGAGCGAGCATTATCCTGAATTCGTTGCTGGATTTCCACTTCCATGGCCCCTGCTGGCCACTCCCTGCACTCCCGGCTCAATGTGATTATAACTTTGCACAAGTCTGATTGCTCCGCTGGCACTCTGACCCACTCCTCTCTTCGCCTAATGTTCTCAAGATGCACACCTGTCTGATCGTATCCTCCGCCTGAGCCATCCATGATTTCCCTCTTATCAGTCTCTGACCCTTATCTGCGTCCAGCGCCTCATGCAGTGAGTGGTCTGTGTCTGCAGCTACTCTGAGGTATGCCTTCGCCTGCATCACCTTGAGCCTACCAGCAACAGTCGGCAGACCAAGGATGTAACACATACACACAACTGGGGTGTCTCTGGTGTAACCCAGAATGACCCGCATAGGTTCGTTCTGTATGCGCTCTAATTTCACCAGCTGACTCTTTGAGACAGTGAGCAGTCCTAATCCATAATCAATCACTGAGAGAATCAAGTGCTGGTATAGTGTGAAAAGCACTCTCTGCTCTGTATCCATTGCAGCCATAGTTTTAAGTGCATTGAGTCCTGTCACAACCGACTCCACATGGTCATTGAAGGACAGGCTCCTGTCAAATGTGATTCCCAGATACTTCAGTTTGTTCTTTTAAGTTTTAAGTTTTTTTAACTTTTTAAGGAAGTGGGATGTTCCCATTTTTGAGGCAGACTTTTGTGTCTCTAAATTTTCAGAAGAAAAAAAAAGCTAGCATCTATGGCTTTAGGGTTTGTAAACATAGCTTCACAATTCCCCGACATACAGGGTCAAGGGTTTGTAAACATAACTTCACAATTCCCCGACATACAGGGTCAAGGGTTCGTAAACATAGCTTCACAATTCCCCGACATACAGGGTCAAGGGTTCGTAAACATAACTTCACAATTCCCCGACATACAGGGTCAAGGGTTTGTAAACATAACTTCACAATTCCCCGACATACAGGGTCAAGGGTTCATAAACATAACTTCACAATTCCCCGACATACAGGGTCAAGGGTTTGTAAACATAACTTCACAATTCCCCGACATACAGGGTCAAGGGTTTGTAAACATAACTTCACAATTCCCCGACATACAGGGTCAAGGGTTCGTAAACATAGCTTCACAATTCCCCGACATACAGGGTCAAGGGTTCGTAAACATAGCTTCACAATTCCCCGACATACAGGGTCAAGGGTTCGTAAACATAGCTTCACAATTCCCCGACATACAGGGTCAAGGGTTCATAAACATAGCTTCACAATTCCCCGACATACAGGGTCAAGGGTTCGTAAACATAGCTTCACAATTCCCCGACATACAGGGTCAAGGGTTCGTAAACATAGCTTCACAATTCCCCGACATACAGGGTCAAGGTTCATAAACATAGCTTCACAATTCCCCGACATACAGGGTCAAGGGTTCATAAACATAACTTCACAATTCCCCAACATTTAAAGTCAAGGGTTCGATATGAAGCAAATTGCTTTGCATTGATATTGATGGTATGAGCATTGGCTGTCCAAAAACAATGGCAAACTGCTAAATGCAAAATTGCCTAGGAAATCACAAACTGCCAATAAATGCTTGGGGTTGAATGCAACTTCTTCTTCTTTTTCAGCGTTCCGAGCCATTGAGGTTCTTTGCTGCAGATACAATCCGTCTCCATTCGTCTCTCTGGTTGACTTCTCTTGGCAGTCGTTGATTCCAAGTTCTTTTAGGCCTGTATATATATTATCTTTCCACCGTCTTCTTGGTCTACCTCGGGGTCTACGGTCATTTATTTCCTGAGTGTAAGCGAGTTTTGTTTCCCTATTATCTTCCATTCTTTCTATATGCCCCAGCCATTGTAGTCTATTATCCTTCATAATACCAGTGATTAGTGGGGACTTAAGCAGTTACTTCTTCTTTTCCATTCTCCACTTTGCAACTTCTTTTAAAAAATTGTTCATCTAAAGTTAACATGTAAAATTTGTTATTTCCATGATTATTTCCAAAAAGTGTATTCACCCGATACACAGATGTCAAGAAAATATCAATTGAAAAACAAAGAGCTTATGGAAGTTACTATTATTATTATTATTATTTATGGGTACACCTTTGAGAGTTAATGATGTGTTTTTCTTGTTCCTCTTTGGCCATCACATAGATAGATTGTATGAGCAATAATTTCAGGATCTGGTCGTCATTGAGTTTATTTATTGACAAGGTTTCAGTGGACTTACAGCATCGATCTGACACTTTTGTAGGAACATTTGATAATATTTTTAAACTTTAGCAAACATCTGCGGACAAGGTTTCAAGGTACTTACAGCACAGATCTGACACTGTTTTAAGAACATTTTATAATATTATTAGACATTCGTAAACATCTGCGGACAAGGTTTCAGAGTACTTACAGCATAGATCTGACACTTTTAAAAACATTTTATAATAAATATTATTAATATTAGACTCTAGGAAACATCTGATCTGCAACCACGTTTACAAAGTTGATAGTGAACTGTGCTGATAATGTCATGGGCACGGTTCAATGCCTTTTTTTTTTCGTTAACTCGCTTTGAACTTAACTGTAGTCCATATAATACACATGCTACTACTTCCAGTGTACTGGACTTATCTTTGCGTGTGGATTAAGCTTTCCCTATTACCAGTTTCCCTCGCTATCAGGCGAAGCCACTCCGACTTCTGAGGTATTTGTAAGTTACGTGCTCAAGTCAAGATCGAGTTGAAGCCTAGGCTCGTTGGCCCCATGTGAAAGTGAGGGAGAGATTAGCCACCTATTCCTCCTTGTTCTCAGGTCTACAAAATGTGACGCTGTCACGTCGCAGATTTGTAGCAGGAAACTACTTCAGGGCAAATGTTTATGTTTGTTTTTTTTAGCAAAGATCTATCCACAAGGAGTGGTACTTGTTTTTTTTTTTAGCAAAGATCTATCCACATGGCGTGGTATTTGCATTTTTAGCAAAGATCTATCCACTAGGTATGGTACTTGTTTTAGCAAAGATCTATCCACTAGGTATGGTACTTGTTTTAGCAAAGATCTATCCACTAGGTATGGTACTTGTTTTAGCAAAGATCTATCCACATGGTGTGGTACTTGCATTTTTAGCAAAGATCTATCCACTAGGTATGGTACTTGTTTTAGCAAAGATCTATCCACATGGTGTGGTACTTGCATTTTTAGCAAAGATCTATCCACATGGTGTGGTACTTAGTTTTAGCAAAAATCTGTCCACTAGGTATGGTACTTTTGTTTTAGCAAAGATCTATCCACATGGCATGGCACTTGCATTTTTAGCAAAGATCTACCCACATGGTGTGGTACTTAGTTTTAAAACTTTATCATTTTCTTTCTGACAGCATCTTGTTTGTTGTAACTCCAGCATGTGTTCAAAACATTATTGCTATATTCTTTAAGAATGAAACGATGTCGTTGCATTTAGGGAAGACGCATAAGTGTTTAGACTCTGAGCAGACATTGGTATGGGTGCTATTTGCTTCCGCTGTGTGTTAGTTGCATATCCTTTACAGGGTGTCACAGTCACTGCTAGAATTTTTGGTTGTTTGTGATTTCTTGACGTGTTAATGTTCAATAGTTTGTCATTGCCTTCTGAATGACCGACATTCATACCATTTTATAAAAACCAATGCAAGATAGTGTGCTGCTAAATTGCCTTCAGTGTGTTTCGAAAGCCCGTCGTATGTGGATTGCTTAAGTACCTGATTCTTTCCCTTGTGTTCTCTAGTTTTCTTCCACGTTTGTGCAGTTGGCAGGTGTGTCCCAAACATGGTTGGTGCTTGTCGTTTAGGGGTTAGCGAATGCAGTTTCACAGTGTCCTGTCTTACTGTGTCGGGGATTCAAAATTAGCTCCAGCTGATTTGGGATCAATCACTTTGTATCGATTTTGATGTAATGAGTGTGGGCCATTCAGAAAGTAATGACAAACTATTGAACGTAAAATTACTAAGTAACTCACAAACAGCTATTAAATGCTGGGGTTGATTGCAGCGTCCTGTAAAGGACACCCAATTCTGTTTTACTCCAGGCATGACATTTTTTAACTGCATTTTATCATTTTGTTCAGATTTGTATCAACATTAGTTAATGCTTTAGGTTTCTGTATCAGCTGGAATCTTTTTATTTCATGTTTGAAAGCCTGCAGGATAGATGTGCAACCTGTTTCATGGCATCTCAAACACCTGGATGTATATTTGGGCAGAATATCCCAGCTGGAGTTGGGTACGGTACAGACAGACTTGGTGTAGTTTGTTGTTTAACAATGGTGAAGTGGGCAACCACAGACCTAATGCCATGGATGAGTGATAAAGTGGTCAATCCCTACATGAAGCACACTATTGAGGTTTATCAAGAAAATGAGTACATGGCTGACGGTCTTGATGACAAGGTCTTACTGCCCCTGCATCCTAGGACAAGTGTCACAGTTGTTGAATAGATTCAGTGCCGAAAGATCACCCACTTGAACACAAGGACAATATATCGCCATACTAGGGTCAGTCAACATGTTATTTATTTTGCTTCATGGTATCTTCCGCAGTTTCAATGCTCAGAGAATGGACATTTACATGATAATACTTGTCCATTTGACTGTGTACCTTGTTTGGCCCAAACTTACATTTTGTTTGGCATTGAATCAGTTGTGTTGTGGGTAGATCTGTGTTGTGGGTAGAGCTGTGTTGTGGGTAGAGCTGTGTTGTGGGTAGATCTGTGTTGTGAGTAGAGGTATGTTGTGGGTAGAGCTGTGTTGTGGGTAGAGCTGTGTTGTGGGTAGAAGTGTGTTGTGGGTAGAGCTGTGTTGGAGACCATTATGACAAATGGAAGGGTTGAAGGAATTTGGAATTAAAGGATTACAAAGGAGATTATGTTGGTTGGGTTGGTAGAGGAGCACATAACATTTAGCTGTTGAGCTTGTCAAGAGAAGATCATCTGGTTCTGCAAGAATAAAAATATGAGTACAAATTAAACAACTCACTCATTTAGCTACTTTTTACAGAAGACCAAAGCTATGTGAAAATGAAGAACTCCACAACTGTACTAATTTAAATTTAAACGACACGTGACAAATACAATATAAAAACCAACATGCATGAGACAAACTATGAAAAGTCACTAGACCCTCTAAAGACACAAGTGATGTCTCTAAAGTAAAACGTCTCAGAGTTCAGATATCAAGACAGAATGTTTACAGAGTACGGAAGATTGATAGAAACAAGATGACAAAAAGCAGACAAGGGGACATATTAATTGCTGCCTTTACTTACTCAAACATCCAAAGATATTATGGAACTTATGACAACAGATGATAAACTGTACTTTTCTTCTAACACTTTATCAATACCAAACTTGTCTAGCAAAATCCAACCAGAGAAAGCTCGTCACGTGAGATGATATTCATGAAAGTCACATTGTCAGCCTGGTACCATTATTATTGGGACCCTTCGCTGGCTGTTAATATGAAAACAGAGTACGTATGGGAATGTCCTGATTGCTGATGATGATGGTTCTTGACTTAACACGTAACAAGTGTGGGTTAGTACAAGACCATATTTTTAGTTGCTTGTGTAACAACTGTTTGCCAGATCATTTCACAGATCAACTGTTACCGTCATATTTTGTAGTTAGGACAGGCACCTATGTGGCAATCTAGTGATCATTTAATTTTCTTCTCATTTTTAATGGTTTTCATTTTTCTAGTGGAACACCATCGTTATATGTTCTCTCAGAGGAGCTGGATTCCTACTGTTGGTGTTGTTTCTGCATAACTTTTATTCTGTTACTGTTTTCATGAAACATTAAAATTTCAGTCAGTAAAACTCATGTTTGGCTTTCGTTTTATTTTATTGTCTGTGCTCTGTTGTAGTGGGCTTTTATTATTTGCCAGCAGCACTCGGCAAGCCCATAAGTGTCCACCTTGCTGTATTTGTATTGTAGTGTAAATATATTCTTATTCAGATATGATACATCTACCGTATAACATTAGATGGTACCATTTGCTTTTTGTTAGCGCCAAATGTTGGGCAGCATTCACCAAACCCAACACCCCAACTTGTGCCAGCGGCTTTGAGCAGAGAGACCAAACTGGGAGTGCACAAGTCTTATCCTCGTGCGAGGAAATCCAATCTAAAGACAATGTCATAGCAGGGCAAACCAGGCCCTAAGCCTTGGTCAGTAACTGATGTCGGATCGAAACTCTGAGAGGCGGAAAGTTCGGGCATTGCTTTGCTGATCTTGCAGCTTGTCTTATTCCAGATGTATTGGTGTTACCTTTTCTCTGAATTCAACTAGGCAGGTTGAAAAGGGGATTATGCTGCATGGGCACTACATGGTCTCCACAATTCAGCAGAAGCTTTGTGCTATGGAGAGGTATAACATTCGCTACCTTTTGGGTTGTAATTATGCCTTGTTAGAAGCACAATGTAACAAACTATTGTCTGTCAAGACGGCCAGGTGCCAGTGAGTGGGTGTAAGTAAACTATTATCTGCTAATTGCCGTTGTGTTTGTCCACCAAGAATGATGATGACCATTCATTTCATACAGTGGGGTTGAAAGTTTGGAGCCATGAGTTCTAACATGGCTGGTAAGGCCTATTTTGGCTTGAAATGTTCTTTTGACAATGTGGGCAAAGAATGCTTGATGTTCCAGGAGGAGGATCTGCAGTGGTTTTTTTGTCCAGCCTTTTTTTCACAGCTCTTGCAGTTCTGTTTGCTTCACAAGTGACTGCACCCTTGTGTAATGATGTATGCCACGAATTTTGGTCTTTGGCAGCAGTCTCCCAAGTGTCGTTATGAATTCCAAAAGCCGTTGGTGAGATCTTCAGTGTTTCCTCTGGCTGCCTTTGGAGCATTTACCACAGCGAAGTTCACCGTAAAAGATTCGTTTAGGGAGTCTGTGATCTGCTGTGCGAATCAAGTGACCAGCCCAGTGAATATGATACTTCTTTATTAAAGTGTGGATACTGGACTTGGACGCTCTTTCTAAGACTTCAGTGTCTGGGATCTTGTCTTGCCAATTAATCTTCAATAGCTTCCTAAGGCAGACTAATTTCCTGGTGTATCGCTGGTAAATAGTCCAGGTTTCACAAACATAGCAGTGTGGATAATACGACTGCTTTACAGACTTTCAGCTTTGTTTGCGGGCTTATTCCATGTCTGTCCCACACATTTCTGTACCTTGTAGTGCGTTGATTACTGTCCTGGCACTGCCTATGTTGACAGGACAGAACATCATCATCACGTTGTCTGCAAAATGGTGTAGGCACTTAGTCTCTCCCCAGATCCATGGTATTCTGGATCAGTTCCATAGATATATTGCCACGACACCATCAAGCATCATTTCTCTGTCTGCCTCTGCCTTATCTACCACTAATCTTTCTAGTCACCACGACATCCTCCAACGCCTCTCCTCTTGTCTCATAACATGACCAAAAAACACCTCTTCCTTACAGTTGTATATAATGTTCTATTTTTTATTAGCCTCTTTCAGTTACTCTGGCCATCCAAGGCATTCTCAATATTATCTCAGAAACCACATCTTTACTGCCTCCAAGATCATCCACAATTGTTCGTTCACATTTCAAGATTCACTCTTCAGTATAACATTTCAGTCTGTTTCTGACATTCAATAAAAGTGATTTATCACATAAGATACACTTCACCTCAGAAGTCAAAGTGGATACACCTGATGTCGAGGAGAAACTGGTAATAAGGAAAGTTAACCCACACACAAAAAATAAGTCGATAAATTTGAGGTAGTAGCACATGTCAGGAAATTAAAAAAGACATGACACTTTATAAAAGATAATTATGGAGGTAAATTGATTGATTAAGCATTAAATGTTTAGGTTAGCTGTCAGTGTGTTAGATGCGGGAGTTTGTGTAGCACAATGGCTAGCCAGTGACAATTGATCTATACAAATATGGAGCAAGCTCCATGTAATGGGTATGTTTGTATAATGGTTAGGATGTTATGTTGACGTTGGCATGAGTGCAAATGGACGGGTTCAGTGCCAGCTCTCGTTGTGGCTGTAGAAGGAATGGACTGGCCACATATTCCTGCATGCAGTCAGGTCCACACAAATTTGATGGTCGTAACACTCAGGTCCACACAAATGTGATGGTCGTAACACTCACGTCCACACAAATGTCATGGTCGTAACACGTCATATAACCATGGCAGGTTCCTGCTAGATGGGGTTTTGTGTTTTAAACAACACATACCCAGCATGCCTCAGGGCATGGAACAAGGTCCTTTGCTACTTTACTTACTATTAGATGCATGATTACATTGATCATAGTTGCTGTGTTTTGTCATTTGTTGCCATGGAGAGTCATCTGTTACCATAGAGAGTCATTCATTGCCATGCAGATGGCACTTGATTGATCAGACAGTAAATGCTCTGCTGTCAGCCTATTAGATCTATATTTACATAATCATAGGTGCCAATTTTATTAATTTATTTTAATTAATCATGTTATGAATATTTGGGGAATTGTTGATTATGAGGACAGTAATGTGTGTCTTATCTGATTTCTCTATGTGCGTGTTTAATGTCTTTCACATGGCATTTTATCTTGGCTGGAATTCTGTATTCCTAGTTTTTACATAGTAGATCAAATTGAAATAAGCATGGCAGTTTTGTTGTTGGATTGATATACAACTAAATAGAATATTATAAAATGGTACAATTATATATATATATATATATATATATATATATATATATATATATATATATATATATATATATATATATATATAAGAATATGAATACTTGCAAGGCTACTCTTTTTCGATTTCCAAGTGACAAGGGATTTTTTACGTCCACAACAATACACACGGGCATCCGATCTCACTACCCAGAGACCAGGGGACATTTTATTACTAGAAGTCCACGTGAAAAAATCCCGGTCCTCACCGGGGCTTGAACCCGGGACATCCAGCACTCAAGGCGGACAACATACCTCAAGACCTCGCAGCCCCTCAAGTTGATCATATATATATATGACATGGATCACTATCATGTTACAAGCCTATATGAGTTTGCGGCCATGATTCGCCATCTCCCACAATCCACCAGCTGTGGATCAGGTCGTGCGTGTGGCCAGGCCATCTGGGTAATTATCTCTCTGCCTTCCACTTGCTCTTTTCCCATCTAGTTTGCCAATTGTCACTAAGATACCTTGTTTATTCCTGCTCATAACAAGCCCCAAAGAGCTTGGCTGTCTACATCCAATTTCTCTAATCAGTTTACATTTTTCTGGTAAAACTGTCTCATTTGTTTTTCTGTCCGTCCATGGTTTTCTGTGCATTTTCTTCAGAAACCACATTTCCTCTACCATGAGGTGTTTCTCAGCCTGTGTGCTTGTTGTCCATGGTTCAATTTAGTTTAGTCGATGGATCAACATCACGGCACACGGATGCAAACCATAAGTGCTCCGTTCTCCTCCTAACTCAAACCTGAGTTTGGAGAAACTCAGCTCAGTGCCTGAACTCTGAAGCACCGGCGAGGATCCTGAAATACTTTGCGTAGATATTTAACTCGAAATTTTGCCCGGGCAGCACCGTTAGGCTACTCTTTTTCGATTTCCAAGTGACAAGGGATTTTTTACGTGCACAACAATACACACGGGCATCCGATCTCACTACCCAGAGACCAGGGGACATTTTATTACTAGAAGTCCACGTGAAAAAATCCCGGTCCTCACCGGGGCTTGAACCCGGGACATCCAGCACTCAAGGCGGACAACGTACCTCAAGACCTCGCAGCCCCTCATGTCCATGGTTCACATGCATGTAGCAGTATGAGTTCTGTTCATCACTTCAGCACCCTCTTTCTCACTGCACTTAACAGCTTTGTGTTGGCCAGTATATATGTCAGTCAGGTCAGTGACAGCAAAGGACCTTTCACATGCCTTAAGGTATTGGGCAGTTGGTGCTAGACTGTTATGTTCATTTATAAATAGGATTTACAGTTGAAAGCTTGTCATGATTAAAAGTGACAGAGTTTCTATGGATTTATGTTTTCGTGTACATTTTAAATGTGTTTCTTCTTTTTCTTGTTAAGTCTTTCCCCTGCCCTGAGATATGCTTCATAGTCTTGTTTTTAAGCTGTAATTGCACACTGTTTTAGTATGTCAAATCAAAGTTGGTGATGTCCTAAAATTGTGTCCTATTATGCTGCAAATATTCACATTCTTCTGATCTCACACTCATTTATTGATGTCAGTAGTCTTCTTACTCTGAAGCTGCATACTAAAATAATTACTCACATACACAATGTAAAACAAAGTAAATTCCTTCTATTAAGTTGCAAGTATTCATATTCTTCTCATCTCACACAAATTTAATGATAATGGAAACTATAAATGTTGTCTCAGATACTAGAATATACTTTGGCCATATTGCATTGACCATATTAAATGTGATAGTGGCTGGGAAAGAACACTGATGGAAGGCATGGTTCCTACAGAAGCAGCAGTGGTGGACCAGCACAAATATGGACACAGGACATGGCAGACACCTTGGGCAGGAGGGTGGAGTTGATCAATATGAAGATGGACACAGGACATGGCAGACACCTTGAACATGAGGCAGAAGAACTAGCATGAGATGGAGAAACATGGTGCCGGGGTCATGATGAGAACCACATTCTTACCAGGACCTGCTGCATTATTAGGAAAACTGGAAAGTTCTTCTCAGATTCTAAGTTTGTTTTCTTAACTGATTCAGTGCCCAACAAACAGTGGGTGTAGACCAGACATGGCACACAATCACATGAACATTTCTGTTCACTGAACAATGAAATTGTGGAAGATACCACGAAACAAAACAAATAACATGATGACCCTAGTATGGCGATATATCCTCCTTCTGTCCAAGATATCTCCATTCTCCCACATCTTGTCTCATCCCCATTCTCCCACATCTTGTCTCATCCCCATTCTCCCACATCTTGTCTCATCCCCATTCTCCCACATCTTGCCCCATCCCCATTCTCCCACATCTTGTCTCATCCCCATTCTCCCACATCTTTTCTCATCCCCATTCTCCCACATCTTGTCTCCCCATTCTCCCACATCTTGTCTCATCCCCATTCTCCCACATCTTGCCCCATCCCCATTCTCCCACATCTTGCCCCATCCCCATTCTCCCACATCTTGTCTCACCCCCATTCTCCCACATCTTGTCTCATCCCCATTCTCCCACATCTTGCCCCATCCCCATTCTCCCACATCTTGTCTCATCCCCATTCTCCCACAACTTGCCACATCCCCATTCTCCCACTTCCCCATTCTCCCACATCCCCATTCTCTCCCATAATGCCTCATCCCCACTCTCCCACATCCGCATTCTCCCACATCATGCCTCATCCCCATTCTCTCATATCTCCCTTCTCTCACATCTTGCCTCATTCTCCCTCATCCCCATCTTGCCTGATCTCCATTCTCCCACATCTTGTCTCATCCCCATTCTCCCACATCTTCCCTCATCTTCATTCTCACACTCTTACGTGGCCTAATTTTAAATCATGTGATTATTCATAGATGCCCATTCCCAAAGCCTAGTGGCATATGTGGATACGATGCCAGGCCTATATTTTCGTGACCAAACAGCACTTGGTGAATGATGTACTCAGTCTCATGGTGGCCGACTTATTTCCCAGAAAATGTTATAGCTCCCATTTTATTATGCTTTTATAGAGGCTTTTGGCCAAGGGAATATCCTTCAGCAGGAATTCAAACCCAAACCAACAGGAGAGGTCACTAGTATCTACTCTGCTCCTAGTTATATGTATTTACGATATTGTATTCCTTTCTACGGATATATTTCTTTCTGCTTAAGCATATGTGGTCTTTGTTTTTATCAGAGATACAAAGACTTTGTGTGTGTGTATACAATAGCCTGTTTAAAAGGTCAGGGTTAATATTAATATACATAATGTCTTTTACCATTTCAAATACCTGTTTGTTGTTTAACCATCCTCTTCATGTAAATATGAAATGTAAATCAAGCTTACCACTTCCTTCAGACGGACTTTTATTCTTGTTATATTTCATTTTCAAAAATAAATAGCGGATACAGAGGAAATGTATGTTGGAGATGCATTTAAGTCAAAGATATGGTTACACAGATATGTCGTCTATTTGTATGCTTGGTTGGCACAGAGTGGTAATTTAACATATTTGTTGTCTGTGCTAAAAACCAGTCTTCCCGAAGGTGTTTTTTTTTAAAATCAGTTTTCCCTGAGAACCGATGTTTTGATTTTTGATTATCAATATCTTGTCTCCCCATATTTTCCCCACTTGTGTTTCTTTTTTACAAATGTTAAATTACACTCAGTGCATATTTGTATGTATCTGTGTGTGTGTGTGTGTGTGTGCATGTATACAGAGAGACAGAAAGACAGGGAAAGTGTGTGTGTTTGTGTGTGTCCTGTCAGACTGTTCTCCACCATAAATTTTCTCAATTGGTTCTCAAAATAGAAAATTATTCCCATGGTAGTTTTTAAGACCTATATTGAGTCAATCCTAATTTATGGAAGCGAATCATGAACAGTTAGCAGACAAGTGAGTCAGGGCAGTGGAGATGCAGTTTTATGAAATATTTATGAGAATACCGAAGGTGGATAGAATGATTAATGAAGACATCATGAAAGAAGTTCACTCACAAACAGAACTGGCTACTCGCATCAGAAGGCAGTCCATATCCTCTGGACAAGTCATGAGAAGGGGAAAGTGGGAGGGGAGGGGAGGCCAAGAGAGAAGATGCTGGACAATCTGACAAGGCATGGAGTAACTGGACATCAGTGTCAAGACATCATTAGCAGCACACAAGACAGAAGGCTGTGGACAGACATGATCACCAACACTACATGGCTTGTCATTTTAAACTGTCATTTACTGCCAATATAGTACCTTGCGGTGTATGGCAGAGGGGTCTTTGAGCCTGAGGAATTAAGGCCACCTGGCTAGTGCAGTCGCCGCGAACTGTGCAGGTTAAGATTTTCTTTTTGCCCCCAACATAAAAAATTCCCACACCTTACCGAGGGGTCAAACCTGGGTCTCCCAAAGGAGAGTCCGGTGTTGTAACCACTCGGCCAGCTGCTCCTCTACAGGGCTTTTACTATAAGAAAAATAATGTACTGTTATTTACATTTGAAGCAACGCTGCTTATATTAAAGCTATCGTCTTTGTTTGCCATTCTGGTGATTTGTTCAGAGTTAATATAAAGCAGTTGACTTTTTTTCTCTCCGGGTTTCACTATTGTTTATGCAGTCTGCAACACTTTATCTGAAACATGTACACTCCAATATAAAGCGCAGAGTAAGAAAGGTCTCTTTAACATACAATGGGCATATGTTGCGAGACCCATGTGTTTTTTATGGAACAATCGGCGCTGGTGGGTGACGTGGTCAGTCTCACACCAGTCACTTTCACTTCCCCAGGCATTTCCTGGTACACATTTTAGACTGGGTCGACCTGGGAGCCCTGGTATATTTTAAAACATTGAACCCATAGCAGTGCGGTTCGAATCTGTGACCACTGGGATGACAGACAAATGTCTAGCCACTATGAAACTGCAGCTGTCTTTATTCACAGAGTCGAGTCGAGATAGTTACACAGTCGAGACAGAGACAGTTAAACATTTGAGACAGTTACACAGTCGAGACAGTTACTCAGTCGAGACCCATTGTCCATGTCTTGAGGCATATCTGGTATGTGGTGCTAACCCCAATATTTGCATAGACTTTAGACTATAGACTGTATAGATTTGATATAGGCAGCGCACCCAGCCAACTATAAATGTGATAGTTTGGATAGAACACAATGATGTGGATATGATAGACTGGATAGCACAAACATGAATATTAGATAGCATTGTTAGCTCACCCACCTGGTACCGTCTTTGTCTGGAGGTCAATCCCTGCATGAAGCACACTATTGAGGTTTATCAAGAAAATGAGTACATGGCTGATGGTCTTGATCACAAGGTCTTACTGCCCCTGCATCCTAGGACAAGTGTCACAGTTGTTGAACAGATTTAGTGCCGAAGGACCACCCATTTGAACATAAGGACAATGTATCGCCATACTAGAGTCAGTCAACTTGTTATTTATTTTGCTTCATGGTATCTTCCGCAGTTTCAATGCTCAGAGAATGGACATTTACATGATAATACTTGTCCATTTGACTGTGTACCTTGTTTGGCCCAAACTTACATTTTGTTTGGCACTGAATCAGTTGTGTTGTGGGTAGAAGTGTGTTGTGGGTAGAAGTGTGTTGTGGGTAGAGCTGTGTTGTGAGTAGAGCTGTGTTATGGGTAGAGCTGTGTTGGAGACCATTATGACAAATGGAAGGGTTAAAGGAGTTGGGAATTGAAGGATTACAGAGGAGATTATGTTGGTTGGGTTGGTAGAGGGGCACATAACATTTAGCTGTGGAGCTTGTCAAGAGAATAAAATGCAGGTGGTTGTTAAGAGAGAAGATCATCTGGTTCTGCAAGAATAAAAATATGAGTACAAATTAAACAACTCATTTAGCTACTTTTTACAGAAGACCAATACTCTGTGAAAATGAAGAATAACTCCACCCAACTCATCTCATCATGTTCCTCTTGTACCTTGCGGTGTCGAGGTGAAGTATAAACATCGTGAAAGTGCCCGAGTATGGGGTTCATATATCGATATTCCCATGGACTCTGCTATTCCCTCCGTCCAACGTTTACGTGGTCGGCCTCTTCCTCTGTTTCCATCTGGTCTGTACATCATTGCTTGTTGTGGTATGCTGTTGACTGGTAACCTACTTGCATGGCCAAACCATTTGACTTGCTGTTTTCTGATAAAATCTAGTGAATAACTCCACAACTGTACTAATTTAAATTTAAACGACACGTGACGAATACAATATAAAAACCAACATGCATGAGACAAACTATGAAAAGTCACTATACCCTTTAAAGATACAAGTAATGTCTCCTAAGTAAAACATGTCTCAAAGTTCAGATATCGAGACAGAATGATTACAGAGGACGGAAGATTTGATAGAAACAAGATGACAAACACTTGGAATCAGCGACTGGCAAGAGAAGGTCAATCAGAGAGATGAATGGAGACGGCTTGTATCTGCAGCAAAGAACCTCAATGGCTCTGAATGCTGAAGCAGAAGAAGGTGACAAAAGGCAGGCAAAGGCACATATTAATTGCTGCCTTTACTTACTCAAACATTCAAAGATATTATGGAAGTTAAGACAACAGATGATAAACTGTACTTTTCTTCCAACACTTTATCAATACCAAACTTGTCTCTAGCACCATCCAAGCAGAGAAAGCTCGTCATGTGAGATGATATGCATGAAAGTCACATTATCAGACTGATACCATTATTATTGGGACTCTTCGCTGACCGTTAATATGAAAACAAGAGTAAGTATAGGAATGTCCTGAGTGCTGATGATGATGGTTTCTTGACAAGTGTAGGTTTGTACAGGACCATATTTTTAGTTGCTTTTGTAACAACTGTTTGCCAGATCATTTCACAGATCAACTGTTACCGTCATATTTTGTAGTTAGAACAGGCACCTATGTGGCAATCTAATGATCATTTAATTTTATTCTCATTTTTAATGGTGTTCATTTTTCTAGTGGAACACCATCGTTATATGTTCTCTCAGAGGAGCTGGATTCCTACTGTTGGTGTTGTTTCTGCATAACTTTTATTCTGTTACTGTTTTCATGAAACATTAAAATTTCAGTCAGTAAAACTCATGTTTGGCTTTCGTTTTATTTTATTGTCTGTGCTCTGTTGTAATGGGCTTTTGTTATTTGCCAGCTGTACTCAGCAAGCCCATAAGTGTCCACCTTGCTGTATTTGTATTGTAGTGTAAATATATTCTTATTCAGATATGATAGATCTACGTATAACATTAGATGGTACCACTTGCGTTTTGTTAGTGCCAAATGTTGGGCAGCATTCATCAAACCCAACATCCCAACTTGTGCCAGCGGCTTTGAGCAGAGGGACCAAACTGGGAGTGTACAAGTCTTATCCTCGTGCGAGGAAATCCAATCTGAAGACAAAATGTCATAGCAGGGCAAACCAGACCCTAAGCCTGGTCAGCAACTGGTGTAGGATCGAAACTTTGAGAGGCGGAAAGCTCGGGCATTGCTTTGCTGATCCTGCAGTTTGTCTTATTCCAGATGTATTGGTGTTACCTTTTCCCTACATGGTCTCCACAATTCAGCTGAGGCTTTGTGCTATGGAGAGGTATAACATTCGCTACCTTTAACTGTCATTTACTGCCAATATAGTACCTTGTGGTGTATGGCAGAGGGGTCTTTGAGCCGGAGGAATTAAGGCCGCCAGGCTAGTGCAGTCGCCGCGAACTGTGCAGGTTAGGATTTTCTTTTTGCCCCCGACAGAAAAAAATTCCACATCTTACCAAGGGATTGCACCTTTTGGGTTGTAATTATGCCTTGTTAGAAGCACAATGTAACAAACTATTGTCTGTCAAGACGGCCAGGTGCCAGTGAGTGAGTGTAAGTAAACTATTATATGCTAATTGCCGTTGTTTGTCCATCAAGAATGATGATGACCATTCATGTCATCCAGTGGGGTTGAAAGTTTGGAGCCATGAGTTCTAAGATGGCTGGTAAGGCCTATTTTGGCTTGAAATTTTCTTTTGACAATGTGGGCAAAGAATGCTTGACGCTCCAGGAGGCGGATCTCCTGCAGTGGTTTTTTAGTCCAGCCTTTTTTTCACAGCTCTTGCAGTCCTGTTTGCTTCACAAGTGACTGCACCTTTGCATAATAATGTATGCCACGAATTTTGGTCTTTGGCAGCAGTCTCTCAAGAGTCATTATGAATTCCAAAAGCTGTAAGTGAAATCTTCAAAGTGTTTCCTCTGGCTACCTTGGGAGCATTTACCACAGCTAAGCTCACCGTAAAAGATTTGTTTAGGGAGTCTATGATCTACTGTGCAAATCAAGTGACCAGCCCAGTGAATATGATACTACTTCATTAAAGTGTGGATACTGGGCTTGGACGCTCTTTCTAAGACTTCAGTGTCTAGGATCTTGTCTTGCGATTTAATCTTCAATAGCTTCCTAAGGTAGACTAATTTCCTGGTGTATCGCTGGTAAACAGTCCAGGTTTCACAAGCATATAGCAGTGTGAATAATATGACTGATTTGTAGGCTTTCAGCTTTGTTTGCAGACTTATTCCATGTCTGTCCCACATATTTTTGTAGACTTTCAGCTTTGTTTGCAGACTTATTCCATGTCTATCCCACCCATTTTTGTAGACTTTCAGCTTATTTGCAGGCTTATTCCATGTCTGTTCCACACTTCTTGTAGACTTTCAGCTTTGTTTGCAATCTTATTCCATGTCTATCCCACACACTCTTGTAGACTTTCAGCTTTGTTTGCAGGCTTATTCCATGTCTGTCCCACACACTCTTGTAGACTTTCAGCTTTGTTTGCAGGCTTATTCCATGTCTGTCCCACACACTCTTGTAGACTTTCAGCTTTGTTTGCAGGCTTATTCCATGTCTGACCCACACATTCTTGTACCTTGTAGTGCGTTGATTACAGACCTGATATTTACTGTCCTGGCACTGCCCATGTTGACAGTACAGTACATCATCATGTGCCTGCAAAGTGGTGTAGGCACTTTCTCCCCAGATGCATGGTGTTCTGGATCAGTTCCATAGATATTTTGCCACAACACCATTGTAGACCACCAAGCATCATTTCTCTGTCTGCCTCTGCCTTATCTACCGCTAATCTTTCCAGTCACCACGACATCCTCCAACACCTCTCCTCTTGTCTCATTACATGACCAAAGAACATCTCTTCCTTACAGTTGTGTATAATGTTCTATTTTCATTAGCCTCTTTCAGGCAATCATTAGTTACTCTGGCCATCCAAGGCATTCTCAACATTCATCTCAGAAACCACATTTTACTGCCTCCAAGATCATCCACAATTGTTTGTTCACATTTCAAGATTCACTGTTCAGTATAACACTTCAGCAGTCTGTTTCTGACATTCAATAAAAGTGATTTATCACATAAGATACACTTCACCTCAGAAGTCGGAGTGGATACACCTGATGTCGAGGAAAACTGGTAATAAGGAAAGTTAACCCACACACAAAAATAAGTCGATAAATTTGAGGTAGTAGCACTTGTAAGGAATATGCTTGAGATCAAAGAGAGTGAATGCCAAAAACAAATTAAATGCAGCTTCTGCTTGGTCTAACTTAACCTCTGCCACACATCATCTATGTCCCCCAACAAATATATTTTATTGAACGGAAGCACATTCCCTTCTAAAGAAATGTCACATGTTGGTGGTACCTTTTCATTTGATAGAACCATTATTTATATTCAACAATACAAATGGGAAGTTAACATCTAAAGATAGACAAACAGCAATCTAAAATAATGTGGTCAGGGCGAGAGGCAGTGTTGGAGATTCATTGCAGCCAACTTTCATTGTGGAGACGGCACCTGATTGATTAATTCATTATTTAAATTACAGGACAGTTCGAAATAAGAATTGCCTCACACTTAGTCCCATCACATTATCTCCTGATGTCTCATCACATGTACGTATATCTAGCTCATGTGTTACACGTATTTCTGTCATGCATTTCTTGTGTGACCACACACATTCAAACACAACACTCAGCAATGACAGTTATGTATGATATGAATGCAACAGTTTATTTCCATCTCTACATACAGTATTACTACAGGTACATCTGACAAAGCCTGACACAAAAAAGCTGAGTATTTCATTAACAGCATTCCAAATAGTAAACTACGGCGCTATCAATATAGCAACCTCAATTTTACAGCACTTATATCAAAATGTATCAGAATCAGTATCTCAACTCAGTTAAAATAAGCTCATTTATTCGCTTGCTCCCTTTGAACTCAAGGGTAGTCCACAGTGGACTGATGTTCGGTTGTGGGCCAGCTTTTTCTGTTACCAGTGTCGCCCGCCATCAGGCAAACCCCTTCCGACTTCTGAGGTACTTGTAATTTATGCTCTAAGTCAATGATGAGAAGTCAAAATTTAAGTCCAACTGACCGGTATGGCGAGAGAAACCCCTATCTTACAATCAGCACATTGGAAGTTTAAGAGCAATCGCTCTTATCCTATCAGCCAAGGAACTTCTATAAATTATTTTTATTGTCAAGGTTTGCTAATGAATCTCACACATTTCATTGCAGGCTTTTAATCAATACAAAAACAGTACACGAACATCATGATTATATCAGTTTCTGATTAACAAAGACACTATGGTTCAGGCATGTTTGAGCGTGACAACCGATACGAGATGTATGATGACTCGTCAAGTCAGATAACCTCACAAACCAGATTCTGGTCACTGCCTTCACCATTCACATTTACTAACTATACCAACTCTGTTTTCTTCAGGTCCCTGGGGCCATGTTTGCGTAGAAGCTAGACACTCACCTGCCGTGCCAGTGGTCACAAGTTCAATCCCACTGATGTGGATTCAATGTTTTATTGACCCAGGTTAACCCTGCATAAAATGGGTAGTAGGAAATGTCTTGGAAAGTCAAGGCGGCTGACGTTAAACAAATCACCCACAAGCACTAACTGGTCAATACAAATATGTGTCTAGTAACATGAGATCAATGTAAAGGGTCGTTGACTTGACTTGCCTGGCCTGCAGTAGACATCTTTGATCGTGATTCCCCAATCCACTCTGTTGTCTCATATTTAGATTATGCTGGTGTATTTTCTATATCATGTTCAACCCTGCTAGGTTATAATTGGGATATGTATTATATGTTGTACATGTCTATTATGTTGGTGTAACATACATTATTGTTGCTAGTTTAAGATTTCCACGTTCATCAGAAATTGATAAACTGCCGACAGACATAAAAGACAAATCTTCTAAATGAACACTTATGCTAACCACAGAACGCAATCTTTACTAAACACCAATTAAAAGCTTTCTACCATTGATGAGCAAGAATGTGTACGTCCAGAAGTGTTGACAAGCAAAAATGTGCACCACAAGAAGTGTTGACAAACAATATGTGCAGTGTAGAAGTGTTTTGTGCATGATGAAAGATAACATTTACTTCTATTGCCAGGTAAGACACTTGTATTT
Organism: Cepaea nemoralis; assembly: GCA_014155875.1. Lineage (NCBI taxonomy): Eukaryota > Metazoa > Mollusca > Gastropoda > Stylommatophora > Helicidae > Cepaea > Cepaea nemoralis. The sequence goes on along the minus strand of JACEFZ010001628.1, from coordinate 690,377 downwards.
ATATTAGAAAAGAGATTCTTGTGTTTCCTTTAACACACAGGCAACAAACAGAATGGATCGCCGATGTTTCCAAGCTTAAAATCTTCATTTCTTTTAGAAATTTTTTAACTACATAAAGTGCACATATAAAGTGGTTAACAGAATATTGCAGGTGTTTTTTCACACTTTCCAATAATGTAAAGTAAATAAAATATGAGAAGTTATTACATAAAGTTAGCCGTTAATGCTAGTATTCATAAAATCAAACATCAAGCGTTTTTCAAACTTGACATAAAATACTGAGTAAATTATTTTGAGACAGCAATTAAGCCAACTTCACTCAGCAGGTGGGTTTAAAACTTTTGTCTATGAAAAACCAAAAAAAGTACAAATGTTCAGTGATATTAATAGAATCATGCAGATGATTTCTAAGCTTTCATGTAATTTCAGAAAATGTATGGGGAAAAATAAGTAAATATTGTCAAAATATTAATAGAGTTTTAATATTAATAACATTGTTTTCTAAGTTGAGTTGAGTCAAGAACCGACATCACTGCACTCAGGACATTCCCATACGTGCTCAGTCCCCTCGTTCAACTGCCAGTTTTCTAAACTTTCATGTACATTATTTGAATATCTGAAAGAAAGAGTAAAAATGTCTACCAACATCAGCAGAATCGTACAGAAGACAATCCCCACACTTGAACATAATCTGATCTAAAAATCCTTCAGACATCAATAACATGAAGTACATGATGCCAATAAATTCAATTCAGCAGTGTCTTCCAGGCACAACGCTGGACATAGTTTGCAAAGGTTAACAAAAATAAGGCCTAAAGACTTAATCTAGCAGGTAAAAGTGGGTAAAAATAGTCAAAGAATGGTAATGTATACAGCTCTCTATGGCATGATGGACAACTCTAAAACCATAATCACAGTTAATCAAAGTAACTACTTTAGCAATTACTCTTAATGAGCAAAATAAATACAGTTATAATACTCCTGTTATTATAACAACATAAATATTTACATAAGTCCAGTACGGACACATACATGCATCTAAACATTCTAAAAGTGATCATGTTTTTTTTCCCAGACTTATTCTATGGAATATAACGCACACCCCATTATAAATCCATGCATTTAACTCTGTCATGGTGAGGCGTTCAATAAACATGCTCAATAAATACAACTGGGTGTTACTGTAGAACCAGTGGCAGAGGAATGGCTAGTGGACTGGCTTATCCACACAGCAGAACTGGTGGAAGAGGAATGGCTAGTGGACTGGCTTACCCACGCAGTAGTTCATGGTCAGGAATACAGCAGGAATGTGTTTCAGCCCTGTTGAGTCTGAGGTTGACCCAGCCACATAATGCGGGGCACCCGTGTGTAACCGGGCCCATGAAGGGGAAGTAAAGAATAACAAATGGTAACACTGTAACCTCCTGGGCAGGTCATAAAAGCTAACTACAGAGGGTTGGTGTGATACTGGCAACTTCACACCATAGAAACATTTAACCAACATGAACCAGCCTACAGAGGTCTTGGCATGCATGGTTATAGCCTATGTATAAGAAGTCTGAAAGGCAGAGGGAGAAAAGACAAAATAGGGGTACAGAGATTTTTCTGTGAGGGAACAGTGAGTGGAAGCAGGTCATCTCATCTCATCACTATTGTATAGCTTACAGTATATGCAAAGCATTAACTCTTCACTCCTGTGACAGTATCTGCCATGTGATGATATCCGTTTATTAGCACTTGTCATGCCCAATTTGTTCAAATGTTGGGGGAGTACATTGACTAAGGTGACCAGATCCGAACCAAGTCACGGCATCACCTCCAGGCAATGAGTAAATAGCTGTTTCAGTGTGCTTTCAGTCAGGGAAGGAAGAGGTGGTGGGTAACTGAAAGTCATGACAAAGTAACTGGCTACCACATCATCTACAACTGTGACCTCAACTTGTGAAACCCACAGAATGATACAACCTTGCATAACTGCAAGAGAATTAATTGCCTTTACCCAGTTTGCTTTACCCAATGTCCGAGGCTTTACCCGGTTTACTTTACCCAATGTCCGAGCCTTTACCAATTTGGCTTTACCAAATATCCTAGAAATATTATTCTGAACAGCAGTATGGTATACTTTTATTGTTTACAACAAATGACACATTGCTAGTTAAACATTAATACAACAGTCAATAGTCCTCCATAAATAGGAAATAACCGAAGCAATTCTAGCAAAGATAAAACTTCATGGAATGTGCGGTTACTGAGGCTCATCTTAAATTAAACATATGACAAATCTGCTCTCGCAGGTGCCATACTCTGCATTCAATTTATAAAAAAACACAAAAAGTTATTTTGGCATATTATGAGAATTAAGACCAATCAGCCGCCACTGTGTGCCTGCAATCAAAGAAGTCAGTGGAAGGCAGAAAATCCAGACTGGACAGAGTATATAAAAGGTTTACTGCAGAAACACTATGTCTAAATGAAACATTTGGTGCAAGATTGCTATTTTAACTCATCCCTACACTTAATCCTCAAATGTGAACCACAAGCAAAAGTCTACATAGGGAGAGACAATAGATAGATATTTATCTCAATCTATAAAAAGAAAATCTATTATTTTGATACTGCATTTACAATTCTGACGGCTGTTAGACATAAAGAAGTATGGGATCTGACATCAAATTAGCTGACACTAAATTTGTAAAAACACATTCAATTATAAACTGGAAGACAAACACGCCAATGAACAACTATAAGAAACTATAGTTTCACATTCTGCCCCAGCTTTGATCAGAAATTAAATTAAAATAGGGCTATAAAACATCACATCAAGAAACTTCTCAAAACATCTTGACATGTTACGTCAATTCATTTACACATGTATGTCTATTTTAAAAAACTATATACTCATAATTAACAACTTGAGTATGTTTTTATAAATACGTACCACACTCCTTCAGAAAGAAAAATACAAAGAGAAAATTATACACTCACTGTGCAGTCTATAGACAGTGGAGGTTGCAGAAGTATGTCCTGAAAGTCAACCCAGTGTTTAATGTACACAAGTGACATCAACTTTAGCGAGTGGATTAAAAATGTTGTCTAATAGAGACTTTGTCTGATGGTCTCGCTGTTTCTTAGAGGACACTCAGTTTTATTCATCAAACAGTAAAATGATGTACTCTGCTGATAAGTTTCAAAGAAACAATATTTGAATTCAAGTCTCAATTTGTTCTGCTGTTTAATAGTCAAAGCTCAACTAAATCCAAGAAAATCTAAGTTTAGGAGGTAAATGTCCAACTAACACCTGAAATATTTATCTGTTAAAACTTTAAAGTGATGTTGTCTCTGGGCCTTTCTTGCCTGAAGTCGTTCCCGCTTGCGTCGATGCTCTCTGGTAGTATTTGGCCAGGGTGGATTGTGGAATTCGCTTCAACATCTCTTTGGGGAAGATACGCAGAAGCTGCCAGCCAATATCCAAAGATTCAAAGATAGTTCGCTTCTCATAATGACCTGCAGAAATATTTATATCATCTCATAATGACCTGCAGAAATATTTATATCATACACATTAAAAGAACCTGTCTCCAAGCCAATATTAACCTAAACATTTATTGTGGCAATGAAGATTTCAAAGCCTTGTCCACTTTTTAAATTTGTTATCAATTAAAATAATGCAGGCAATTTTTAATGAAATTTGCAAATACCCTTTGAAATGAGGAGAAATAATGTTACAACTGCATGCAGGTCAGCAAACTGATTAGGAAGTAAACATTACGAGCAAGACACTATTTCTGATGTGCACTGCAGCAACTAAGACCTTTACATTCTGTAATGCTTGACATTTTACGATATATAGTGCTTATTTATCTTCTTGAATCTTGGTTTTAAAAGAATAATTGGGCAGAGAAAACTAAAAGCAACTGACTAACCTTGAGTAATGAAGTTCTTTTCAAACTTAATCAGGAACTCTAGATACAGCAAGTCCTCAGGAGTGAGAGCTTCCTCACCGACCACAGCCTTCATGGCCTGGACATCTTTGCCGATAGCATAGCAGGCGTACTGACTGAACAAACATGTTACCACTGAGTACACATGTATCAAAGTATCACTGTCTCAACACTAAGTAAACATAAGCATGACTTATAATTAAACTTTTCATTTCATTGTTAAACATGCTCTAATGATTGTGGTTTCTTTTTTTAACTCTGCTTATTGATAAGCTATGTATGCTTCTGTTCTTCTGTACGGATGAAAATGCCAAACAATGAGTAATCAAATGGAGAGAGTGGAGGTAGTGGAGATGTGGTGGTTTTTGGTGAAGAATGATGAGAATGCCGTGGACAGAGAAGAAAACAAACACCTGAGGTATTGAGAGCTACTACAAGATCACACAACACAACCATAAGGAATAGACAAAGTGTATGGGGCATGTCAACAGACGAGTTAGAACAGAGAAAATTAGAAATATGTTGGAAAATAGGCAAGTGAGACAGATAAGACAGACAAATGTATGGGAAAAAAAAACTGAAACAGCTAGGCAACAAATAATAATATAAGCACAATGATATTATAATAGGTGCTGTTGAGTCCCCCATTTTCAGTGTACTGATAGGTACTTTTGCAGCCGGCATCTCAAATCTCTGATTTCCTTGACCCCTGTATGACCTGAACACAAGACCCAAACATCCAAACATCTGAGGCCTCCACAAGTAGCTGTCCATCTCACAGCCATCCATTCCGAGCTTTCTAAAGCTTGGATGGAGAGTCAGAGACAATAATCATGCTTGTAAGAAGTAAAGGAAAGCTATTTCAATGCCTCGGTGACAGCCTCAATCTCCACTCTCAAACTGCAGGCTGCTATTTGATATGCTCCATTCTCTCAAGTAACTATATGTAAAATCATATGACAGACTATAAACTTTATCAGAGAGATAGAAGTAGTTATTTACGAGCAAAAAGGAGGAAGAAAAAATGCAAAACTGAAGCACTGCATTGGCTTTATTCATACATTACAATGGTGCAACTCTACAATAATCAATTCTACAGTACAATGGTGCAACCTACAATAAGGTAGCTAACTCTAGAAAGGTGATTAATTCTAGTGCAATGTTTTCCCAACCTAACATCATATTTACTTGTTGGGCACCTACCAACTGATCTGAGACATCCGCATGATCCTCCCTGGTCATACCCTCACCACCAATCTAACATCATATTGACTTGTTGGCACTTACCAACTGATTTGAGACATCCGCATGATCCTCCCTGGTCATACCCTCACCAATGGCAGATTTCATCAAACGGGACAAGGATGGCAGCACATTAATTGGTGGGTAGATCTGAGGACATCCACAGCAAGGTATATTTATACCAACATCGTAAATCATCACACATATATGTCTGTTATATAATTAATTTAAATGATGTTGATTACATTTAGTAAAATTCATACAAGAGACAACATTACAGTTTGACAAATTTCATGCGAATGAAAGAAGAATAATATGACGATGATTACATCATTTCTTGCATTGAATAATCTATTCCAAGCACATTATTAGCAAGCTCATCACCATTATTAAGTGCCATGCCAGTGGGCGTAGGCAGTCTTGGTCTCACATGATCACCAGTCGTGGTCTCACATGATCACCAGTCGTGGATCAAGTCCTCTTATTCCAATTACACCATGTGGCCAAACCATCCAGGTATTTATCTGTTTTCCCCTAGCTCTGTGCCCATCAAGTTTATCAGCTGTAACTAAGTTTTATAAGTAGACTAAGTTTATATCTCCTCATAACGTGCCCAAATCATCTTGACTGTCTGTTTCTAATTTCATTAATCAATACATGGTTTTAATTTGTTTCCTTAAAATCAGTCTCATTCATTTTTCTCTGTCCACGTAAATGTATCAAGCTAATAGTAATGGAAACAAACCATAGACAAAGATCTCACCTGTCTGTTGTGCAACTGTCTGTCCACGTACATCTGACCTTCAGTAATGTAACCAGTAAGATCAGGGATTGGGTGAGTGATGTCTGTGAAACAAACAAAAAACAGATATATTGTTTAAAACTCACTGCAACACATCTCCTAAACTGTCAGACATAAACAGGCCACAATGAACAATCTTAGCTACAATTCACTAATGGTTTTTTTTTTCTTTTGCAGTATCTCTTTGAACTCAAGCATAGTCCATACACACTACTTCTTGTAGCATTGGACTGAATTTTGCGTTTGGGTTAGCTTTCCATATTTCTAGTGTCCCTTGCCATCAGACGAACCCACTCTGACTTGAGGTTAACTAATTGTTAAGACTGTATTTCCTCCTGCATGCACCTTGTGGATGCTAAAAATCCCTTGGTAGTTGTACATGGAAAACAGCATGTTTAACACGACCCAGCCCAGGCTACGTTCTACATTTCAAATTTATTAAAGCTTCAAACAAGAAGAATATTTATAGAATTGTAATTCTGAGATTTATAACACATTTGGATCTCATCAGTGCTGCTCAGCTTCCAATGAACATCCTTGGATGTTTAAGTAATGGTGCCAATTGATAAGTCCCAGTGTTTGCCTGTTTTGGCATCTTCTTTACATCTTTCTGATGAATCTTCCTTCCTCAGTAAAACTGATGCCTAGATATTTTAACACTTGTTTTAATTTGGTGTATTTCCATTTGCATGTGTAATGGTTTGGCAGGGAGGGGGCGTGGCAGCACAGTGGCTAGCACAACTGTCAGCAAGGTGGCTGTGTTTGATTCGCCCTCAAGGTGAAGATTTTAAAACTTGACTTGGGCACCCAGATCACCCTAGCCTAAAATGTCTACTACAAATGTAGAAGTAAAGGCAAGCAGCGTAATACTGGCCACATCTCCCACTGAGTGTCCATTGGTCTCTAGAAATATGGGGTTAACACCATATACCCAGTACACCTTAAGGGATGTAAAAGGGTCTTTTACTTTACTTAGTCTGGTCACTTGCTGATTGTCATTCTTCCAATCTTAAGGGATGTAAAAAGGTCTTTTACTTTACTTAGTCTGGTCACTTGCTGATTGTCATTCTTCCAATCTTGCTGTATTTGTGAAAAGTTTTTCACATTGTTCTGCAAACTGTACTTCATCAGCACAGAGAGACTATATATCAGGTATAATTCACAAGTACAGACTAGCAATGCAGGACCAAGACCTGCTCTCAGAAACTTGACCACAAATCTTACCATCGTTGGGCATGGTGAGAATCGGGATCTGCGTGATGGAGCCACTTCTGCCTTCAACACGGCCGGCACGTTCATAGATTGTGGCCAAATCTGTGTACATATAACCTGGGAAACCACGACGACCTGGCACCTCTTCTCTGGCAGCAGACACCTGGCCAAACACATTGTAAGTTACATTACTGGTATGTGTATAGGCACAATTCTGGCAGGTTCAATCACAATAAAATGTTAGCTAAGTTCTAAAGAATTATCCACCCACTTCTTCAGGCGAGCACACAAGAGAAATATTTTATGGCTCGCACATTTCCAAATAAAAGGACATCATTAACAGAAGCAAAATAACACGATTTCAGTTCATCATTATCAAGTCCATCTCCACATAAAAGGTCCTGAGTTTTTTTAAAGTACATTCATTCAAGCTTCAAGTCTATCTCGATGTTTTCAGTACTTAAAACAAGACAGCTGCATTTTCTGTACAGGATGCTGCAATCAACCCCAGAATTAATTGGCTGTTTGTGGTTTACTAGGCAATTTTACTTCGTTAGCCATTGCTTTCAGAATGGCCAGATGCTATCAAAATCAGTGCAAAGAGATCTGCTTCCAATTCACAGCTGATTTCAAACTTTCAACTTAGTATATCGGGGAATTCTAAAACTGCATTTCACTAACCTCTTAGCCACAGATGCCGGCTGGGCTCAGGTGACCTGAATGCCAATGTCCCAGAGGATATGACTTTTGTATATGAAGCCAAATCAATATATGTAACATGAATAAATGCACCATATTCTTTACAGGAAGATATATTTTCATTAACTAATTCTAGACTTAAATTGATACCTCTCTCAAGGCCTCAGCGTAGGAGCTCATGTCCGTCAAGATGACAAGGATGTGTTTCTCACACTGGTAGGCCAGGTATTCTGCTGTTGTCAGAGCAATACGAGGAGTGATGATGCGCTCAATACTGCAACAGTCACAAATTTAATTAATTAACTGCATAATTCTCATCAGTAACTAGAACTCAATACTGCAATATTCCAAATGTAAGTAACGTCACAATTATAAATAGCAACCAGTACACGTTATTTCAGTTGTGCGCATATAATTACTGTCACAATTATATCAACACCAACTAGTCCTCAGTACTACACAAGTTCATGCATAATTAAGCCACATTTTTCAATAACAAATAATTTATAATGTTGACAGCTGTATGATTTCTGCACTATGCACCTGACAAGATGTAGTGAAATATGCCAGGCCATAAATCGTGAAATCTATTTGTGTCAGCATTATTCAAATTCACTATGGGAAAACACTGTTGTGAATTAATGTGTTTTAAAAAAGCAGTACAGGACCCTTTTACCCCTAAGACTTATGGTGTTAGACCCATATTTGTATAGTGACGGGGTCAACATCCCACTGACTGCCTTTACTTCCCTACACATCCCTGGTTTATTTGAATTTGCCCAGCTGCAGATCGAACCCATGACACCCAGGCCAGAAAGCTCGTGTCCAGCCACTAACTACCAAAGCTTTCCAATAATGTGTAGTATTTGACTAAAACAGGCATCATTACACCTTGGGCAATCTCGCAGGTGTCAAGTCTCCCCCAGCAGACACTGTTCCTGCTTTCTTAATTATTGTCCCTTGTTTACCTATCTGAACATTGAAGAAGATTGCCTTATAAACAGCAACATATCTCAGGAATTGAAATACTGTCCCTTTTTTTACATATCTGAACACTGAAGAAAATTGCCTTATAAACAGCAACATGTCTCAGGAATTGAAATGCTGTCCCTTTTTTACCTATCTGAACATTGAAGAAGATTGCCTTATGAACAGCAACATGTCTCAGGAATTGAAATACTGTCCCTTTTTTACCTATCTGAACATTGAAGAAGATTGCCTTATGAACAGCAACATGTCTCAGGAATTGAAATACTGTCCCTTTTTTACCTATCTGAACATTGAAGAAGATTGCCTTATAAACAGCAACGTGTCTCAGGAATTGAAATACTGTCCCTTTTTTACCTATCTGAACATTGAAGAAGATTGCCTTATAAACAGCAAGATGTCTCAGGTATTGAAATACTGTCCCTTTTTTACCTATCTGAACATTGAAGAAGATTGCCTTATAAACAGCAACGTGTCTCAGGAATTGAAATACTGTCCCTTTTTTACCTATCTGAACATTGAAGAAGATTGCCTTATAAACAGCAAGATGTCTCAGGAATTGAAATACTGTCCCTTTTTTACCTATCTGAACATTGAAGAAGACTGCCTTATAAACAGCAACATGTCTCAGGAACTGAAATACTTTAGCCATATTAAATATCACAGTGGCCTGGGAGGAACAGTGAAGCAAGGCATGATTTCAGAAAGAAGCGGCTGAGGTCACCATCATGAAGATAAGACACAGGCCATTGCAAACATCTGTCATACAGTCAACATACATCCATGTTACAGCGTTAAAAGATGGTATGGTTGCCTGCCTCCACAAATTTTGCCTGCCCCAATGAAAATTATGCCTTGGAAGTAAATATGAATGTATTCACTTACGTAGGATCATTGGCCAAATTCAAGAACAGAGACACGTTCTCCATGGATCCATTTTCTTCAAAGTCTTGTTTGAAAAATCTGGCAGCCTCCATGTTGACCTGAGATTATTCAATTTGTCAGCAATTTAAAGTAACAGCAATGGCAATCCTTACAAATTACTTAACATACACATTGTTACATCTTCCAGTGGTGAGGTCTTTAACTTTCTTCCTTACTGGCAATAAAATAACACACTAATGCAGATTGTAACGCTTTTCAACTTGTCAGATTGTAATAAATTTCTACAATTAAGCAGTGATGCATGTATCATAGTATCATATTCTGACCGCATTTATGGAGGATACTATTATGTCTATGCAGAGGATGTATTCTATGTATGTTCATTGCATAAATGTTGCATCTGTGTGCTGGATTCCACTGATTTCAATTGGAGCTATGGTGAGGCGAGTTAGTGCACTAGCATTATGGTTTCTGAACACAATCCCCCATTGTCTTCTTCTTTCAGCCTTTATTCCCCCACTGGGACATGGGACCTTCAACCAACTCACCCCAAGCCCTCCTATCTTTAGCTATCTCATGCAGCTCCATGTACGCCCTCCCCATGACTCACTTCTGTCTCTACTTCTCTTCTCTGTGTGTTTTTAGGTCTTCCTCTAATTCCTTTGCCCTGTGCATTCCAGACAAAGGACTTTCTAGTTTTATAATTGATCTGGGTCACAGGAAATATCTTGGGAAATAAAGGTGACTAGTGAAATATTCACATCCCCACCCCTTCATTGCCAGTTGCTCTGTAAATATATGGGGCTAGCACCATATGTCCAGCACAGCACAAACCAAATACAATGGTTCCTTCACTACACTTTTACTTTATTCCTGTGGGCCATATTTCCATTCTCAGTCTGGCGAAATCCAGGCAATGTAGGAAATGCTCTGATGTCTGACAGGATATTCCACAGTGCCAGGTTTCTGGGACCCAGTCGGTGACTCCCGGGTGTTCTGATTGGGAATAATATTCCATGGAAGTTCACACCACTTAGCATGGAAATGAAAAAAGGTTTTTTGAAGAATGTATACTTAATTACAAAGGAACAAGAATCTTTTACAAGATGGTATTCACATCAAGCAACATTTTGTTTTGCAAAATTAAATTTAAATTGTCCAAGTATTTGTTCTATTATAACTACTTCTGCTGCCTTTCTCACCTAATAGAGCAAAGCCCTCAACTAACTCATGCCAAGCCCTAAGTAGGGTTGTTCTTGACTGGTTCAATTCTGTGGCTTACATTTTCTATGGGATGTGTTAGCCACTTGCACTCCAATGCTCCTAAGCCACCTCTTACACCATGCATGGTAGGTTACAGTGTTGTTATTCTTTGCTTCCCATCTGAGCCCTGGTAAAACACGAGTGACAACTCTTGTATAGTTATACTGTAATACTTTCTCACGCAGAGCCCAAGCTATTCAATAAAACAGGTAAACCAACAACTCCATCATCTTACCCCCATAGCAGCAAAGACAATGGCGAAGTTGTCACTGTGGTCATCCTGTACGCTCTTTCCTGGCAACTTGACCAGACCTGCCTGTCTACAGATCTGGGCTGCAATCTGGAACAGACAGTGCAAATGTTAATTTTTGTAATGGAACATATTTTGTAAAAACCACTCTTCAGTACAAGAAAACATTAAAGCACAAACATCTACTTTTTAGTTACCGATGAAAAATAAACAAGCTGGCATATATGGCTTGGGGACATTTTCACAACGCGACACTCTGGATTCAACATCAGCTGCGGGTGATTTGGAAGCTGACAGCCTTGCTTTGATTTTAACAATAGTATGAGTGTCAGTTGTTCAGAAAGCAGTGGCAAACTACTGAATGTAAAATTGCCTGGAAAATCTCAAACAGCCAAAAATGCTGGGGTTGAATGTGACACCATGTAAAAGGAGGAAAAACTAACTAGAAACATATCCTCAACGGCTTCCTGTCAAACTTTCCCACACTTTACTATCTCTTATGGTTTCTTCCATGTCTTTCCTAAATTACTCATCCCTGTCTCCTTTTTTATCCTCTACTTTCTTGGTCTGTCAAGATTGGTCCGAGTTCAATCCCCAGTGGTGTAAAGCTTCCTGTTTCCTGACCAGGATGGCAATAGGATCTACCCAACTTCACACAACAGATGTTGAATGATTGTAAGAATTGTCTGGGTATTGCCTGGGGATGTCAGGCCAGAACTAATCACCACCACCTCATTATGCCATGGCCTTGAGTATGTAGAGCTAATGCTCCACACTCCAACAGCAGTATCTGCTATGTGGCTGTCTTTACCTATTTATATTTCCCTCTTTAAAAACCTTTTAGTGTGATCCTTTTTTCCCCTGTCAAATTCATTCTCATCACCGACTATAACAACAAACAAAAGAACAATAACTAACCCTCAAAACAACATTCAATTGTTTTCAATGACAAAACACACAGCAAATCCTTACACACCTCATTGTGAGGCAGACCGGCAGCAGAAAAGATGGGAATCTTTTGTCCTCGAGCAATGCTGTTCATGGTGTCAATAGCTGAGATACCCGTCTCAATCATCTCTTCTGGGTAGATTCGTGACCAGGGGTTGATTGGCTGACCTGTCAGAATTATTTCAACCAATGGTTACTGTATATATCCCAAGACTCTCCTAGGCACTGTGCTAATGCCTGCTGACAACGAAATACCTAAAGTCCGAGGAAGAAACATGACCAACCCAGGCCTTATCCCCGTAGTCTGTACATGCTGTGCTGTATCATGATGATAGTTACATCCTAGAATGCCTCCACACAGAAGTGCTGTTCTTGCCCACTCCGCTGGTTTCTGAGGATAGACTGGAAGGCAAACACTGTCCCCTAGATGTTGCACTTTGGTATCAGGTCTGGAGAAAGTCCCTACTCCAATCTCATTCAGATAGATGGCAATCCCTTTCAAGGCTTAAACTACAACAACATGGTAAAAGAAACTGCACCATAGACTGTGCCATCAAAGTATGAAATCTTCAGTTTCTAATGCCTTTCCTCCAAGAAATGGAGCACAGGTCAACTCCCTAAACTTTGCTACCTCTTATAGTCACTCCACATCTTTCCCATCTTCTTCTAGGCACAGACTGAATTGTGAAATACTAGGCATGTTATACATACATCACAGAGTTAGTGTGCTGGTAACAGTTCCTTTTCTCACTTTTCCTTCTTTCATCCCTTATCCCCCAGTGGGGCATAAACCCTCAGTCAACTCACCCCAAGCCTTCCTATCTTTACCTATATGATGCAGCTCCCCCCCCCCTGATCTCCCCATATTATCCATCTGTCTCTAATTCTCTCCCCCGTGTATTTTTAGGTTTCCCTCTTTTTTCACTTCTCCTCTGGGTTCCATACAATGGACTTTCTAGACATACTATTCTGTTTTCCCAACCCTTTGAAAATAAAGTGTGTTCGTACATTTGTTCAATATATGTGCTATACAGCACTAGCGCCTTTTGCACACCTCTTGGTTCACTAATATTTGTCTAGTTTTCTCCATGAACTCCACATTGGTGATTCTGTCAAACCATATTAGTCCTACTCTGCTCAGGCACCAATTAAATAATGTAGTTCCTTCCCTTCCTCACTACCCAAACTTAAGTCAGATGTCAAAATATGCTGCTACCTGAGTCAAGTAAACAACAAGAAAAACATCCACTGTAGAAAACTAAAAACTAACATGTAGCTCACAGAGAACCATCTGTTGACTGTGTTTCTCCATTAAAGATGACTTCAGGGTGAGCACTCACACAAATAAACAGATGTTTTAATTGATATTTATATAGAAGTAGCATTTTATGTAAGTTAGAAAATATACATTCTGAACATCTGTTAATGACATACCTTGGATATCTAGGTAATCTTCAGCCAGGACATTTGGACCATTATCAATTGGTTTCCCAGAACCGTTGAAGATGCGACCTATAATGAAAAATGTCAATCATTACTTCCAGGTTTAAAACAGCCAGCCAAATGTTAATACAACAACAAACATTGCATCTGTTACTGTTAAATTATTACTGTAAAATTATTTTACTTAAATGAAATGACTGAAAGTCTTGAAATGACAAATAACTTTTGAGTGCCAATAACTGACATCAAACTGTGTTGAAACAAGGTGTGCTTCAGAGGAATCACCATCATCATGTGTCCTGCTAAATGGCTTGGGTATTTATGTGTCTCCACAGATCTCTGTCCCTGGTGTTGTGGATCAAGTTTATTTATATTATTCCCCGATCCCATCGTCTCAGACCATTCAGGAACATTTCCCTCGGTCTGTCTCTGCTTCTTCCACTGTTATCAATATTTTCCAATTCTTCTCTTCTCATTACATTACCACAGAACATTGTATGTCTCTTTCTTCTTTAGTTGAATATAATGTTCTACTTTCAATAACCTTTTCCAGACATCCGTTGTTCTATTTAACATTTCAATTAATCAATCAATCATGTGCCATGCCAGAAAGTGTGGGCGGTCAAGACTCGCCATTTCACTCGATCACCAGAGTTATGGATCAGCTCAGTGTTCCTGTGTCGACCATGCCATGTGGTCAAGCCATCCAGGTATTTACTTCTCGGTCTTCCCCTTGGTCTGTTCCCTTCGATCTTGCCAGTTGTCACTAAGTTCTCCAATCCATTTCTTCTCATAACATGTCCAAAAAATGTTGACTGTTTACGTCTTAGGTTCTCTAATCAATTTACGATTTTCATTTGTCTCCTGTAGTACTTGGTCATTGGTTTTTCTATCTGTCCATGGTATTCTTTGCATTTTCCTCAGAAACCACATTTCTGCAGCCATCAGATGTTTTTCAGCTTGACTGCTCATTGTCCAAGTTTAACATCCATACAAAAGAACAGGCTCTATGTAGCACCTCAACACTCTTTTTCTCGTTTCAATTGACATCTTTTTATTGGTCAGTATGTTTTTCATCTTACTAAAGGCTACTTTCACCATGGCGATTCTTGTTCTAATATCTACAAGGCATAACATTTCAGTACTCTCTTTTTGGACATTTAATGCTATGCACTTTCCATCTGATGTTATGATTGCTGTGAAATAATTGAATTTATTGACTTGGTTAAACACATTCTCTTCTATGTCACTGTTTCCAAGTTTAACACAGCCAATGAGAAGAATATTACATGACTTTCAAATGAATTCAAACATGCCTACTGTCCAGTAAGCTTGAAGTTGTCATGGCTCTGTGAGGTACTGAACTGATTTCATGGCTCTGTGAGGTACTGAACTGATTGCATGGTTCTGTGAGGCACTGAACTGATTTCATGGTTCTGTGAGGTACTGAACTGATTGCATGGTTCTGTGAGGTACACTGAACTGATCTTGGCTTTGAGTACCAATAATTGAACAAAATGTGTTGAAACATGGTGTACTTGAAAGGAATATTCAATGATTTATAATGAGTTCCAGCATGCCTACCATCCTATAAGTCTAAAGTTTATTTTCTGTAAGGCACAGAAAGGATCATAGCTTTCTACATTAGACTACATCAATACCCAATCTAACTCTTGGGTAAATGAGGAAAGACCATGAATTAATAGATTAATAGATAATACACAAGCAATCCAAGGACAAACGAAGACAAACCTGACATATCCTCAGAGACGGGCATACGCAATATGTCCCCAGTGAATTCACATTTTGTGTGCTTGGCATCAATGCCAGATGTGCCTTCAAACACCTGCAGTCAAGGGGAGAGGCAGAAAAACACAATCAGATCAAACTATATAAGTTAGCATTTTAAATACCCAGACAAAAGCATGCGATGTATAAGAAAATTACAACCTTTTTTCAGAAGTAAATCACTATGTGAAGTCTCTGATGCTGTCCAAAATGCTTCCCTTATTTTCACTGTTCTTTTCCGCAGAACACCCTTAGTTCCTGCATTAAGTACTTCCATGGATCTTGTTGTGAGCAGCCCTCCTTTTGCGATCAATTCCCCAATACTCAGCAGACTAAACAAAAAGAAGAGATGCTTCCATTCAGCAGAAGTTTCTCAACCGATAGTTTGTCTTCCCCTGTCACCTATCAGGGCCACGTTTGAGGCCATTATGTCATCAAAGAGTGGACACATTTACAGCTTATTTTTTTCTAGCCTCGAGGTCATTTCGCCAAGTGCATTGGTAATTTTGGACCTTTGTTTTGTGGAGGTGGAATTTTTGTACCTGAGAATTTCACTATTCGTGTTCTTTGGAATTGGATTATTATTATTCTTTTTGTGTGGCATTCAGTCTCTTTGAATTACAGTGCAATCTATACACATCCTACTACTTCTAGTGCACTGGACCGATTTTTGTGGATTAGCTTTTCCTATTACCAGTGTCCCTCGCCATCAGGCAAACGCACTCCCACTTCTGAGGTACTTGTAATGTACATCCCCAAGCCAAGGATGAGAAGACAACAACCAACTGATCGGTGATGGGGTTTAATCCGCTACTTCAACTGAAGATTGATTTAATCTGATGATTGAATCAATCAATCAATCATCAGTACACTGGACGGGTAAGAGCAAGTGCTCTTATCCATTCAGCCATGCTAACCTCCAGTTCCAAGTGTAATATAATTATGTTTTGTTTCACTATCTTTATTGATCTCTAAATAACATCAAGATCCTCAGTTCCTATGCTCTTGTTTTCAATAACTGGCCTAACAAAGGAACGTCTTCTTCATACAGTTCAGATAGCAACATGAATATATCCACAGAAAGCAGGAGCCAACTTGAGCTTGTTGACATCTCAATAGAGTTTGTCCTCCAGTGGAGTGGGTTAACAAAGGTACAATATCTTAGTTACATCTCTAACTTTAAATATATACAAGCACTGACATCATCTCTGTTACCCTACATTCTGCCTGAACAATGAAACATTCAATCACCCCCACAAAATAATTCAATGAAACACGTACAATGATTCATTCACTCTACCCACAGAACAATTCAATGAAAGAGGCACAATGGTTGATTCATTCAAATCCACAGATTAAGTTATTCAATCAAACCTGCATAATGGTCTATTCAATATGCACAAAACAATCAATGGGGAATCCCTGAAGCTACTGAAATAATATGAGAAGTAAATCCACAGGTATTGACTGTCACTCTTAGAAGTAAAGAAAGAAGCACAGATGAGAGGACATAGGAAACAAAATATCAACATTTAAAGCTACAGGCATAACAGGGTGTGAACCTGCTGCCTATGGATGATCTCTACTTCTTTCTGCTACTCCTTTGAGTGCCAATCTGACTCTGAACTTACTTCCCATATTATCTGGACAACAGTTTATTTAATCATACCAGCAAAAGGACAATTCATTCAACCATACCTGCAGAAGAACAATTATTCTGGTCAATCTGCACAATGGTTTGTTCAATCATACCTGCACAATGGTTCACCCAATCACACCTACAAAATGGTTCAAACAATCACATCTGCACAATGGTTCACACAAACATACCTGCACAATGGTTCACTCAATCACACCTGCACAATGGTTAGCTCAATCATATCTGCACAATGGTTCACTCAATCATATCTGCAAAATGGTTAACCTAATCACATCTGCACAATGGTTCACTTAATCATACCTGCACAATGGTTCACTCAATCATACCTGCACAATGGTTCACTCAATCATACCTGCACAATGGTTCACCCAATCATACCTGCACAATGGTTCATTCAATCATACCTGCACAATAGTTCGCTCAATCTATCTGCACAATGGTTCGCTCAATCATATATGCAAAATGGTTAACCTAATCGCATCTGCACAATGGTTCATCAATCATACCTGCACAATGGTTCACTAAATCATACTTACACAATGATTCATCAATCATACTTGCACAATAGTTCATTCAATCATATCTGCACAATGGTTCACTCAATCATACTTGCACAATGGTTCATTTGGTCATACCTACAGAATGGTTAACCCAATCATACTTGCACAATGTTTTATTCAGTCATATCTGCATTATGGTTCATTCAATCATACCTGCACACTAGTTCACTCAATCATACGTACAGAATGATTCACTCAGTCATACTTCCACACTGGTTCATCAATCATACCTGTACAATGGTTCATTCAATCATACCTGCACAATGGTTCATTCAATCATACCTGCACAATGGTTCATTCAATCAATACCTGCACAATTGTTAACTCAATCATACCTGCACAATGGTTCATCAATCATACCTGCACAATGATTCATTCAATCATATCTGCACAATGATTCATCAATCATACCTGCACAATGATTCATCAATCATACCTGCACAATGGTTCATTCAGTCATACCTGCACAATAGTTCACTCAATCATACCTGCACAACAGCCTTTGAGCCCATCACCTCCAGAACCTGCCCACTTCTCTGAGAGCCATCTGCCAGAACAAGGTTGACGATCTCTGCGAACTTGGGGAACTGTGATTACAAGAATTATACAGCAGGAATAAACGAAACAATAAATGTGAAACCATAAAACAATTATAGATTTTAAACACCCATCACATTTTAAAATAACCTTGTAAGTAAGAAAGGCATGAAATTTACTGTAAATGTTCTATTCTAACCTTCCAAGAAAAATCTCAGTCAATTCTGGAAATGCATAGTACCAGCCCATTTTACAAGACTGTTCCCCCCCCCCCCCCACTCCCCGCTTGCTTTGAACTCAAGCATAGTCCATACACTTGCTACTGCGCTGATTTTTGCTTTGCATGTGGATTAGCTTTCCCTGTTACCAGTGTTCCTCACCAGCAGGCGAACCCACTCTAACTTCTGAGGTACTTGTAATTTACACGCCCAAATCAAGGATGAGAAGTCAACATTTTAGTCCAACTGACCAATGAACTGGTGATGGGGCTGAATACCCCTACCTCGACATCAGAACACCGAATGTTTAAGAATGCGCGCTCTTATCCATTCACCTTGCTGACCTCCCCACAAGATTGGGTTGACCCTAGATATCTAAGGTCAAGGACACAATGAATTACAGACCAACACAGGCAGCGTGCACATTCATTATTAGTAATTTACTTGCTTTTATTGTATTCATTCTGTACCTCTTGGCTAATAAAGAGTTTGTCAGCGGCAAGGACTATCACCTCTGCTCTGAAACTGGTGTTCAGTTTCTCCTGCCACAAGTGTCTCTGTGTGGCCAGTGGGATGGGTAACAGACTTTTGGTATCCTCTATACAAGGCTCTGTGATGGAGGCTTTACGGACGCAATTCGTAATCCTGCATACCTTGTTTGAAACACAGCTGCATGCGATTTGGCAGCAGACCGCCATGCATTGGTTTTTATAAAATGTTGTGATTGCTGGTCGCTCAGAAAGAAATGGCAAACTACTGAATATAAACTTGCAAAGAGATCACAAACAGCTAAACAATGCTGGGGCTGGTTGTGATGTCCTGTAAAAGATATGCAACTAACTGAACTATAGAAGAGCCATCTGTAAACATGCATGCCAAGTGCTGGTGAAATGATGGATCTTGAGCATAAGATGAGACACAGCTCTTTGCTCTGACTGTTGACTTTTTGAGGTTATTCCTGGGACTTCAAGGACTGCACTTGGCAGGTCTGGGCAGCTAGTCCATAGTCCTGGTATGAGGGCTTCATACATCACATAAACAGATAGAAGAGGCCGACCCTGAGATCTCTTACCCATCTGTAATTCACCAAAAAAGATGTCCTTTGGTATTCTACCATCATCCATCCTCCTAAGATGTCCTATCATCTAAGTCTACGAAGACTGAGCATGGAATAAACCATCACACAACCTGATCTTTCCAATACTTCAATATTTGTGATATTGTCTTGCCATTTAATACCAAGGATTCTTCGCAGATACAGCTTATGAAAACTGTTTAAACGTTTCTCTTGGTGTGAGTAAGTTGTCCAGGTTTCACTGCCATAAAGAAGAGTACTAAGGACACAGGCTTGATAGACAAGGACTTTTGTTTTTGCAGTAAGCTTCCCGTTCTCCCAGACTCTTTTTCTTAACCTGTTCATTGTTGTTGCTGCCTTACCAATCCGGATGTTGATTTCCTAATCTAGGGATAATTTGCTATTTACCACTGATCTTAGATATGTAAAATGGTCTACCATCTCTAGTTCGGCATCATCAATAAAGATTGATGGTACCCCGTGTGCACCTTGTGACATAATCTGTGTCTTCTTTTTGCTAATTGTTAAACCAAATTCAGAACAAGCATTGGAGAATGCATATAGTAGACATTGTAATTCTTCCTCAGAGTGGGTCGTAACTGCAGCATCATCTGCAAAAAGCAACTCTCTGATCAGTACCCTCCTAATTTTGGTCTTGGCCTTCAATCTCTGAGCATTGTAGAGGCCACCATCTGAGCGTGAGTGAATGTATATACCACCATCCTGATCACGAAACAGAAATCACAATAGTGATTCAGTATACTTGTATCTGCTTATTATCTGTTGATTTTTAGTGCAATATGGTTTGGATTTTTCTTACCACCTGTTTTTGGCTTTTTCTTCAAATTGTTGGTGCTCAGCCTCAATTCTTTCCCCGGCTATAACAGTTAATTTGGAGTCTATTCATTCTCGACACATAAATAGGCTCCATAAACAATGCAGTTTAATAAAGCAGATATGCTTAAACTTTCATGAAATATAAACTTGTCTGATAATGTTTACATTATCCTGTTTTAATTACCTTGACATTGTCCAAGATTACTAGTGGACCATTGACTCCAGACACAGTTTTGTAGGCTGGAAGAAAAATACACAAAGTAATCCATAAACAGGTATCCATTACTGATATTCTTTGCTAAGTCGTCAACAATACCTCACTGTATATGAAGCACCTCAACAATACATTACTATTATTTACATATATTATATATATATGACACAACAGGCTCAGAAGCCACTTATGTAATAAACTAAAGACATGAGATACTGATTAACAGAGGTAGAAAAATCCAGGGTGCCAAGCTGTCATCATGCCTGAATATTGTTTCCTGGTGCTTGAAATTTCAATCAATTTCTTAGCCCTTCATTCATTCATTCAGTAGCTTGTCCTTTGCAGAAACTTGTTCCCACAACAACCTTCCGGAAAACTTCTTGGTCATAAGCAAGGTGTCCCGCGTCCAATACACCCATCTGGAGATCATCTGTCACATCCTGCACCCATATTCTCTTTGGGCTTTCTCACTTCCAGGGCATATACTCCTCCATTATTGTTTTCACCAAACTTTCATGACATTTCAAGTGACCAAAATATTTCAGCTTTCTTTGTTGTATCATCTTTAGTAGCCAACCTTCTTCAATATTCAGTTCTTGCCAAATGGATGCATTAGTTCTTTTCTGTACCCAGTCGACAAATTTCAGCAGAAGTCAGATGTGTCAGCCTAATGGCACAAGAATGCAGCTCTGCTGTAAACAGGCACAACGCAATCACGTCCGAAAAAACTCTCCGGATGAACACAGAAGAAGTATCCAAGATATTCTTAGAATGTGTCTATAACATTTATATTCAAAGGCATTTAAGTGCTGTTCAGCTTTTTTAGTAAGTGTCCATGTCTCAAAGGCGTATGTTGCCCTTACTTGCAAAAATATATGCAGGCTCCCAAGGAAAAGAGGCTGGCTCCTGTATTATGCTTAGTTTTTTTTTTTCTATCTCTGTTGATGAATGTAACTGTGAAACTGGTAAAATGACGGCTAAACATTTGCTGCAGGAATGTCCAACAAATATAGAACAGAGAAAGTTATGCTGGTTTACATCTGCTACATTTGAGCAAGAACCTGATGACGACATCAACAAGCTCATGTTGCCCGCTGTTTTCTTTACCCTTGTTCAGGATGATGTCTTAAGATGTTTGAAGTAGAAGAATTTATATTGCCAAGATCTGCAGTTTCTTTTCTCCTGGAGTCCCAGTTACTGTTTCTAGTTGCCTGAAATTTTTCTGTTTTAGTTGTTAAATCAGTCAGTTCCATACAGTTATTATTTTAACTCCTTTTTACCCAGAGTGTTATTATGTGATAAAAGTGTACACTAATGATACAATCAAATATTAACAATATACTTAGTAAAGAATCAAAGAAATACCAAAGTATCAAAAGAAATGTCAAATAAAACAACAAAAACATAGACTATAAATGCATCTGAGAATACATTAATAAAAGACAGGAAGCAAAAAGAACCCAATAGAAATATTTTTTTCCTGTATGTAACTTAAGTTTCTGATTCAGAAGTTCAAACGCAATATTTCATTAGACTTTAAATACAGATTACTATGATGTATTAACTAATATAATCACATATTTTATACATATGTTCCCAAAACTGAAAGCCAATAAATTACATTCCCCAAAGTACAAGAACAATACCAGAAAACCAAAATGTGTTATAAATCAATTGTTTGAACTTTCAAATAAGACCAAAGACGCAATGGCATTCACAACCCACTATTTTGTTTCAAATTGACATAAATGTCCTTGCTATACTCTATATGTCCATGTATGAAAA
This sequence comes from Cepaea nemoralis, assembly GCA_014155875.1. Lineage (NCBI taxonomy): Eukaryota > Metazoa > Mollusca > Gastropoda > Stylommatophora > Helicidae > Cepaea > Cepaea nemoralis. The sequence continues at coordinate 668,031 of JACEFZ010001628.1, read as the reverse complement.
CAATTAACCTTTCAATGTCAAATGTTATCTGAACTATCTCAGTATCTGTGGCATTCAATTTGGTTTCAGTATAGAGAGTTCTATACGTTTCTATACCAAAGGGGATTATCATCAGCACTTAACTCTTAAAATACGCAGCAATAGACAGGTCCGACAATGATATTCATTTAAAAAACAACTGCTATCTTAAATGTATTAAAGTGGTTTAAGTCCCAAATCATGTCAGATGTAATAATTGTAAACAAGAGCAATTGAATTGCTGCATCCAACAGTTCTCTCATATTGTCAGATCATTACCATCATTTTTACCGGCTTTATTATATAACTTAGACTAATATTCCAAATAAGAAAACAAGTAATTTTTATTTACCTTTTTACCCTCTTAACAAAACAACACCAGAAATTGTTATCTGAAGTACGTATTTAAATATTTTATAATGAATGAACAAGTTTGCATCGTCTGCAACGATCTGTAAAATGTCAGTTGACTCCGGTTGTGCATTTTGCAGAGAAATGCATTTAAATGTATATCTAAATATTTGCAAAATATAAACACGTACTCAATCTTGGCTGGGTGATGTAGTCCCTGGTAACGGCTAATTTGTGGGTCTTAGAAGCCGCAATATCGTTGAGAGGTCCGTTCAAGTTGTTCACTTTGATCGTCGCCATCTTCCAGGGTTGTTTATCATGTGATGGTCACAACTACCAACGGAAACACCAGGTCACTGCCAAATTTGTAAGCTACACAGGTTATATACAGTTTTAAACTTGGGCTACGTTTTCTCCCTTATGAAGCCTTAGAGATAGCGTCTGCCTTTATTGATTTTCAGGTATTAGTGAATGTATATCCCTATCTTAAGGATTCATTTTAATTCTACACTTTTTTCTACTTCATTTGATACCAAGAATGCATGATACATGCTTCACTATGAATTTATTTATGTATCAATGCGTTTTGCTAGCACGCACAGATTCATAACATGCCTAAATAACAGTAGTAAAACATAGTGTTTATATAGTGTTTATGTTCAATATATTGTAAATCCTGCTCTTTAAATCAGTTTATTCTTCTGCGCCTCAGAACAGGACACAATAGGTTACGCAACCACTTGTATACAAAATTCAAGATTGGTGACTCAGCCATGTGCACATGTGGTTTGGCGTCGCAGACAGCAGAGCACATACTCCAGGATTGCCCAAACTACAACATATCCAGGCGAACCTTCTGGCCTATAGAGACAACAGTGGAAGATAAACTCTATGGACCGTTGAATGAACTAACAAAGACTGTTAGATTCATACAAGAGACGACATTGCAGTTGTAATTTTAAACATAGTTCAGGATAACGAAAGAAGAAGAAGAAATCAGTTTACATGATTATATTATTCATAGGCGCAAAGCAGTAAGGGATTTTTATTAATAACCAGTTTATGGCGCAACATTATCATGGTATGACTGATATCTTCGTGGACATTATTTATTATTATATTTATATTTACAATATTACTGTCGTACAACTTGGCATATAAAGTCACGTGAAACAACCGGAAGCTCACGTTGCTAACAACCGTAAAAATCCGCAAAATATTCGGTCCAATAATGTCATTCATGCACATATATTAGTACAGTGGTTCTCAACCGGTGGGGAATCCCCCCCCCCCCCCCCCCCCAGGGGGGAATTTTAGGGTTTCTAGGGGGGGGGGGATTAAAAACCATTTCAAGATCGTGTTAATACAAGAATCGATTACTTGATATTGATTTTCCCTTCATACTTTACGGTTATGTATGTCTCATCCTTCTAAAATTCATTTTATAAAGTAAGTAGACCCACAAATCATGTTTTATGTGGATGTCTAGACTTGTTTTAGTATATGCTATTACATTTGCCTTCCACTTTTATGTATACTGTGTAGGGGTGGGGGATTTTTAGATAGGGAATATGAAAGGGGGGAATGACGTTCTGAAAATACGGTGAAGGGGGGCACGGGCCAAATTTTTTATAGGAAGGGGGGGGGGGGGGTGAATGGCGCTCTGAAAATATGGTGAAGGGGGGCACGGGCCAAAAAAGGTTGAGAACCACTGTATTAGTAGGTTGTAATTATCATCATCATGTGTCCTGCCAAGTGGCTACTGTTATTCCTTCCTGTCAACGTCTGAAAATATGAATGGAGCGAGATCAGAAGAATAGACTGTTAGACGTTAACGTAGCCAATTCTTAACCCATTGCTAAAAAAATGCATTCGTTCGTTCCTTACGGCGTTATCCTGATCTAACTAGAGGCATGAATTTCTTCTTTCGCTTCTTCCCTTTCGATCAGTTATGACTCATATGAGTCGTATCCTGCTCTCTATAGTTACCATCTACCCTTTCTCTTTCTTGACTGCCCCAGGTGATCCAATATGTATGTCATTTTCAGTGTCTTGGTTTGTGATGGTGAGGCATGATGAGAGGAGAGTAGGTGTTGAGTATTGTGCACGTACATCGATAGATTCCTCCCTGTTTATAATATACATTAATATAGAAAATCAATTTGAGAACCTTTTGAGGCCACTGAGACAGTACATAAATAAACACACATAGTGTTATATTTGGCGCTTATAGAAGGAGAAGAAGTAAGTAGAAAATATTAAAGGGTGTTTATATAGAAGAGCACCATACATTATTATGCCGCATAATGTAGTGCTGTTGGTGATCTACGCACGTGCTACTAGCTACTTCTATGACTGGCAGTTGCTGTTACTAGTGAGTATACCGGATTGTTTTGTTTTTTCCTAAGAGAGTTGAGTTGAGTTGAGTTAAGAACCGACATCACTGCACTCAGGACATTCCCATGTGTGCTCCGTCCCCTCATTCAACAGCCAGCGAAGAGTCATACTACTAATCGTTCCCACCGCTATCTGATTTAAAGTTATCCTGTCTTCCCTCTCAGTTTTGAGATTCTTCCAGAACCCCTGCCGATCCCCCGCAATCTCATTCTTTCCACATTTGGGTTCTCAATCTGTTCCCCCGCCTTCTCCACCTGGTCCCACAAACGCATGGTCACCCCCTCCCCCTTGTCCATAGGCAAACTACAATCAAGAGGTGTGTTCCCTGCCAGCATATCAGCCTGTTCATTCCCCGCACCCCCCGCATGGCCAGGGCAAAATACCCATACAATACTCAAAATCTGTGACCTCTGAAGCGCCGATAGCCATTCCGTACGAAACATTCCTTTCTCCCGCCTTACTAAACATATAGGCTAGCAGGGAATGCATCTCTTGGCGGCAGATTGCCTAATGACAAGGGGAGGTGGTCGTGCGCTTGTGGGACCAGGTGGAGAAGGCGGAGGAACAGATTGAGAACCCATAGGTGGAAAGAATGACATTACGAGGGATCGGCAGGGGTTCTGGAAGAATCTCAAAACTGAGAGGGAAGACCAGGATAACTTTTAATCAGATAGCGGTGGGAATGATTAGTAGTATGACTCTTCGCTGGCTGTTGAACGAGGTGACGGAGCACGTGTGGGAATGTCCTGAGTGCAGTGATGTCGGTTCTTAACTCAACTCACCACACAACTCAACTCTCATGCTAGAGGTGGTAGTCTCATATGCCATACTCTCCTTTTTCAAGACTCGTTCATTATCTTTTGCAATGAAACACCAACCACTACGTCTGTTTCTTACCACTAACCAATTAGTATAGACAACTATGTCACATTGATGTGACTTACTCTGGATCAGCTGTTGCACCTCAAACTCAGTGCGGCCCGCTGCCCATTCTCTGCACTCACGACCCAGTGTGACTATTACATTGTGCCAATCCGTCATGTCTTCCGGAACTTCAACCCACTCTTTTTCACGATTGATGGTCTCCAGATCACACGCCTAACGTATAGATATTTCTGCCTGTGCCATCCAGGACCTGCCTCGTCTTAGTCCTTGACCCTTGACCATATCCATGGCTTCATGCAGTGGGTGATCCCTATCTGCAGCAACTCTCAAGTACCATTTGATCTGAAAGACCCTATGCTTATCCGTCATTGTTGGTATCGCCAGGATATGTTTCATGCATATAATTGGTGTGTCCTTTGTGCACCCCAGGATTACCTGCATGGCAGCATTCTGTATGCGCTGCAACCTTTCAAGCTGGCTCTTTAATACTGTCAGCAGCCCCACACCATACTTAATGAGAGAAATTATTAACTGCTGAAAGAGCCCGTAAAGCATCCTCTGATCTACCCCAGTTGTTGCCATCGCCCTCAGTGCATTAAGTTCCCTGCCAAAGCCTCCACGTGATCCTTAAAAGACCTGTCAAAGGTAATACCCACGTACTTCAATTTACTCTATCCACTAAGAGGACATCCATTCAACTTAATACCTGGGACATCTGCCGCGACGATCCGGTTATCCAGGGAGTACCATACAACCGATGCCTTGTCTGGGTTTATAACAGTTCCTGCATCCCTGCACCACTCTGCCACCCTGTTTACTGCCATCTGTAAATCTTCCGCCAAACTTACCCTGTCTCTCCCCTGTCTGCACACCAGCACATCAACTGCAAATGTCAAGATTCTATATTCTCAAGCGGAAGCTTTCCCTATTACTAGTGTCTCTCACCATCAGATAAACCCTCCTCCGAATTCAAAGATACTTGTACTTGATGCCAAGAGGTCAAGGACGAGAAGGCAACATCTAAGTCCAATTTACCAGTGTGTGGAATGAACCCACTACGCAGCGATTAATAGGGGAAATTTAAGCGCGGTTGCGTTAAACCTATCGGCTACACCAACCCTCCAGTGCTATATGCAGTTCATTATCTTTTACTTACTACTTCGAGGGATAGGTTAACAGCAGTGAAAAAAGCTGGGGTGCACCCACTTCTACAGGATATTCACCATCCTTACTGTCTCTAGCACACGGCCATTTATAATTTTCACATAGCCTCACAGTGTTTCCCAATCAATATTTCTGGCTTCATTAATTCAGTAGCATGTCCTTTGCAGGACATCGCTCCCATAAAAACCTTCTGGAAAGCAAGATGTCCTGCGTCCGATACACCATCTGGAGATCATCCGCCACATCCTGCACCCATTTTTTCTTTGGCCTTCATCTTCCTCTCTTCTCGGGCATATAACCCTCCATTATTGTTCTCTTCAAACTTTCGTGACGTTTCAAGTGACCAAAATATTTCAATTTTCTTTGTTTTATCGTCTTTAATAGCCAACCTTCTTTAATATTCAGCTCTTGAAGAATGAGTGCGTTTGTTCTTTTCTTTATCCAAGATATTCTTGGAACTCGTCTATAACATTTATATTCAAAGGCATTTATGCGCTGCTCAGCTTGTTTAGTAAGTGTCCAGGTCTCATAGGCGTATGTTGCAATTGGAGAGATGCATGCTCTTAAAAATCTGATTTATGTAGATCTATCTATCCCTCTCCACAATTTATTCAGTTGTTTTAGTCTTTGAAGAGCAATAGCTATTCGTCTTTTAACTTCTTTGATTGCGTCACCATTGTTAGAAATCAATGACCCAAGGTATAAAAATTGTTCCTACCACCTCCAAATTTTCATCATTAACATATATTTTTTTCTCCATAGTAGTTTTATCTGTATGCATTATCTTTGCTTTTGCTATGTTTATATGTTTTATATTTCTGGCGTACGTGTTTCAAAGACCACAAGAGCTATTGCCGACTGTAGTGCAGCTACTTGTAGAGTCTCCCATTTTGGGCAGGTCAAGGAATGGATGTTCGTCCATCACGAATGATGAGGACCATTCATTCATTGCATCTTTTAATTTGATGAAGAACGAATGACTTGCGCTTTAGATTGGATTATAGTGAGGAAGTGGTTGCGCAACTCCTTCGACCTCACTCTCTCGTCCGCGTCCATCTGGTTCCAGTGGCGAGCATGGCAAGACGACTGGAGACGGACACAGATGCAGTGGACATTAGGCTGCCACAGGTCAGTTATCCCTGTATATATTGGCTCTCAAAAACAACTGGTAGCCTAGAGCCTCGTGCAAACGGCCCTTCCGTCAATTCCTTTAATTTTCAGCCTTAAGGCAAGCGTAGTGACAAGCGACAAGCGTATGATTACTGATAGGATCAACCAGATATCTATAGGACAGACGGACTATTCACGCACACGCAAGCCAAGAGTAGCATCGCTAAAGCGCGCCCTCCCGGTACAAGGTGATACATTAATAGTAGTTTAGCTTTAAAAAATATAAAACACATTTAGTCACAGGTAATGTCCGGATGTGTAGCATCTGCTATCCCCGCGGTAATTTCAAATCTAACACGAACTCTTTCTATCTAGATAAGAGCGCCTGGAACAGCCTAATTGCTTAACGCATCAGTATATTATATTTGAGCAATCGTTTATTGTACGTCAAATACACTATATGAAACGAGTTTTCTTTGTCCACGTGAATTGCCATAGCTCTTAAGCTGTTGATACATCTACGGAGAGGACGTTTTATAGCCTTTCGACTGAACATGGATTCCTGACTGATTAACTCTCTTTTCCACCCACAGGGTATATGTTTAGCTACTCCATTTATTAATTCAACTAATTGCTTTTCCCATTAGGGATACACAAAGTGGAGAGTGGAAAAGAAGAAGTAACAAAGACATTTATGATCTGTTTAAGTCCCCGCTAATCACTGGTATCACTACAATGACTGGGGCATATAGAAAGAAAGGAAGACAATACTAGGGAAACAAAACTCGTTTACACTCAGGAAATAAATGATGCAGACCACAAGATAGACCAAGAAGAGGGTGGAGAGATAATATATATATATACATATATATATATATATATATATATATATATATATATATATATATATATATATATATATATATATATATATATATACATATATACAGTCCTACAAGCACTTGGAATCAACGACTGGCAAGAAAAGGTCAACCAGGGAGACGAATGGAGACGGATTGTATCTGCAGCAAAGAACCTCAATGGCTCGGAACGCTGAAGAAGAAGAAGAAGAATTGCTTTTCCGTTCTATCGTTGTAAGTTGATTGGCACTCACACTGGAATTGATAAATGCAGTTAGATTTGGTGTAGGGAGACAATAGTTCGTTCACCTTTTTTTCACAGAGGAAATAGATATCGGGGGTGGTTTTATATCTTATCACTAGTTCAGGAGCAAAACATGTTTGGTTTACTGCTGTTTTCAGGCGATCATGTATTCGTTTTATTACGTGGTCCCCTCGAAAGGTCAGCTACTGAAACACTTGAAGTTTGGGAACCGATTATTCTGTGGGCGTGGGTTTGGGTGGCTGGCAGTGACGCTTGATGAAGTCGACTGGTTATATACATTACATTTTAGAGTCTGGTTAGGGTGTTCAGTTCCTCTTTTATTGTGTCATCGGAATAAATCTTTCTGGTTCGATTAAACAGGGTCCTTACCAGGCCACGCTTATATTCTTTAGGTCAAAGCAATTGACATTCATATTTTGACCCGTCCATGTTTCTTTTCGATAGACTGCTCTTTGAAACGTGCCATCCTCTCGGCGTCGGATAAAGATGTCTGGGAACGATAAGGTGTCATTATGTTCATGGTCAATAGACAAAAACATGTTCATGTGTGCTTGGTTCATGGTGGAGTAGAACGATTATGCTTTTTGTCTGGCCTCTATGATCAATAATATAACACTATAACAGGTCCTTAATATTCGAATCTTTTTGTTATTCTAAAGGCAATAAGCCAGACATGGGACAACGGATACTCACGCAAACTTCAGGTCCTGTATGACATCACACTGATGTTGGACAACAGGATGCCTTCATCCGACATACAGGATTTTGCGTTGGAGCTCAAGCCAACGAACACAAGCAAGCAAGCAAGCATTCTAAAGGCACAATAAAGATGTCCACTAGAATGGGACATAGAGGACTCCCCACGACGACTCCGACGAAATTTGGCGGCAGGATGTTTTAAGAAAACTGAATTCAACAGTTTCAGTGCCAAACAAAACGTAGGTTTTGACTAAACAATCATGGATGACGGAAATGTGCAAGTCAGGGTGTGTCACAGCTTTGACTTAACTAACTAGTTAGTTAGTCGACAGATCGTCTTCATTGCACATCAAACCATTCAGTCCATAAGTGCTCGGATCCCCTTCTCAGTAATCCCGCAGCGTGTAGCGGCTCATGACACCAGTTCTGCGTTGGTTTATTAATATTCTTTGGCTTCCTGCGTGGTGTTCTTATTTGGCCACACCTCTTTTAACTTGTTGTTCTCGCATGTCTGACCATGGTTGTAGATTTACAATCAGCACTTGGTTCTCGCAAACATCTCACTTCTCGAAGAGCTCTGACTATATCAGCCTGGTCCATGACTCGTCCACCTTCCATAGTAGCCTTAACTTAACTGGGATGATTAATCATCTTAAGCGACTTCCCGTACCTGACATGGGCTTATATCGCCGAAATGTTGTCATTTCGTTACAATACAACATGTCTGCTACCATATTAACAACTGTTAAGTTATAACAGTGACACACTCCTACTTCCCATTTTCCGCCATCGATTTTCGTTTGGTCCAAGCCTTCTTTTTATTTGGCACTAAATCTGTTAGAAAGTTTAATATTGTAGCAAGCACGTTGTATTATAACGCAATGATAACATTTCGGCGATATATAAGCTCATGGCAGCTACGGGAAGTCGCTTAAGAGGATTAATCATCCCTTGGCATTTAATCAGTTAATATTGGATATGCAAATTAATAGTGCCGGTCCTTAGTGCCGGTCTCCCTGGCCAAGGCATGAGCGTCCTTCTCCGTAATCCCGTATACTCTCGTGAGTGACGTGATGTGCGCGACAATTGGTAGCGGTTCTCGCCGCGTCGGTAACTTAGGGGTATCTGAGCCGGTCGCTCAGAAAGCAATGGCAAACTACTGAGCGTAATCTCGTCTAGTACATCAACAGAAGCTGAAAAATGCTGGTGTTGACTGCAACGTCCGGTAAGGGATATGCAAAAAAAAAAAAAAAAATAGTAGTAGTAGTAGTTTCTAGAGTGGGATGTCGGCGGGCCTAACTTCAGTTTCTTCTTTTATGCAATCTCAGATGATCTTCACTGTTTCTTTTTCCCCCCAGGGGAACGTTAATCCTATTGTTGCCATAATTGTCAGCGCACCAAGACTCTTCTTAGGTCTCCTAACAACTTCTTCTACATGATCCACTGAACGACAGTCTTCTGTAGAAAGTGATTCCAAGGCATCTTATACTACTCTCTCATTTAACATTTCTGCCATTTATTTTGAGACCTAGGGCATCAACTTTAATAGTTCCATTGTCCAAAGAGCGTGACGAATGCCATCATCGGGCAATGCCTTTTGCCCACGATAGTTGCTTGGGCACACCCACCTTTTATATGCTGCCTAAGACACACAAGCCAGACAACCCAGGCAGACCTATAGTCTCGGCCTGCTATTGATTGTCCATCTGAACGGAATTCAGAGTTTCTAGACAGCATGTTTCAGTCGTTGGTTGCTAGTCTCCCTTCGTATATCAAAGACACCAACCACGCTATCTCTATCTTCGATTCCATCAGCTTCACACCCCTTCTCAGTACCACATCTTCATTTTAGATGTGACTTCACTCTATACATCTATTCCTCACTCTGACGGCCTTGGAATTTCTCTTGAAGAAAAGGTACAATCCCACTATTGCCACTGGACCATTGCTGTGTCACGCAGAGTTAGTCCTCAACCTCAATTCAGTTTGAGTTCAATCGAGGCTATTTCGACCAGATCAGCGGTGTGGCCATGGGCACCAAGATGGGTCCTAGTTATGCCTGCCTTTTCATGGGCTATCTGGAGCACCAGGTATGGAGTCAATACACCGGTAGGCTCCCGGAGCTCTACAGGAGGTACATCGATAACTGCTTCGGTGTTTCAGACATGCCCTTGTCTAATCTCCAGGATTTCATTGCCCATTTCTCCAACTTTAATCCCAGCATTTTATCGTTTCTTTACTTATTCAGTCTCGGTAGTCTTGGTAGAGATTTGTTCGCAGCAGACGAGCATAATCTCCGGTGGGCCTATTCTCGCCGGTCGCGAGATCCGCACAGTGGAAGGAATGGGAGATTTGCTCGCAATAGACAAGCAATATCTCCTGCGGTAGCTCTGGCGGGCCTATTTCCGCTGGTCGCGGGGTCCGCTAAGTCAGATGGAGAGTCTGACAATAGTGCACGCTTTACCCAGGTCCGGACACTTGTGATTGACAGTTGTGCGCGCCCTTATGGTCCGGGCTCGTACGAGGCCCTCACCTGTGGGACTTGGCTGAACGCCTCTAAAGCCGGGTCCCTTGGGTGCCAGGGTCTGGCCATCACTCGCCACCTGCTCGTGGTGTCGAGGTCTCGGTGGTTTGACGCTGTGCCGCCAGTGTTTGCAGCCTACTTTGTGCCAGACGTATTGGTTACCCATTCCTCTGGAAAACACAAGATTGGGCACCACATGTTTCACTGAAGCTCTGCCCAGGCATTGTGATGGAATATTGGCCACATTCCAACCAACATACTTTGGTCTGTCAAGACTGCAAGGTGCCACTCACAATCCCAGCATCAGACTCACCTCCACTATTTCTTCGTCGGCTGCCAAATTCTTAGATCTAATAGAGAAGAAGGGCAGAATGTCAGACTGGGCCTGCGTACCCAATTCTTAACCCTTTGAAAATAAAGTTCATTCGTTCGTTCGTTTATCTCTCATATCTTTCCCATGGGTGAACCTGACCTTGTCAGGTCCTGGCAGTGTCCTTTACTTTTTTCAATATATATTTTATATCGTCTACATGTATGACATTCTCACAGCTGTCATCCTCGACGACACCTGCTAGATGCTCTCTAACTGCATCCCAGATGTCGTTATCATTGTGATCTGCCTGTATTATACATCTCCTCAGGCAGGCTTCTTTCTCCTTGTCTGTTGTCATGGGCAGGCAGTTATCCCTATATATTGTTCTCATTTTAGTAGGCTAGTCTGTTTTGTGCATTTGTCTGTGTAGTTTCCAGAATTTATCCAATGTGATATCACCTCCCAACATATTTATGGAACTATACCTTTGAGATTTTTTAGCCTCTGCTCTATGGTGTTTGAACTCACTAATTTCTCCTTGTTAGCGCTTTCTGCCATCTCCAGTTCATTTTGCATGTGTTGGTGTGTCTGCATAATTTCTGTAATTGCAGCTATATTTTCCTTCCACACTAGTTTTACTTCAAAGGTCAACATGAGGGATACACAAAAAGTGAGTCTGCCAGTTCCAATACACGCCTTATGTCAGAGGTGTCCATTAAGAGTGTTGGTCCGCTCATATTATCCTGCCTTTGAGGAGAATGAACTTGGCCCACTGTCTCAACAGGCAAGTGCCCTTAATACTGTGCCACCACTGCTCCTGGACTGAGAGTATTGCTTGTCTACTGATGGAAACATGGAACCAAGTCTTGACTAGTCCACAATTCTCCAAGTTGTACAAGAGTAAACAGCTCAGGTTCGCAGGGATCCACAACAACACAAAGCTGGACTGACTCCACAAACACTCTGAACTAATGATTTGAACCCAGGACGAGTGTTGGGAGCCTTGGTAGTATTGTGGCTGGAACATTTGCCTGCTGGCCTGGTGGTCATCAATTCAAACTCACACTGCAGGCAAATGTTTTAACAGACCTGGGTTTCCAGGCCGACCCTATCTAATAATGGGTACCAGGAACTGCCTGGGGACGTTAAGCGCAAATTGTCTATAAAACATGGGTGCTATAGTCTGTTTACTTTTGTCTGCCCCAATATAAAATTCCATATCTCAGTAACAAATTGAGGAAAAATGATGAGATTTAGCATATAACCTTATCATTATGTCCACCCAACAAAAATTTTTTTTGTTCTGGAGATTGTACAGCAGATTTCAAAGTTTGTTTATATGCAGGTATATAATTTACGGGTCAGAGATGAAGTGCACATTATTAAATGTATTATGTCTTCACATGGAAACATTAGCATTGAATAGTTAATTTTCTCGTGGGAAATGGGATTGGCCTTATGACAAGAGCCTCGCGTAGTGGAACGGGGCACTACTGTAAAACAAGAAATCACTAGTTTTTCACCAAAACATCAAAGAAATGTCGCCGCTTTCCATGATTTAAGTTGCTTTTTTACCTATCAAAGACATATTCCTTAGATGGAGGTAAATATAAGACGGCAGGAAAGATTTCATAACGATGCAACAGACAGTTTTCAAAATAATTGATCCTGAATGAAGGCATTTATTTCTGGACAGACTATAGCACTATATACCCAATATATCTCAATGCATGTAAAAAGGGCCCATTTTTACAGTGTTTTACTAAGCCTGTGCAACAACCAATATGGCGAATGAAAACACAAACCTTCAACCATGAATTGAACCTGAACAGTATGTAGGCAAGACAGTGCACTATCTGCTATGCTATTGGAGTCTCCAACAGAATACAACACAACAACTGTTCTATTTAAATGTATGGAAAGTGAAGGCAAAAAAAAGAAACAAGATTATGTTACTCCACTGTACATTTAATTACACAATCCTTTAAAAGACCATGCATTTTTACATAAAAATAACTCAAGTTATCACAATTAATCACTTCAAAACAACTGCTTGCCATGTGGTAAATAAGATAGTAATTAATTAATTTAACAAGATGCTTCATACAAAAGCAACACAAAGGAAACACAAGTATGCTACCAATGCACCAAGCATACTAGAAAAATGTTAGTTGCATATCCTTTACAGGATGTTGCAGTCAACACCAGCATTTTTTGCTGTTGTGATCTCTTGGAAAGTTTACGTTCAGTAGTTTGCCATTGCTTTCTGAACGACTGGCACCCATACCATTTCATTAAAAAAAACCAACGTAACTTGGTCTGCTGTCAAATCATGCGCAGCTGTGTTTTGAACGCGAGTAAGTGGGATCACGAGCTGCGTTAGTAACTTCTTTGTCTGTCAAGCATACTACTAATGCATTTAAATAGTCAATCTCTCACAAAACAGTTTGTCAGTATAGATAATTGCATTAAAACTGTGACATCAGAATTAATACAGATAAAGACAAACACAACACATAATTAGTTAACTACGTGTTCTCTGGTAGAATGGTTAAAAAGTTGCACTAACCATTGGCATGAGCACGCTCAGACGAGGGTTTAATCCCTGAACTTACTGCCTGCTGCAAGAGGGAAAAATTAACCACTTATTACTCTATGCCTACAATATGTGGTGGTCCTAACAAATCACTAAGCCATCGCAGGTTCCTGCTTTAGGAATGTTTTTTGGGTTTGTTGTTGTTGTTGTGTTTATGCCCTTACAAAGCTTTCAGAATATAGTTTGTATCTTTTTCTTTATTGTCAAAAGAAAAAAGAACAATGAAAGGCGCCTCACTCAGCAAAGCTCATGTAACACGTTACATACAGGTATACATTTATATATACACAGACAAAAACAAGAAATAACATAGGCAAAAGCTGACTGGCAGATAACTAAAGCTCTGTAAATGATCCATTGAAGAAAATATGTAAGGAATATGGTTCTCACAAGTTATTAATTTGATTCTTTCCAGTTATAAATTTGCTTCTTTTCAGTTATGCATATAATTCTTTTCAGTTATAAATTTAGTGCTTTTCTGTCACAAAGTTAGTTCTTTTCAATTATAAATAAATCTGATTCTGTTCAGTTATAAACTGCAAAATTCTTGGAGAAATTCATTGCCTGCTTTCTCCTGTAATCAAAGAGGTAAGTAAGGCACCACTCCCAATGCACTTTGTATGATTTGAATTTTTACATCTGCCTCTTGTCAGAATTTCAGTTTATGTCATGGTGTTTTCTTTCCATTTCTGAATACTAATCAAATTGTTGTTCTTCATCTGACCCCTCAGGAATGTTTAAGTTGGTTCACTGGTTGTGAATCATCCAGAAGACTGAATTTTAACACTGGGATCCAGGCCCTCTGAGCTCTGAAAATGCTCGATCCTTTATCAAGGTGAGATTTTAGGAAAATTGACTTAAGCTCCCGCAGGAAAACAATGTGAAAAGTAAAGTTAGTTGCATATCCTTTACAGGATGTCACAGTCAATCCCAGCATTTTTGGGCTGTTCGTGATTTCTAGGCAAAGTTTACATTCAGTAGTTTGCCATTGCTTTCTGAATGACTGGCAATCATACCATTATATGAAATACCAGTGCAAAGCGGTCTGCTTTAAAATCGCCCACAGCTGTGTTTCGAACGAGGTATGAGGGATTGCGAATTGCGTTCGTAATCCCATCGCCACAGAACCCGTGGTTTGTCAGGGTGGTGTCAGATGTAAGTAAAGGTGGTTGGTATGATATTGATCACATCACAGATCAGTCTATAAAATATGGGACTAGTACAATAAACCCAATACATGGGCATTGAGCAGGGTTCTTTACTTACTTTATATGTAAATTATTTAGCAATTTTGCCCATTTTACTATTTATTGCTTGAAGTCTAGAGCTGCCTCTAGCCACAGAGTCTGTGAGGTTGTCTATTGTCTTCAGCTGTTCATCCTGCTCCTTCTCAATGTCCTGAGCCATGTTTTTCAGATTGCTCAAGGCAGCACTAAGTTCTGACACTTCCGAATCTGTAATAAGTTCCTCTTGTGTAGCTTCTTGTTGCTGCATCTGGAATTCCAGGCTACCCAGATTACTTGGCTGGCCAAAAGTTGGAGTTGTATCACCATTTGAGTCTGCATGTAGAAGTTTACATAACAAAGATTAATAATGATATAGAAGTAACACAATCTAGTGAAAACAAACAAAGCGGTTAATATGGTGTTCACAAAGGGACAATTTTGTTTACATATAAGTATATAAATACAAAATAGAAAGATCAATAGAGAAACAGAAAGACATATATTTGTGCTTCCTAGATTATACCAAGAAATCTTTATATTATATTATTAATAAAGTAAAACATGATGAACTGATTAAAATGTTGGAAGATATTAACATTGATGGGAAAGATCTCAGAATAATAAAGACTATTTACTTCAACCAAGTAGCAGCAATTAAAATGGGGAATAAAGAGGGCAATTATGAACAAATAAAACTAGGAGTACAACAGAGATGTGTCTTGTCACCGGATCTATTCTCCATCTATAGCAAAGTAATAATGAGAGAGATCAAAGAGAAGCCGGGAATACTAATCAGAGGTTATAATATAAACAATATACGCTATGCAGAAGACACAGTATTGGTGGCGGATAACGCAAAAGATCCACAACAGTTGTTGGACATTGTAGTAACAGAAAGTGCAAATAAAGGACTCTCCTTGAATATCAAGAAAACAGTAACAGTAGTGATATCAAAGAAAAAGGTGACACCAAAATATGAAATGGAAATAGAAGGGAACATTCTTAACAAGTGGATAATTTTAAATACCTATGGGCATTTATAACATCAGATGGAAGATGCACAACAGAGATTAAGAGTAAAATATGGCAAGCAAAAGCTGCATTTCAGAAAATGTAAGAGAGTGCTGACAATACACAGCATAAGCTCAAAATATTAACATGACTAGATGATGGTGAATAGATAAATCTTGACAAAAAAAATCACATAACAAACACACTAAATATATGTGGTGCTGAAACTAGGGCAATATGCAAGCAGACTAAAGTGTACAAGCCCTTAAGTGCTCAGTTTTTCTCAACAGAAGTCAAAGGATGCTAATTGTCCCTGTTGAGAGCTTGTTAGCTCACAGAGCTTGTAGAAGGTTAGCAGTGCTTTCAACTCTGCTTGGAAATCCCTGAAATTAAAGGATGTAATGGGATATACCCAGGCCAATAAGCAGGGGTTTGGACAGAGGTTTGTCACTGGTGATCCAAGTGTTGGTCAGGGAATGCACAGAAGTGGTGGTGCAGGAATGTCATGGAACAGAAGATGACAAGTGAGCATGAAGGGATGTGCAACAATCCTAACGAGATAATCGGGCATCTTGGGAAAGGGCCTCGCAAATGCCCCTGACCTGGAACAACATATGGCACACTGAAGACTCAGTTTCATTGTCAGATCACTTAAAACCATTTTTCTATTACATGCTAACCTGGTCAAATCGGAAAAGTCTGATAATGCAGCATGTCTTCCTTGTTGAGAGGAGCAACCTATTTAACTCATATTGTCCCGGGGCAAAGCTGATTCGCTGAGTTGGCAGCCATAGAGGACATTGTTAGAGTACAGACAAACAGGAAAACAAAAGCTAGGGCCAAGTCAATGTACTTCCTCAAAGCTGGACAGACCAATCAAACAAAAACGTTGCACCTTAACTGAGGACACTGCAGAGTGAAGGACACCTAACACGGCAGTGGACAAGAGAGTAGAGAAATAATGTCCGAAGTCCTAACTTGGCAGCAGTCATTGATAACAGACAAGAGAGTAGAGAAATAATGTCCGAAGTCCTATCTCGGCAGCAGTCATTGATAACAGGCAAGAGAGTAGAGAAATAATGTCCGAAGTCCTAACTTGGCAGCAGTCACTGATAACAGACAAGAGAGTAGAGAAATAATGTCCGAAGTCCTATCTTGGCAGCAGTCATTGATAACAGGCAAGAGAGTAGAGAAATAATGTCCGAAGTCCTAACTTGATAACAGACAAAATGCCATGTGCAGCAGAAATAGGAGTGAGAGTTAGAAGGGTGCAGCCCAAAGTACAATGGTACTGTCCAAACAAAGAACTGGCTTCTCTTTAGGCACAAGAGGGAGTCTTCATAGCGAAGTGGTCAAGTCATCTGCCTTGCGCTCCAAAGGTTGTGGGTTCGATTCCAGGCTGTGTCTTTCGGTAGAGTGCACTTTTCTTGGAGATTCCTATGGGTCATTGCTGGAGCTATGGAGTTCATGCTTCGTGCGACGCTTTTGGCAGGACCGCCCTGTGGAAAGAGACTGAGCCATATGGGATAAAACCTGGTGCAATGAAGTCAATTCCTCTCGACTTTTAAGACTATTTTTTTTTTTGGCACATGCAGAAATGTGGCTCTTCCAGATATGAAGGTACAAAGAAGATAACATGGTGGCATAGGCATGCATTGTATAGTAGGACCATGACTGCAGAGACTACAACTGAGACTGCATAGCCAGGGAAAGAAGCTTCCTTTCTCCTGGCCAAGTTGTAAGGAGCCATGAGAAGGAACTGGATCATTATACACCAAGTGCATGATGCTCAACTTCCTGAGGAATATATAGTGGATATAGTGGTAGTATGTACATACATTGTGGTGAAATAGTTGACAATTACTGTCAGTGGTGAAAACATGTCATAAAGTTGGCATAAAGGGTGTGGATGTACAACAGGAGAAAGACAGCTAACAGTAATAAAAGTTTCTCAGTGTGGAAACAAGTATAAAATGGTAAGAATCATAGCATTTATAAATACTGGCTCTGAGGCGAAGGGGTTACAGACGTAGTTCCTAATCCTGCATATTTTACTGCTATGTCCTGTAAAGGATATGCAACTAACATTTATAAATAGAGAGAAAATATTTTACCATAGAATACACAAGGCTAGACTATCACAAGCAAGTGCTAACCATATACCTGTTTGTGCCACTGCCGGACTGTGCCTGCTCACATTCCTTCCAGACATACTATCTAAATGTTGCTGATGGTGTGTTTCTACAGGATTCATATACTCCAATTTTCTAGAAGCAAACACTTCTAGTTTTCTTAATGCTTTGGGCATGGTAGTACAGAGTATATCATAGCTGAGATCTGGTTGACCAATCAGAAACCTTGTGACAAGAATTTCCCAAGGACTGATTACTCTGATTCGAGAGATATCTGACCATTTAAATTGTTGTAAGACCTGAAAAAATATCAATAATAGAAAATAAATGTGTAGAATTATACTTTACAAATGTATTAATCACATCCAAGTTTTATGCAACTTGGAAACAGCATACAAAATACAAATTCAAGGATAATTTAGATGGGCTAATTGGTTTATTGCACACAATAAAATTACACAAAAAATTAACCTTTGTAACAAATTGCTTCCTTCACAATAGTAAAATGGAAGAAGACCATTCTTTTATTTTATACATTTCATCATCATCAAGTGTTTGATCCCTTGGGCTAGTAACTCTCTTTAATTTATTGTATGAATATGATACACATACACATCGTGATTGTAACTGACTCAGAAAGCATGCTGAGTAGGGTGAGGACAGGCAAGCTTCGTGCAGAGTGGCTTGCTTCGCTTCGGAAGTCACGGGTGGCAAGCATCGTCTGGATCTTTTCTCCAGGGCATGCTGGTGTGCTGGGGAATGAACAGGCAGACAGATTGGCTGGCTCTGCAAAACTTGGTGGAGTATTGATGCATAAGGCAGACGTGGTTGCGGCCTTGTGGGAGCACGTGTACACCTCGGAGGAGCAAATGGATCACTATGGTCTGGCAAGAATGCGACAGCGAGGAGTGACGAGGGGATCTGGCCGATGCTCGACGCTTAGAGGAAAGGCGAGACGCACATATAATCAGATTGCTACTGGTACTATTGGGATTGGAACTCTTCGCTGGCTTCTGAGGATGGGGACGGAGTGCTTATGGGAATGCCCAGAATGCTGTGATGTCGGTTCCTAAATCAATCAATCAATCAATTTAATGTATGGGTGTTTGTTGGTGTGTGTTTGTGTGTGTATGTATATACATTCACACACATCAGTCCACTCAAACTTTAGTATTTCCTTAATACACACATAAAGAAGCACTGAGAATGTGTTTCATTATTATCACAATCATACATATATCCAAATATACCCATGTCCGCGTAATGACAGATAATAAACAGCATATTCACACCAACCCTATGCTACCAATCTCAAACTTGGACTTTATCCAAATCACACTTTCGCAAAATCAATACCTGCAAGATGAGATGCCTGAGGAGAGCTGCCAACTTAACAATCCGAGACCAAGTAAGAAATGCTGTTATCAGACAGACAGTGGGGTCAATACATTGTGCCACATTTATTGAAATAAAGAAGATCAAGTGGTTTGGCCATGTCATTAGAATGAAACACCATCAACTACCATCACTGGCCTTACATCAAAGATCATCTGCGACGAGACCAAGAAGACGTCCAAGAAGAAAATGGATTGACATCATCAAAGACATTGTACAATTACACAGAATACCACTATCCAGTGCCGCCCATTGGGCGCTGGAGCTCAAATTATTCCTCCTCACGGCGCTTGACGGCAGAAGTGGAAGATGATGATGATGATGATGATACACATATGCTCTATGACATTCGCCTGCTATGGCCAACACATTACTGGCATACACTTTTGCATTGTATGGACATTCACCAGGGCACTCCTTTGTAGTTTTCACTTTTGGCCCATCATTATATCTCCAGGGTTCCCACTTTTGCCACCTGACTTTCCTCCCCGTCTTTATATATCACTTCCATGCATTTACCTGGAATCTTCACTGGACCGTTACCCTGTTCCCATCACACCACAGACTCACGGCTGTCTATTTAAGAGTATTAACGTCAAGATTCATGTTAGTTTCACAACCTGGGAGTCTGAGATAAGTAGCACATTTTTTTATTTTCTTTTCATTATTCTCATTTATCAATTCTTGGTTATTATGCCTAACTATAGTCCATGTAGTGTCTTTCCCATATTTATGTGTTGTGTTTTTGTGTATTTGTTTGCAGATGAAGGCTAGGTGTCACAACATACTTTGTTTTCCGTAACTGTGATCTGTAAAGCTGCATTACTTCATGTTATTTTATGTTTTTTAGTCAAGGTTGTATGTTGATATTTCCACAGCATTTCCACATTCATTTCTCATTTCTGCCAGTGCCATATTTTTAGCAATATTTGAGTTTGCTATTTTCCAGGTTACAATTAAAAAAGAACTTGCCTATTGGCTTTACAGATCCAACTGTACAAATGGAGATAATTATGACAGTAATCTGAATTTTCTGTAAACAAAAAGAAGAGAGGACTGGCTGGCATGTTAATGCTCTACCATGAAAACATTAGTATGATGCTTGCTGTTGGTGTTTTTTCTTGTTGAAGTATGATTAACAGTGTGTAAACTTTAACATAATGCATAAATATTTCTTCAATAAATATCAAATAACATTTTAAAATGTTGCATGTCCTTTGCAAGATGTTGCAATCAACCCCAGGTTAATTTACTAAGCAATTTTATGTTCAGTAGTTTGTCATTCTATTCTCGTGTTTTGTGGATTATTCAAAGGCATTTGACTGTGCACAACATCAGAAACTTTGGGAAATCATGAGGAATATGGGCTTTCCATTACATGTAATATAACTTATAAAAATGTTCTATCTAGACAAACAAGCAGTGGTTAAAATAGATGGTGATACATAAGATTGGTTTGCCATCAAGCAAGGAGTCCGTCAGGGCTGTGTGCTGTTCCCCTATTTGTTTAAATAAAATGAGAAATGTCAGAGATGATATATACCTGGAGCTAGATCATGCCCTAAATATCAGTGGACATGACATACCAGAGATTTGGTATGCTGATGATACAGTATTGCAATCCACAACACAGAATGGTATAGAAAACCTAATAACCTCAACCCAATTGAATTGTGAAAATCACAACTTATATCTTAACATAGCAAAAACAAAGATAAAGCATACAGATAAAACTAATATGGAGAAAGAAATATATGTTAATGAGGAAAAATTGGAGGTGGTAGAAAATTTTGAATATATCTTGGGTCATTGATTACCAACAAATATGAATAAAACATACAGCCTCTGAGTTAAGTAGCAACATTTTTTCATAGTTTAATTTTCTCTTCACTGCTCTAATTTTTTTCCAAATTTTTTTTCTTCTCATCCCATCCTTATGCCTTAATGTAGTCACCGGAGGATCTTCTCCTTTACAATGTGTTGTGTTTCATGAATTTGTTTGTTTGCTGATGAAGGCTAGTCGCCGCAACGTCCTGTATGTGTCGTAATTCTATTATATAAAGCTGTTACTTTGCTTTATTGACTACACAAAGGCTTTTGATAGAGTAAGACATGTCAACATGGTAGATATGCTTGCAGATCTAAAAATTGATGGGATAGACATTAGACTTATAAAAACCATATATTGGAAATAACAAGCTGCCATAAGGGACAATATCAACCTATTAAGAGAGGTGTTAGGCAGGGATGTGTAATGTCTCCAGATATTTTTCCCTGTACAGTGAAAATATTTTCAGAAATGTAGAAGATATAAATGGAGTCAGCATTGGAGGACGAAACATCAATAACATTAGATATGCAGATGATACAGTATTGATTGCAGACAATGCGCAGGATCTGTAACAATTAGTAGATGCGGTTGTTGTACACAGTGAGCAACTGAGGTTAGAATTAAATTGTAAAAAGACACAGGTTATGGTCGTCACTAGGAAGAACGAAGTACCACAATGTAATATACAAGTAAATGGGAATATTCTTCAACAAGTGAATCGGTATAATTATCTCGGAACAATCATAATATCTGTTGGGAGATGCCTTGAAGAGATTAGAACAAGAATCGCCATGGCGAAAGTAGGAAAAAGAGTGTTGAGGGGATACATAGAGCCTGTTCTTTTGTATGGATGTGAAACTTGGACAATGTGCAGTCAAGCTGAAAAACATCTGATGGCTGCAGAAATGTGGTTTCTGAGGAAAATGCAAAGAATACCATGGACAGATAAAAAAACCAATGACCAAGTACTACATGAGACAAATGAAAATCGTAAACTGATTAGAGAAATTAGACTTAGACAGTCTTTTGACTTAGACAGTTTTTTGGACATATTATGAGAAGAAATGGATTAGAGAACTTAGTGACAACTGGCAAGATCGAAGGGAACAGACCAAGAGGAATACCGAGAGGAAAATACCTGGATGGCTTGGCCACATGGCATGGACGAGACAGGAACACTGAGTTGATCGGCGACATTGGTGGCCGAGTTAAATGGCGAGTCATGACCGCCCACGCTTTCCGGCATGGCACATGATTGATTGATTGATATGCCTGGGAAGAGAGGAAGAGGAAGGCCAAAGAGAAGATGGGTGCAGGATATGGTGGATGATCTCCAGATGAGTGTATCAGACGTGGGACATCTTGCTTATGATCGAGAGGTTTTCCGGAATGTTGTTATGGGAGTGAGGTTCTGCAAAGGACATACTACTGAATGAATGAATGAGTTTGCCATTACATATCATCATCATCCAGTGTTTTGCTGGCAGGGTGATCATTCTTCTCCACAAATTGCGATCTCTAACGGCATGGATCATTTCATGTGTTGACTCCCTTCCATGCTTCCTGACACATGAATGTTCTCACATTGTCTTCCTCTATCTCTTTCCACAAATATTTTCAGTTGTCATAACAATGTCAATTTTGTCTTCTCATAATGTGGCCAAAAAATTATGGCTGCTTCTTTCTGATGTTTGTAATAAGTTGTCTTTGCAACTTAGCCTCCCTCAAAATGTGCAGATCGCTCATTTTGGTTGTCCAATTAATGTTCAGCATTCTTTTATAAAACCACATCTCCTAGGCTTCTATGGATGTTTTTGTCTGTTTACTAATTGTACAGTATTCACAGCCTATTGTTAAAACTGGATCTATTAGCTTACATGTAATATGCAAGAACTATTTTTATAATTTCCAAGGATAAGGACCTATTGCATAAAATGTTCTTCATTTGATAAATGCAGTTTTGCTTGTCCTATTCTGTTATTTATCTCAGTGATGCATCTTCCATCATGCCTAGGTATATGAATTTCTGTAGTTGTCCCAAAATAACATCATTTACTCTAATTCCATCAATACATATATGAATAATATGAATATGAATACATATATGCACTAGAAATGACAAACCTTCTGTTTCATATCAAGAATGGTGATTCCCTCTTGAGCAACACGTAGAATCCCTGGCATCTGTGTTCCAATTTTTGTGGCAGTTACCTGTGTGTGTAAAACTTCTAGATCGAGAACATCGGGAATATCATTTCTTGTCACCAAGATCAGCTCCTCAGCTTTTTCTGTAGGAGGCAGTAACCACCGACCCAGGTATGAGTCTAATCCACTAGTAATGCGTTCTGCAACATGTAGGTCCTCGTGTAGCTCCTCCATTGTGACAGCAGCATTTCTCAGTTGATCACCCTGGTCTGTAAGGTTCCAAGCTGCTTTCTCTAAAGTAGTTTGGGAATCATGAACACTCTGGAGTAGAGCTGTACCGAATTTGGTTCTCTTCTGAGCTGTGCCAGATGCCGATCTTAAATGAGAGAAATCAGCATTTTCTGGTTTATGATGCAGTGAAGCTTGGTAGAAATGCTGAAGTATAAGAAATGTGGAGTTTCTATTCAGAAGTGAAGAAAACCAGTATGTGTTTCCATCCTTGGTAATGATGGTCACTGCAGTAAATATAATAGATGACTGTGCCTTATTTATACTAATGATATTAGAAAAGTCAATGTTAACAGTGTAGGATTTCTCACTGATATTCTGGCAGCCTGCGTCATCAGGCTTAAAAGTTATTGCATTTAGTAATAAATTTAGCTGTCCATTAATCCATCTGCGGCTGACATTATCATACAGGCTAGCGTTCCAGGTACGAATGTAGGGCACTTCGGCCTCAGCCATCGTCTTCTCTTGCAAACTGATGTACATACAACTGAAAAATAAATGAAATACACATCAATGTAGATCAGTGTATGCTAGAAAAACAAGGATATATTACTAAATTAAAATGAAAAACAAGTTTCAATTTAATTTCTCTCCTCTTCTACCCTAAATTGTACCGGCAAAGAAGACCCTGTGATCTTGTATTTAGTGAATAAGCAAAAAGGAAAGTGGAATTGGATAACTTTACAAGAAAACAATCACAAGTAACAGAATGGAAACTAGCTAGAAAGCCTTCATCACAAACAATATAAAAACTAAAAAAACGGCACTGATATAACTATATTTTAAAAAATACAAAAAAAGTCACTTCAATGAGCAAGGTCCCATAGGGCCCACAAATCAAATTGAATCCTTGAGTGTAAAAAGTCAAACTGATTGACAAGAACATCATGGGTCAGCTGACCGGAAGTAATGCAATAGGTAAATGTGTAAGTCAAAAGGAAATAGAGGTGGGAGGAAGGTCAATCACTATAAGAAAGTTTTGAGAAGGATGGGCACAAAACAAAGGTAGGAGAGAGTACACAGATACAGAAGTAGGAAAGGACAGACTAGTAGGATGAAGGGATGGGAAACAAGATAGGTGGAAGGGGGTGGGAGAGGGGGGACAGTTAAATAAACCTACTTTGAACACTGAGACCATATAGCAAAAGAGATCCCAGCTGTAAAGTGAGGTAGTTTTCCAGACTCTATTATTATTTATACATTTAATGTACAGGCACACACCCTTATGGTTTTCTGGACCAAGGTCAGGAGATCTTCCACAAATAATTCCTAAAATGCATTTCTTTCTTATGCGTCGCTTCTAGTCAGTAATTAAGAGGAATATAAAAAGATCTCATGGTATTCAGTCGTGTATATTTGGAGTGAACACTCTCTCTCTCTCTCTCGCTCGCTTGCACGCACGCATGCACACACACACACCTCTTATCTATGTTCATCATTAACTAAAATGATTCTTGTACATCTTCTTCTTCTTGCAATTTTTATCTTTGATGATTACATCTTTAGGCAATTTTTTCTTATGAACTTTGCCATTTTTTAGAATTCTTATTTAGTTCCATACTAAAAGACTACAATGGCTGGGGCATATAGAAAAAATGGAATAGGGAAACAAAACTCGCTTACACCCAGGAAATAAATTAAATGACCATAGACCCCGAGGTAGACCAAGAAGACGGTGAAGAGATAATATACATACAGGCCTACAAACACTTGGAATCAACGACTGGCAAGAGAAGGTCAACTAGAGAGACAAATGGAGACGGATTGTAATTTGTATCTGCAGCAAAGAACCTCAATAGCTCGGAACGCTGAAGAAGAAGATGATTAATTACTTATTAATAACTGATTTGAATATTTGATTTGATTTTGATTGTTTCAGATTTCAGAGAGCCGTTTAGTGTTAGTTAATCCATTATTTATACTATACATTTCTTGATTTCTGATCTAAAACAATCAATACAAGTGATCATGTGAGATGGCAAACCATAAATTGTAGAAAATGACTTTTTAACACAATGGCAACAATAAAGTCTTCGAATTCGAGCATACCCCAATAATAATAATATAGTGCACGATTGAATAGTGTACCGTTATTATCTAGAAAGTAAGCGTAGTAAGCCAGAACAGCTGGTAAACACTTCCGGCAACATGCACAGGGACATCACTCCCGACTGTGAGAACTGGCAGACAGTCAGTCGTCTGCTTGATGCGGCCTGGTGGACTTGGACCTGGGCTTTTGTTTTCTGTCTCTGGGGTACGGCTTTCGGTAATTATTATATTAATTATTAATATTATTAATTGAACAGGATTTTGATGGCTTCAATTAAATTAAATCTCTCTCTCTCTCTCTCTCTCTCTCTCTCTCTCTCTCTCTCTCTCTCTCTCTCTCTCTCTCTCTCTCTCTCTCTCTCTCTCTCTCTCTCTCTCCTCCTCCTCCTCTACTTCTATGGATTTGCTACCCTCAGAGGTTGTAGTTATGCCTCTTTGAAGCACAGTGTAACTGACTATCCTCTGTATTGACGGCCAAATGCCAGTATATATAATATAAGTATGACATTTAAGAAGACAAATTATGTTCACATCAAGGAAAGCTGCCCAGCATTCCAGATTATTTACTGCAGCATGTATGATTAAACAGTTTTGAAGATTAATCTAATTATTTGAAAAGAAGCTGAGTAAAATATTTTCTTAATGCAAAAATGGTCTAGTGTTGACACATAAAGAAATTATAGACTGATATTCACAACCAAGTTACTAAAACTATCAATATTTTACCATGCTTTATTGACGGCTTCCTGGCCTAGAGGTTAGCGACTTTTCTCCATAATCTCGTATACTCTCATAAGAAATGTGACGACTGTGAGAATCAGCAGTGGTTCGAATCACGTCGGTAACTTACGGGGTATGTGAGCCAGCCGCTCAGAAAGCAATGGCAAACTACTGAGCGTAATCTTGCCAAGAAATCAACAATTAGCTGAAAGATGCTGATGTTGACAGCGATGTCCTGTAAAGGATATGCAAACCTTTTTTTTTAATGTCATGTCTGGCTCTGTGGGGAAGGGGGGGGGGGGGGGGTTGCCACGTAGCGGTTGAGGCAAGAGTCAATGATTTAGATAGGATAAGAAAATAGTGGCAGAAAAATAAAATAAGTCACTGTATAGCGCAAGAATACAAGAGTTACTATTTGATGTCACGGCGACTACATTACGTTACCATAGTCAGAGAAAGTTTTGACAACATTCAGGGGCGATGGTTTTTGAGAACATGAAAGGAGAAGTACGTCCAAAATGACAACAGCGGGATTCCAACATCTGTAGTTAAATGAAAGACTTTAGGAATATGGCAAGGGATGATACAACAAAAGGAGGAAACAAGGGCACGATTGACAGTAGAGAAGATGACTGGCAGAAGGACGTCGCAATCTGCCGAAATAAGAGAATGGAATGGCGTCATAACTGGTCGGTTCAATGTCAATTCGAAGTCATGAAATCAGCTGCACGCAGGATCGTGTAAGTTACATTGTTTAGCAAACAAGGAACCTTAAATAGTGATGTAGCGATGAATAAGGTAATGTGGATGCGCCATTAATTTACATACAAAATGAGATCGAGCTTAGCCACTAAAGGAATTACATATAACTTATTAATTGTCACTATATTTTGACTGCCTTCCCTGAGATTTGGGAACTGTCAATTATTGTTATTAATATTAGTATTAGTATGTGCGGCCGATCCACCTGAATAAAGTAAAAGTTTGACGTGGAACATTATCGTCGCTGCAATCATTTGTATTGGAGTTTTAAGTTGGTTCTCGTTTGGATCTGCTAGCTTGGTTTCAAGGGACAACGAGTGTTAATTCACATATATTGCACAGGACCATTCTCAGCAGGGGGGCTGAGTGGTCTCGTGGTATGATGTCCGCCTCCAGTGTGCTGGAGGTTCCAGGTGTTAGGGCCGGGATTTTTTCACGCGGACTTTTAGTAACAAAATTTCCCCTGGTCTCTGGGTAGTGAGATCGGACACCCGTGTGTAGTGTTGCGCATGTAAAAATTCCATTGGCAGTTGGAAATCGAAAAAGAGTAGCCTAACAGCGCTGCCCGAGCAAAATTTTGAGTTAAAAATCTACCCAAAGTATTTCAGGATCCTCACCGGAGCACTTATGGGTTACACCCGCGTGCCGTGATGTTGATCCGTTGACTAAGCTAAACTAAACTAAACTCTGTGGCGAAGGGGTTACAGATGCAATTTGTAATCCTGCATACCGCGTTCAAAATACGGCTGTGCGCTATTTAGCAGCAGACTGCCTTTCATAAAAATGAAAATTGGTTTTCATAAAAATGGTATAGTGCCGGTCATTTAAACAGCAGTGGCAGACTACTGAACGTAAATTTGCCAAGAAATCACAAACAGCCAAAATATGCTGGGGTTGAATGCGACATCCTGTAAAGGATCTAAAACTAACTTTGTGTCATATATTCCACAGAACAAAATGAAGGCACTACAGACAATCTTGGCTACATCTGTAAGACAATTCAGTAAAAGTTCAACAATTGACAATCCATTACTGAAGTCACCACAGGTTACGCTTCCACTAAATTTTGTGAAAGGACGAAGAGTTGATAGTAATGGCTCTTCATGTTTCCCGCTTATAGCTCCAGCTTATGGTAAGAGGGAGGCCATTTTGTATCTTATGTTCATGAAAATAGTTGTGTGTTTTTCTTTAAGTGCTGCTGTCTTTGTCAAGTGTTTTCACCATCATGTATCTCAGCTCCTACCTTGTCTTCTTGTTCTGTTTCCTGTCATCTCCCAGTGCAACTCCCAGGTCATCAACTAACTTATGCCAAGCTCTCTGTTGACATGTTCATGATGGGTGGGGTTCTGCAGCTACAGTTTTCTACAAAATAAGGGTTAGCCAGTTGAGTTGAGTTGAGTTGAGTCAAGAACTGACATTACAGCAACCGGGACATTCCCATACATACTCTGTTCTCATCTTCAACAGCAAGTGAAGAGTTCCAATACTAATGGTACCAGTAGCAGTCTAATTATGTGTCCTGTCTGGCCTTTCCTTGGAGTCCTGAGTCTCGGCCAGATCCTCTGGTCACTCCCTGCAGCACCATTCTCTCCAAGCCGTGATGATCTATTTGTTCTTCTGCACTATACACACGATTCCAAAGGACACCAACTACATCTGATTTACCATGCACAAATATCCCACCAAGTGATGCAGCCCTGCTGATCTGTCTGCCTGCTCGTGTTGTGGGAGGGGGGGTTTAATTTAACAGATGCTCTATTTTTGATTTTTGAATTGAAGCCTGCCACTCTACCAGAAGCATGCATGTCTTCACCTTTCTCATCATACCTGGATCTTTTCTCATCATACCTGGATCTTTTCTCCGGGGCATGCCGGTGTGCTGGAGAAATGAACAGGAGGACAGATTGGCTGGCTCTGCAAAACTTGGTGG
Organism: Cepaea nemoralis; assembly: GCA_014155875.1. Taxonomy (NCBI): domain Eukaryota; kingdom Metazoa; phylum Mollusca; class Gastropoda; order Stylommatophora; family Helicidae; genus Cepaea; species Cepaea nemoralis. The sequence goes on along the minus strand of JACEFZ010001628.1, from coordinate 639,360 downwards.
AGTATTGATGCATGATAAGGCAGACGTGGTTGCGGCCTTGTGGGAGCATGTGTACACCTCAGGGGAGCAAATGGATCACCATAGTCTGGCAAGAATGCGACAGCGAGGAGTGATGAGGGGATCTGGCAGTCGCTCGACACTCAGAGGAAAGGCGAGACGGACATATAATCAGATTGCTACTGGAACTATTGGTGTTGGAACTCTCCGCTGGCTGCTGAGGATGGGGACGGAGTGCCTATGGGAATGCCCCGAATGCTGCAATGTCGGTCCCTAGATCAGTCAATCAATCAATCATCATACTTTGTGAGTCTGTTACAATTACGACATGACTGTGGTGTTTGTCCTCAGCCAGCGGACTGCCGCTGTGACTGCCTCCGCCTACATTTGAGGTAGTCAGTCTCACACCAACCCTTCTAAGTTGCCTTTTATTCTTTGCTTCCTTTATGAGCTTCAATAACATCTTTAGGCAGAGTTGTTTGTTTATTCCCGTGAACCCAAGAACCTTGTGGCAAATTTACTATGTCTCTCTAGAGTTAGAAAGATCAAAGCATAGGGACTAGAATAAGAGACCCATAACCCTGTTACCTTGCAGATTAATAAAATTAAAGATTTTGCAATGGAAACTTGACAGAATTACTTGTATTTATCAGATGTTCTGGATGTGACATATGTCACAATAGTGCTCCATAATTCACCAATGATATATGACAATTCACCGTCATTATGTAATCATCAAAATTTTTCATTGTGCTTCTTTGGGAGCCTGGTGGTATCACTGCAGTGTGTACCCATTTTGGGCAGTCTGTCGTAATAAGTGTCGTCCCTGGGGTGAGGGGAATCAACACCCACATTCTTTTATCTCCATATCATTATCTTGAGGATCTCCTGGATCTCTGTCCACAAAACCCAATCAGTCTTTGGATCTCTCTCTCTCTCTCTCTCTCTCTCTCTCTCTCTCTCTCTCTCTCTCTCTCTCTCTCTCTCTCTCTCTCTCTCTCTCTCTCTTCTTCTTCTTCTTCTTCTTCTTCTTCTTCTTCTTCTTCTTCTTCTTCTTCTTCTTCTTCTTCTTCTTCTTCTTCTTCTTACCACTGGACCATGCCCCCTCTCATTCTTTTCCAAAACATACTACACAACTCTAACTTCTAACAAAATGACAAATTAATTTATTAAAGAACAGTGTCAGGTATGTGCAAAGTGTGTGTGTAGAATGTCTGTCGTATAATCCAGAGTGTATGCAAAATCAGACCGAACAACTCATGATCAAAGTCTGCTTTCATCACAGTACCGGCCACACAACAGCACCATAGATCAAGTACAGAAGGACCTCACCAAATGATGCGTCTCTCCGGCCAGGTGTCGACTTCCTCCAGTGGCTCTTGGATAGTCCGGATGCCTGGTCACCAATGGTGGATGTAGTCCAATACTGATCATGAATCCGACACACACAGTGTAACTAATATGTCACTAAAAGTTCTGTGATCTGATAATCCTTGTACAGTAAAATAAATGTTTACTGTCACTTTGAAGCAAAATGTTAATTGTTAATTTCTCACAGGAATTCACCATTTGGAAAACACAATGTTAATTGTTAATTTCTCACAGGAATTCACCATTTGGAAAACGCAATGTTAATTGTTAATTTCTCTATATACATACTATTGTCCCTGTTACTGGTGGTATTGTAAGTATCTTCACTCTAATATGATGAGAACTACCACGGAGGAATCACTCTTAGATGATCGTCGGTTCCTGCTCAGCAGAGGCCAGGTTCTTGCAGACCCTCTGGGTTATGGGCCCAGTGCAAAGGCCGCTGAGTAAAAACTGCCTTCAATGATCGAGCCATAATCTTCTTCTATGACTTGTCTGCTAGCTTTTTTTGGAAAACATAGTGGAACCATATATTTATTCCCGTCTGAAATCGAGACCACTAAATCACACATTGGACAAATGTCCACCGATGTAAATCAACATAAGACACCCTAGTCTCTTTCCATAATCAGAACAGGAACATCAAACACGTCCTTGTTGCCTCACAACATTTGGTCGACTCCCGCCAAAGGTGTTTGTCCAGACTGTTTTAAAACTGTGTCTGAATGACGTCACAAATCTGACTAGACACAAGGCGTCGAGAAACTATTTTTCTCTCTTCTTTTCAGACTCAATGTAAACAACCGGCCGGCTGTCCCGCTTTGATCTGGGGAATTGTTCCCGGTACTCCAAAAAGTCTTGCCGGCTTGTGATCTGGAGAAATCATTCCCCCACAACAAAAGATCTTGCCGACTCTCATCAGGACAGTCTGTCCCCAACATCAAAGAATGGTGGCTGCCTGTAGACGAATGGCGCAACAGTCTTTCATCGATCGACAACTCCAAGAATTCTGCGACACAGTCTGTGACAAAACACTATAACTCTGTTACAATTTCTGCAGCAACATGCACAGTGACCATGAGAAGTTACTACACTCCGCCAAGATCAAAAGTTCAAGTCGTCCACGACACAAGATTTGAAAGAAACCAAAGACCACGTCTTTCATCGATCGACAACTCCAAGAATTCTGCGACACAGTCTGTGACAAAACACTATAACTCTGTTACAATTTCTGCAGCAACATGCACAGTGACCATGAGATGTTACTACACTCCGCCAAGATCAAAAGTTCAAGTCGTCCACGACACAAGATTTGAAAGAAACCAAAGACCACGTAGATACAAAGACAGACCGAGGCACAGAAGAAAAAGATGGAATCTCAAGAGGTATGATGACTGGTAGACTATGCCCTGAAAGAAAAACACCACGAAACGGGACAGGAACTCAACAATACCAGGCCTTACGAGTGTGCAACTCTGACCAGACATGAGAAATGACAACCAAGTTGTAACCTACACAAACCACGAAACGGGACAGGAACTCAACAATACCAGGCCTTACGAGTGTGCAACTCTGACCAGACATGAGAAATGACAACCAAGTTGTAACCTACACAACCACGAAACGGGACAGGAACTCAACAATACCAGGCCTTACGAGTGTGCAACTCTGACCAGACATGAGAAATGACAACCAAGTTGTAACCTACACAAACCACGAAACGGGACAGGAACTCAACAATACCAGGCCTTACGAGTGTGCAACTCTGACCAGACATGAGAAATGACAACCAAGTTGTAACCTACACAAACCACGAAACGGGACAGGAACTCAACAATACCAGGCCTTACGAGTGTGCAACTCTGACCAGACATGAGAAATGACAACCAAGTTGTAACCTACACAACCACGAAACGGGACAGGAACTCAACAATACCAGGCCTTACGAGTGTGCAAACTCTGACCAGACATGAGAAATGACAACCAAGTTGTAACCTACACAAACCACGAAACGGGACAGGAACTCAACAATACCAGGTCTTACGAGTGTGCAACTCTGACCAGACATGAGAAATGACAACCAAGTTGTAACTTACACAAACCACGAAACGGGACAGGAACTCAACAATACCAGGCCTTACGAGTGTGCAACTCTGACCAGACATGAGAAATGACAACCAAGTTGTAACCTACACAAACCACGAAACGGGACAGGAACTCAACAATACCAGGCCTTACGAGTGTGCAACTCTGACCAGACATGAGAATGACAACCAAGTTGTAACCTACACAAACCACGAAACGGGACAGGAACTCAACAATACCAGGCCTTACGAGTGTGCAACTCTGACCAGACATGAGAAATGACAACCAAGTTTAACCTACACAAACCACGAAACGGGACAGGAACTCAACAATACCAGGCCTTACGAGTGTGCAACTCTGACCAGACATGAGAAATGACAACCAAGTTGTAACCTACACAAACCACGAAACGGGACAGGAACTCAACAATACCAGGCCTTACGAGTGTGCAACTCTGACCAGACATGAGAAATGACAACCAAGTTGTAACCTACACAAACCACGAAACGGGACAGGAACTCAACAATACCAGGCCTTACGAGTGTGCAACTCTGACCAGACATGAGAAATGACAACCAAGTTGTAACCTACACAAACCACGAACGGGACAGGAACTCAACAATACCAGGCCTTACGAGTGTGCAACTCTGACCAGACATGAGAAATGACAACCAAGTTGTAACCTACACAAACCACGAAACGGGACAGGAACTCAACAATACCAGGCCTTACGAGTGTGCAACTCTGACCAGACATGAGAAATGACAACCAAGTTGTAACCTACACAAACCACGAAACGGGACAGGAACTCAACAATACCAGGCCTTACGAGTGTGCAACTCTGACCAGACATGAGAAATGACAACCAAGTTGTAACCTACACAAACCACGAAACGGGACAGGAACTCAACAATACCAGGCCTTACGAGTGTGCAACTCTGACCAGACATGAGAAATGACAACCAAGTTGTAACCTACACAAACCACGAAACGGGACAGGAACTCAACAATACCAGGCCTTACGAGTGTGCAACTCTGACCAGACATGAGAAATGACAACCAAGTTGTAACCTACACAAACCACGAAACGGGACAGGAACTCAACAATACCAGGCCTTACGAGTGTGCAACTCTGACCAGACATGAGAAATGACAACCAAGTTGTAACCTACACAAACCACGAAACGGGACAGGAACTCAACAATACCAGGCCTTACGAGTGTGCAACTCTGACCAGACATGAGAAATGACAACCAAGTTGTAACCTACACAAACCACGAAACGGGACAGGAACTCAACAATACCAGGCCTTACGAGTGTGCAACTCTGACCAGACATGAGAAATGACAACCAAGTTGTAACCTACACAAACCACGAAACGGGACAGGAACTCAACAATACCAGGCCTTACGAGTGTGCAACTCTGACCAGACATGAGAAATGACAACCAAGTTGTAACCTACACAAACCACGAAACGGGACAGGAACTCAACAATACAGGCCTTACGAGTGTGCAACTCTGACCAGACATGAGAAATGACAACCAAGTTGTAACCTACACAAACCACGAAACGGGACAGGAATCTCAACAATACCAGGCCTTACGAGTGTGCAACTCTGACCAGACATGAGAAATGACAACCAAGTTGTAACCTACACAAACCACGAAACGGGACAGGAACTCAACAATACCAGGCCTTACGAGTGTGCAACTCTGACCAGACATGAGAAATGACAACAAGTTGTAACCTACACAAACCACGAAACGGGACAGGAACTCAACAATACCAGGCCTTACGAGTGTGCAACTCTGACCAGACATGAGAAATGACAACCAAGTTGTAACCTACACAAACCACGAAACGGGACAGGAACTCAACAATACCAGGCCTTACGAGTGTGCAACTCTGACCAGACATGAGAAATGACAACCAAGTGTAACCTACACAAACCACGAAACGGGACAGGAACTCAACAATACCAGGCCTTACGAGTGTGCAACTCTGACCAGACATGAGAAATGACAACCAAGTTGTAACCTACACAAACCACGAAACGGGACAGGAACCTCAACAATACCAGGCCTTACGAGTGTGCAACTCTGACCAGACATGAGAAATGACAACCAAGTTGTAACCTACACAACCACGAAAACGGGACAGGAACTCAACAATACCAGGCCTTACGAGTGTGCAACTCTGACCAGACATGAGAAATGACAACCAAGTTGTAAACTACACAAACACGAAACGGGACAGGAACTCAACAATACCAGGCCTCTTACGAGTGTGCAACTCTGACCAGACATGAGAAATGACAACCAAGTTGTAACCTACACAACCAACGAAACGGGACAGGAATCAACAATACCAGGCCTTACGAGTGTGCAACTCTGACCAGACATGAGAAATGACAACCAAGTTGTAACCTACACAAACCACGAAACGGGACAGGAAACTCAACAATACCAGGCCTTACGATGTGTGCAACTCTGACCAGACATGAGAAATGACAACCAAGTTGTAACCTACACAAACCACGAAACGGGACAGGAACTCAACAATACAGGCCTTACGAGTGTGCAACTCTGACCAGACATGAGAAATGACAACCAAGTTGTAACCTACACAAACCACGAAACGGGACAGGAACTCAACAATACCAGGCCTTACGAGTGTGCAACTCTGACCAGACATGAGAAATGACAACCAAGTTGTAACCTACACAAACCACGAAACGGGACAGGAAACTCAACAATACCAGGCCTTACGAGTGTGCAACTCTGACCAGACATGAGAAATGACACCAAGTTGAACCTACACAAACCACGAAACGGGACAGGAAACTCAACAATACCAGGCCTTACGAGTGTGCAACTCTGACCAGAATGAGAAATGAACAACCAGTGTAACCTACACAAACCACGAACGGGACAGGAACTCAACAATACCAGGCCTTACGAGTGTGCAACTCTGACCAGACATGAGAATGAAACCAAGTTGTAACCTACACAAACACGAACGGGACAGGAACTCAACAATACCAGGCCTTACGAGTGTGCAACTCTGACCAGACATGAGAAATGACACCAAGTTGTAACCTACACAAACCACGAAAGGGACAGAACTCACAATACCAGGCCTTACGAGTGTGCAACTCTGACCGACATGAGAAATTGACAACCAAGTTGTAACTACACAAACCACGAAACGGCTGACAGGAACTCAACAATACCAGGCCTACGATGTGCTGAACTCTGACCAGACATGAGAAATGACAACCAAGTTGTAACCTACACAAACCACGAAACGGACAGGAACTCAACAATACCAGGCCTTACGAGTGTGCAACTCTGACCAGACATGAGAATGACAACCAAGTTGTAACCTACACAAACCACGAAACGGGACAGGAACTCAACAATACCAGGCCTTACGAGTGTGCAACTCTGACCAGACCTGAGAAATGACAACCAAGTTGTAACCTACACAAACAACGAAACGGACAGGAACTCAACAATACCAGGCCTTAGAGGTGTGCACTCTGACCAGACATGAGAACTGACAACCAAGTTGTACCTACACAAACCACGAAACGGGACAGGAACTCAACAATACCAGGCCTTACGAGGTGCAACCTCTGACCAGACATGAGAATGACAACCAAGTTGTAACCTACACAAACCACGAAACGGGACAGGAACTCAACAATACCAGGCCTTACGAGTGTGCAACTCTGACCAGACATGAGAAATGACAACCAAGTTGTAACCTACACAAAGACATTGCCCAGACAGCAACCAGTCAAACTCCAGGAAGTGAAAAGACACAGCACTGTCTGTGCATGCAGAGAAAGGAACACCATAATCAAAAGTTTGACGGTTGAATGGGGCAGGATTATCTTTTTCTTCAACAAAGCAAGCAAGAAGCATGCAAGCAGCAGCTTGTTTTGTTTACCTCTTATGGAGGCATTCACAGTCTGCAATGTTGCAAACATCCACTGTTTGTGGATATAACCCCATGGAGGTATTAAACCTTAGTTGCCCCATAAATACATTATTTGTGGGTTTGACTACCTGGAGGTATTCACTGCTCAGATGTTCCATAAATCCATCATCTGTGGATGTTATCTCAAAAAGGTAATAATAGCTTCGATGATCCATAAATCCATCATTTGTGGATGTTATCTCAAAGAGGTAATAACTTCAGATGTTCCATAAATCCATCATTTGTGGATGTTATCTCAAAGAGGTAATAACAACTTCAGATGATCTATAAATCCATCATTTGTGGATGTTATCTCATAGAGGTATTTTCAACCTGAGATGCTTCATAAATCCATCATTTGTGGATGTTATCTCATAAAGGTATTCTCAACCTCAGGTGTTCATAACTCCATCATTTGTGGATGTTATCTCATACAGGTATTCACAGCCACGAATGATCTATAAATTCATCACTTACATAATTTATATTTACATAATTTGTCTGTCAAAGAGCACAATCTCAGATGTTTCCATAAATCCATTGTTTGTGGATGTGACCTAATAGAGGTATTTCACAGCCACAAATCATCTATAAATTCATCATTTATGTATGTGACCTCTAGCTTAGTATCTGTTTGTACAACTAGCCTGATATTATTATCTGTATGTCCTAGGTGTGAAGTTACGGGACATTGCTAGCTCAAATGAAAAGGACATTGATCAAGCAGTAGAAGCTGCTAAAACTTCTTTCAAAGCCTGGAGTGAATGGTCTGGGTTTGACAGAGGCCTGGTCTTGAAACGGGCAGCAAGTATAATAAGGGTTAGTATTGTTTCCTGTTGAGGAAATGTATTAAATTAGTTCTTGTACCGAGTAGCATGCACCTGCCTTGATGGATTATCAATATTGCTAAGAGAAAGAACTAGCAGAATATGTATTTTACCAATTTTTGTTGCAAATTTCCATGGTGACAATTTGTGTCTTGTATCTTTGTTTGACTCTGTCAGGATCTATACAGTCAACATTGTGAAATAATCTTAGTTTGTTGTGTGTAATGGCATTAGTAGTTAATTAGACAGGATGTGAAATGGCGGTATGAGAAATATGATAGGTGTAATATCATACCTCGATTTCATAGAGAGACAACAAATATTGGGGTTTGACATTTCATGTGAATGAAAACTGATCAATTACTAATAAGAGCATAAGACCAAAACATATCTGGGTATCGAGCCAAGGAAAGACCAAGAAAATAATGGAAAGACAACATAATGAGTACTCTAAAAACCATGGCTACAGTCGATTAGTCGATTTCTTGTTTGATGTAGTAGTTACACCACTCTGATTCTTCAAATCCACTTCTGTGATCTGGGATTCATACCATGGTTTTTCCTGTGTCCTGTTCATCTCAACTACACCTGACTATTCTTAGCCTGGCCTTTTGGTTGTAACCATTGTCATCAGTGAACAGAGTTTCAGTGATTCTTTAGATGTTTTTTGCACCCAGTTGTAACCTGTTCTCCTGAGCTTGTGGCAAGATTAAACTCAGTAAAGATGATATAATGGGTAAACTGAATACCTGGCTTATTGACTTTCTCACTGCCTTGTCCTTCAACCTAACTAGTTTTGATTACTTTAGTAATTGTTTGTCTCTCTGTACAAGAAATCAGTCAATTAAATCAATGAAAATGTTTTCAGACATGGAGAATCAATTCAATCAATCAGATGCCGTCTCTGCAATGAAGGTTGGCTGCATTGGATCTCCAACACTGTCTGTCTCTCGCCGTGACTGTACATTCTGTCAGGCTGATGTTCGTCCATCTCTTGATGTTATCTTCCCACTTGTATCGTTGTCTACCTCTTGCTCGCTTGCCTTCAACCTTGCCTTCCAGTATGGTTTATTAAGAGTATTATGTCTTTTAACATGGCCAAAATATTTCACTTGTCTCCTCTTTATTTCTTTTATCAACTCTCTCTTCATTCCCAGATTTTCTAGGACCTCTGCATTTGACTGTTTTTGTTTCCATGAAATACGACCTATTCGTCATACTGTAGCGTTGAATATATGTAGAATTTGACAATTCTCATTTTTAATGCGTTATTAATCTCTCTAGATGTTAATACTGATTTCATGCAGTTGAAAGCATTTTTGGCCATTCCTATTCTCTTTTTGATTTCCATTTATCTTCTGCCATCATCTGTTATTGCATGTCCAAGATAAGAGAAACTTGTTACTTGTTCTAGTATCTCCCTGTTTACTGTGATGTTCATTGATGACCTTTCCTTTTCATTGCTAATTATCATAGTTTTTGTTTTTTGGATGTTAATATCTAAGCCACATTCTGCACGGTGTCTATTTACTTCTTCCACTAGGTCTTGCAACTCTATTACTCACTTTCTGCTAGTAATACGGTATCGTCGGCATATCATGGAGAATATATTATAGGAAACGTGCCAAAATTAATGTAAGGCTATGCAACAGCAGATTTCCTGCTAAAAGGGCTTGAAATAACTGAAGCAGGTTATTTAGTAATTGACTGATGTGTGTGTTAATTGCATGTCTTTTTTTTTCTTCTTATCTTCCATTTATTAGTGTTGTTATTATCGATTGGAGTTGAGTGAGTGTGTGCGTGCGTGCATGTGCGCGCACACATGTGCGTGCATGTGTGTGTGTGTGTGTGTGTATAATCATGTTTTGACCAATACTTACCCTCTGTAATTTCAACATAAGCTAAGTCTTTCCACATCTGAGCTAACAATTATATAATGATACAATTGAATTTGACCTTCATACGTTTGTGTACATTTCAGTAATATGATGATAATCAAAAGTTTAATGTTGAATCCAAAATTCTCCTAATTGTATTTGATCTGTTTTGTGATTTCAGCAAAGAGTTGAGGAATTGGCTCAAACAGAAGTGCTGGACACAGGAAAGCCAATATGGGAAGCACGTGTTGATATTTTGGGGTGTGCAAACACACATGATTATTACGGAGGTTTGGCAGCTGATATAACTGGTAAATAATAATTTTGTAGAAGCTACAAGTTATCTGGGGAGCTGTGGTAACTAAGTGGCTAGGGCGTTTGCCTGCTAGTCAGGTGGTCTCGTGGTTGAATCCTCAGCCAGGAGATTTTAAAAATAAATTGACCTGGGCTTCCAGGCTAACACAGCCTAAATTAGGTACCAGACAAATGTCCTGGGAAGTACAGATGGCCAGCGGGATATTGATCACATGACCATTCATCATGTGCCAGTTTGTCCGTAGAAATATGTCAGTACTGCAGTAACACCTTTTCCCCCGTGTTTTAACATTCACTCTGAACTTGAGCATAGTTCACATGTGCTACTTCTACTAGTAGCTGTTACTACTAGTAAGTGTACTAGATTGATTTTTGCTTGAGGATTATCTTTCCCTATTACCAGTGTCCCTCACCATCCAGCGAACCCTTCTCCGACTTCTAAGGTACTTATAATTTACTTCCCCATGTCAAAACATCAACATTTAAGTCAAACTGACCAGTGTATGGAATGAGCTCACTAGCTGTGGTTACCAGAGAAAGTTTAAGCGTGAGTGCATATACACCTCCAGGCATCTGAACAGGTCTTTGCTTACAAGTTAACTTGGTGCTAAAAGGTCATATAGTGTTTTGTTTTGGTTGGTGGGTAGAGGTACAGAGAGAAGTTAGACATGTTTCACATGGTGAAGTAGTTACAGATGTCGTGATCACTAAGGGTTAATAAACTGGCTCATCAGTCTCCACAGTGGTAGGATTTGTGTTTAACCAGTGCACCTTTGGGGTTGGCTGTGTCTATAAAAATAGACAATTCTGAATTTGTTGTTTTTGCCATTAGTAGTTTGATGCCGGTCTTGTATCACTAATGATTCATGATAGAAAAAATATGCCCTAAAATATCAATTAACATTATTCTCTGGCTCTCATCTGCTTTGATCCATACAAGCATTGGAAGATAGCGTTGTGGTTTCTCCTTTCCTTCCACATCCATCCATCTGAGCCATCAGAAGTGAAACAGTGACCTGTGGGGATAACAGATGCTCCATATTCGAACAATGCTGTGACTATGTTTTAATTGTTTCAGTCAAAGTATTATTCATTTATTAACTTTATATGATATATTACTCTGACGTATGCACCTGATGAGATGTAGCGAAATGTACCAGGCAGTAAATCATGCAACATATTGTTTGTGACGTCTGTGTTTACATTCACTAAGGGAATACTTTGTTTTGACTTGTTATTAATGAAAATGATGAAGTGAATATCAGAAGTTATAGTATTTTGCGTCTTGTTCTCTTAGGTGATTTCCTGCAGTTGCCTGGTGGGAGTTTTGCCTATACCATCAGGGAACCTTTAGGTGTTGTTGGAGCCATTGGAGCTTGGAATTACCCTTTTCAGATGGCGTCATGGAAGTCATCTCCTGCTCTGGCTTGTGGTAATACAGTTGTTTTCAAGCCTTCAGAATCCACACCTCTGACCGCTGTTATGTTAGCAGAAATCTTTGTGGAGGCAGGTCTTCCTGAGGGTTGCTTTAATGTGGTTCAGGTAGGATAAGTATATGCAGAGAAGTATAGCTGTTACTGTTTGTGTTTAGTCCACGCCTTCTTCCTCCAGTATATCTTTCTTAGCTTGCTGTACACTGAACAATCATGGTGGTTAAGTTGTATGCCTTATGTTCCAAAGGCCTTGAGTTCATTGTTTTAGTCCCTCATTCGATTCACATATTATACAATTACTTTTTATCAGGGTGATATTAAAACTGATTAACATAAGAAAACTACTCCTCACTGTGATATTAACATAGAATTAACATATTCAAAATTGCTTCTTCTCAGATGATATTAAAGCATATTATCAAATTAGAAAATTACTTCTCAAGATGATGTTAAGATGGATTAACAGATTAGAAATTTACATCTTCTCAGAGTGATATTAAATCATATTATCAAATTAGAAAATTAATTCTTCTCAGGGCGATGGTCGAGCAGGTCATCTGTTATGTTCTCATCCTGATGTTGCCAAGGTTTCGTTCACTGGAAGTGTCCCAACAGGTAGCAAGATTATGGCATCTTGTGCTAAGGTATATTATAGATACTCCATTGTGTTCTGTTCACTTTATCATCATTGTATTCAGGTCATGAGGTGAGGTTGCCAGCTTCATTCATCATCATCATCATCATCATCATCATCATCATCATCATCATCATCATCATCATCATCATCATCATCATCCTGTTTGGAGAAATCTCTGGCATTAATAATGTGTCCATCAAAGAACCATACGTGGTCAGTAAAGTAAAATCCCTGCTCAGCTGGCAGTTGAACCCAGCCCTCTGTGATGGAAGACACTTCATTGTTACATGTGTAACTATGGCTGTCACAAATATATTGGTGTTGTTACTTGTGTGTAAATGACCAATATGGAGCTCGTGGAGAGAACTAAACAAACAACAGTGAATCAAGATGTGAGGAAGAGTCCCTGGTGGTGGATAGGTCATACATTGAGAAAACTTTATCATGGCCTAACCAAATAAAAGACTTCCGGTCCAATGTGGAGGATAGGCGGTTGAGCTGTGAAAGCCTCTGGAGTGTTTATGCTTGTGGCTATAGTTTGCTTGCTGATTTACCTCATCTTTGACCAGTATTTCCATTGCCCAGCTACTGAGTTAAGTGTTTGGAGCGACACTGTGAGCTGTTGATTTCATGTGGATTTATGTCTGTCTGCGGTTGTTTGTGTCATGAACTGCATGTTCGGAAATCACAGTTGCTGAACTAACTGGGTTTGCCTTATGCAGTGAAGTGTGCTGCTGGTTTTCTAGTAACTGCTGCTTCTATCGATGATGAACCGTATTTTTCGTGGTTGACTTTTGTGTTGGCATTCTGGCAGCGGCCATATGCATAGTATGCCTGCGTGGGCTGTTGGTTTGTTGAGACTCTTGCCTGTTCCACTTTTCATATGGGGCAGTGAGGAGTATTTTGTCTGATATTCACTGGCACAGGAATGGAGCATTATGGGGACAACCCGTTGCAATGATGTTGGAACCGCGACTAACTAACCAACCAACTAACCAACTAACTACTAACCAACCAAAAAGTCATTTGTCTATAACCCACGGTCAATGACATAGAGGGATACCTAAAAACACACGGAGAGGAGAATTAGAGATCATCATCATCATCAAGTGCCCTGCCAGCTGGCGTTGGTGTTCATGGCTCTCCACAGATCTCGGTCTTTGGTTTTCTGGATCAACTCTGCTGATGGTATTCCTCCATGCCACCGTCTCAATCCATCCAGCATCATTTCTCTTGGTCTGCCTCTGCCTCTCTTCCCCTCGATCTTTCCAGTTGTCATGATGTTCTCCAATGCCTCTCTTCTCATCACATGACCGAAGAAGAGAGGCATTGGAGAACATCGTGACAACTGGAAAGAACTGGAGTTAGAGATGGATATAAATAATAAGGGGACAACAAGGAAGAAGCTGCAGGCGATAGCTTGTTGTGAGTTGATTGCAGTGTATTCTTCTTTCTCTAGACAAGACTGCAAGTATTTGCCACAGCCACAATATGTTTGCATGTTTATTCTGACCCCAGTCATAATTTTCTAACCCTATCTCCAGCAGATGTGTTTTTCTGCTGTCTGTTCATGTTCTGGCTGTTTTATTAAGAAAGAATAATTATGATGGATAGTTAACATAACTGTGGACTTCGTCAGTTATCAGTTCTGGAGCAGACATTAGTGACCATGGCTCTCCCATTCTCTCTGTCATCTGCTATTTTGATGGAGTTGGATGTTGCTTATATTAAGTATATATTCTTCTTTTCATAGGCAAGACCAAAAGGATTTTCCTTTTATGAACACTGATGTGTCGTTTTTTGCCCAGTTGGGTATGCTTTCCACACACATCTTTCTCTGTCTTCCGCTGCCTCTCTTACCCATTATTTTCCCATGAATGCCTAATTTCTCTGTTCCACCTCATACCACAGAGTAGTAAATCAGATGCCTAGTATTCTAGGATAATGATGAAAAAATAGAAGATTAAATGGTCAAGCTGCACATTTTCGAATTTGGAGATCATAAAGCATAAGCTGCAGTTGGCTGCTGTCCTGAATTCCACAAATTTGAAAAGCTGTCCTCAATAGAATATATATAGGATGTAAATATCACATGTGAAAGCCAAGGGAAAATCATTTAATTAATTTCATTAAAATGAGGCACCATCTTTTTTATGTTGATAAACTATTGATTAATTTTACTTCTAAAGGATGTGAAACATGTGACACTAGAACTTGGAGGCAAATCTCCACTGATCATCTTTGCAGATGCTGATATAGAGAATGCTGTGAAAGGTGCTATTTTGGCAAACTTCAGTAACCAAGGGCAGGTACAGTAATTATTAGTTCATCCATGTTAGTTAATGAGGTTTATGTACAATTGATAAACTTGTGTATGTTATTGTCATTGTTGTAGAATCCACAGACTTAAGTTGATCACTGTTGTGTGGCTTAGTTAGTTGATAGATCATCCTTTCTGCACATCAAACTATTCTGTCCATAAATGCTCGTATTTCCACCTAAGTATCTCCCTCAGTGTGTAGCAGCCAAAAACACCAGTTCTGTGTTGATTTATTAGTCTTCTTTGACACCGTGCATATCACTCTTTATGGCTTCACTCCTTTTGACTTTATAACAGTAGTAGGCCTCTTTCAGTCTTGTAGGACTATAGAGTTGTGCTGCTGGGGAGGCACCTGACAGCGCCGCTGGTGGCTGTGTCAATCAATCAGGTGCAGTCTCCGCAGTGAAGGTTGGCTGCAATGGATCTTCAACAGTCTGTCTCTCGCCTTGACTGTACATTCTGTCAGGCTGATGTTCGTCCATCTCTTGATGTTATCCTCCCACTTGTATCATTGTCTACCTCTTGCTCGCTTGCCCTCAACCTTGCCTTCCAGTATGGTTTTTAATAAGAGAATCATGTCTTTTAACGTGGCCAAAATATTTCACTTGTCTCCTCTTTATTTCTCCCATCAAATCTCTCTTCATTCCTATTTGGTGGCTGTGTAGTCCAATGCAAGAGTGACAATCTCTGTCACAATTTCTACATCTGTAAGACGAGGCAGGTTCCGCAGCAAGTGACTGCATTATGTGCTTGTGCCTCCTATCCTTAGTTTGTTGGATAACTTTTTAACAACAGAAATGTGCATTTCAGAAGATGAAAAGTATTTCATTTAGCAGAGTACTTTCATTGAATGTCAGAGAGTTCTGATGTGTTAAACCTGTTCTGCTCCATGGCAGTGAACATGCAAATTAGGAAGAGCTTGGAGGTAATGTAGATGTGGTTTCTGAGATGAATAGCTTGGAATGCCAGAATAACTAACAATTATTTTCTGGAAGAGGCCATATAAATATAAGAGCTGATGAAGACTGGTTCCAAGTGAATGATAAGAAGAAGGTTGAATAAAAATACAAATGTGACTACACAGGCAGAAAAGTACTTTTGTTATAGTATCAACAATATGAATGTCTTATGCCACATGAAATAAATTTGTAATTCCGTATGCAGGTGTGTTCCAATGGGACGCGAGTGTTTATTGAACAGAGTGTGGCTGATAAGTTCTTGAGTGCGTTAACAGACAGGGTTGCCAAGATGAAGGTTGGTCATCCTTGCCATGAGGACACGACTGTTGGAGCCACAATTAGTGCGGATCATGCCAAGAAGGTTTTGGGCTACATTGATGTGGCAAAGAAAGAAGTAAGTGGCAGCTGATGTGGTTATTTTGATAATGCATTCTCTCAGATTTTCTATACATTACCACTATAATTGGGAGCTCTGGTGATGTAGTGGGCAGCTGATGTGATTATTTGATAGTGCATTCTCTCAGATTTTCTATACATTACCACCATCATTGGGAGCTCTGATGGTGTAGTGGTTAGATGAGTGTATGCTCCTGGTGCTCATGGGTTTGAATCTACATCACAGAGGATTTTAAAAATTGACTTGGGCTAGGTCGACCTTGCCTAAAATGAGTCCCTGGAAATGTCATGGGAAGTAAAGGTGATGGACTGGATACTGACCACATAACTCACAGAGAGCCGACTGCCTATACTGACCACATAACTCACCGAGAGCCGACTGCCTATACTGACCACATCACCCACAGAGAGCCGACTGCCTATACTGACTACATCACCCACAGAGAGCCGACTGCCTTTACTGACCACATCACCCACAGAGAGCCGACTGCCTATACCGACCACATCACCCACAGAGAGCCGACTGCCTATACCGACCACATCACCCACAGAGAGCCGACTGCCTATACTGACCACATCACCCACAGAGAGCCGACTGCCTATACTGACCACATCACCCACAGAGAGCCGACTGCCTATACTGACCACATCACCCACAGAGAGCCGACTGCCTATACCGACCACATCACCCACAGAGAGCCGACTGCCTATACTGACCACATCGCCCACAGAGAGCCGACTGCCTACACAAATATGGGTCTAACACCATGTGGCCAGTGTGCCTTAGACATGTAAAAAGGACCTTGACTTTGGTTTCAGGACCATAATTTGGTTATATTTGTAAGGTCTCTCATGAACACATTCTTAAAGATCTTGAAGACAATAGGCAGCTATTCAGCATCATACAAAACGAGAAGGTTATTTTGGTTGGTCACAATATGAAGCATGGAGGTCTATGACTAATAATACTGGAGGGTAAGATCCAGGACAAAAGAAAATGATAACATCGTCGTAAAAACTATAACATTCACACATGTAAGTACATTAAGGCACAGACTCTCTCTCTCTCAGGCACTCTCTCTTTCTCTTGCAATGTCTCTTTTTCTCTCATTAGCTCTCTCTCTCTCTTGCTCTCTATTACTCTTTTGATTTGCATTCTTTTCTATAGATAGTAGTATCCATGTGCAAAGAACCTTGAAGAACATAATTCACATGATAATACTAAATAATAAACATAATAATGTTGTTCTACCACTCAGGGTATGAGAGGAAAGACTGAATCAGTATATGAATCCTTCCTCCACTGCTGCTGCCTGTCATCTCCCAATGCAGCTTCAACCCTGAAACAACTCATGGCTAGCCCTGTGTAAACTTGTTCATGTTTGGTTGGATTTTGCGGCTAAGTTTTCTACAGGATGAGGTAGCCAGTCTCACACTCCTTAGTCACAGCCTAGAACATGCCTGGTTGGCTAGTGCAGCTAATCTTTGCTCCCCTTATGGACCTTGGTAGCAAAGGATGAGTTAGTTAATTATCTGTTGGGGTATCATCCTTGCACTTTGACATGTCCACAGGTGTCCAGATCCTCCCACAACATTTGATCAGCAGCTGATGACTAATATTGCCAGTTCTGTATTGGTTGAAGGGACCCCCTCATTTCTCCCGATGCGCCTCTCATGTCTGGCAGTGCAAATTCTTACACCCAAATCTCTCATCCTAGATTCACTGGCTCAAAGCCCTCTGCTCTCAACATCTCTAAGCCATTAATAAAATTAGTTAGTTAGTTAGTTAGTCGACAGATCATCCTCATTGCACATCGAACCATTCAGTCCATAAGTGCTCGGATCCCCTCCTCAGCAAATCCCGCAGCGTGTAGCGGCTAACGACACCAGTTCTGTGTTGGTTTATCAATCTTCTTTGGCTTCCTGCGTAGTGTTCTTGTTTGGCCACCCCTCTTTTAATTTGCTGCTCCCGCAGTCTGGCCATTGTTGTAGATTCACAGTCATCACTTAGTTCTCGCAAAAGTCTCACTTCTCGTAGACATTAATAAAATTGGCATGACGATCCATAGACTGGCCATCTGCATGGGATGCAGAACTGGCAAGTTTAGCAGCTCGTTCATTTCCCTCAACTCCCACATGTCCCACAACGAAGCTGAAGGTGAAATATGAATGAGCATAATTAATTAGCCAAAATAATATTCAATAATATTAATTTGACTAATTAATGAGTATATGAATTAATTAGTCAATTTAAAATTATTGAAGAACAGTTGTGAAATTTTCCAGGGAGCAACAATCGCATATGGTGGTGAACGTGTAAAGATGGAAGACCCCAGTTTGGCTGGGGGATACTACTTACGGCCATGCATTTTGATAGGCTGCCAGGACAGTATGACTGCTGTGAAGGAGGAAATTTTTGGGGCAGTCATGTCTGTACTCACTTTCAACTCTGAAGATGAAGTCATAACTCGGGCAAATGACTCAGAATATGGATTGGCTGGAGGCGTGTTCACAAAGTAAATATTTGTTGAAGTTTTGAGTGTTTAATTTGATAAATTATTTGTGTATGTATAAGAAAACTAGTGTCAGGTCTTAGTCAGATATGACTGAGCTACCGTATGACAGTAAACAGTACTACCTGCTTTCTGTTAGCGCTGATTGTGCGCGGCGCTCACCAAACCCGAAACCACACATTGTGCCAGTGGCTTTGGGCGGAGGAGTGCAATTGGTTGGCAACTGGCCTAGGATGGAAGCTCCGACAGGCAGACAGTTAAAGTATTGCTTTGCTTATCCAACAGCTCCTGCGGCCTGTCTTTTTCCAGATGTATTGGTGTTACCTTTCCTCTGGCCGAGAGAGGAATCATGCTGCATGGGCAACACATGGTCTCTAAATTGAGCCCAGGCTTTGTGTTGTGGAGAAGTATAACTCCATTTTACAAACTCGTCTGTCAAGATGGCAAGGTGCCAGTCAGTCATAAGAAAACAAAGGTTGAGTGTGCTGTTGTTCCTCAATCAGGGTTATGTGAAGTACACGTGTATGAATGGAATTATTCAGACTGAGGGAAGCTGTAAGGACACACTGTTAGTTGCATGTCCTTTACAGAATGTGACAATCGACACCAACATTTATCGGCTGTCTGTGATATACTAGGTAATTTTACATTCAGTAGTTTGTGGGGTACCTTTGAGAACAAAATTTTAAGACGCATCTTTGGACCAATTAGGGATACACAAAGTGGAGAGTGAAAAAGAAGAAGTAACAAAGACATTTATGATCTGTTTAAGTCCCCGCTAATCACTGGTATCATGAAGGCTAATAGACTACAATGGCTGGGGCATATAGAAAGAATGGAAGATAATAGGGAAACAAAACTCGCTTACACTCAGGAAATAAATGACCGTAGACCCCGAGGTAGACCAAGAAGACGGTGGAGAGATAATACATGTACAGACCTACAAGCACTTAGAATCAACGACTGGCAAGAGAAGGTCCACCAGAGAGACAAATGGAGATGGATTGTATTTGCAGCAAAGAACCTCAATGGCTTAGAAAGCTGAAGAAGAAGAAGAAGAAGTAGTTTGCTATTGCTGATTGAATGACTGACCCCTCCAACTATCAAAATCAATGCAAATGATTTACTTCCAAATTGCCAGCTGCTGATTTCAAACCCTGGACTTGGTATTTCAGGGAATTGTAAATCTGTATGTCACTAATCCCTGAGCCAGAGAAACGACACACAATTGTGTAAGATTGCTGCTTGTACAAGGTGTGCGGGGCTGCTGTTTGCATGAGAGATTGCTGGGAAACTGATGTAGGTTTGCTGCATGTACAAGGTGTGCGTGGGTGCTGTTTGCATGAGAGATTGCTTGGAAACTGATGTAGTATTAAGAAGTGGCATCATAGACCAAATAGTTGCCCATTGTGCTATTAAACACTGTTTATAAGGATGTCTGGCCTTTGTATGGCACTGTGAAGCCTTGGAGAAATCACTTTCAAACATGACACAGCAATGTTCAAAATGAAC
The DNA here is from genome assembly GCA_014155875.1 of Cepaea nemoralis. Lineage (NCBI taxonomy): Eukaryota > Metazoa > Mollusca > Gastropoda > Stylommatophora > Helicidae > Cepaea > Cepaea nemoralis. The sequence continues at coordinate 619,132 of JACEFZ010001628.1, read as the reverse complement.
TGGAGATTAGGTTTCATGCCCAGACAGGGAATTCTACAATTGGAGCCACAGAATGGTATAGAGGGACAAAAGTTCACGCCAATTTCCAGACACATGCTTTGACTCTTCAAACTAAAGTGGACAGATTTTAGACTCTCCCTTGTATAATTGAACAGTAACAGGGCAGTCGTAATGGAATCTATTTGTGTTAAAAAAGTAAAGGACCCTTTTTCATGCCTGGCGACGTATCAGGTATATGGTGCCCTATACTGTTATAGACCATTCGGCATGGAATCCTGTGAAATAAAAGTAAGCAGAATATAATAAAATATGTAGTACTCAACTCAGAGCTCCAAATGTGGAATAGGATGGATTCTGACAGAGAGAAGGGGTATTTCTTCTGACAATTGCAAGCCTCCTGACGTGTTTACTCAGTGGCAGAGTTTTTATGACTAGTAGTTCTAGGTGTTGTAGATCAAATCTGTCATTGGCACCTCTTTTATCATTATTAAACTAGAACAAGCCTTAGAGGTTCATGGCAGCCTGCCCTTGTAATTATTTGTTGCATAACAGAGACATGATCATGAATATAAAATAGATGAATAACCAACAGTAGCTGTAGATTATACATCTAGAATTTAAGTCAATATGTTTTTCAATTACATTTCAGAGACTTACAGAGAGCTCATAGAGTTGTATCCAAACTGCAAGCTGGTGCAATTTATGTTAACAACTACAATGTCTACCCTGTTGGTGTCCCATTTGGAGGCTATAAGAAGTCAGGCATTGGCCGAGAGAATGGACCTGATGCCTTGAGTTACTATAGCCAAATAAAATCTGTTTATGTGGAGGGAGGGAATGTTGATTGTCCATACTAGTTAGTAGCTTTGAGTGTGAGAAAAATAAAAAGTTAAATGTCCTATTTTGTTCAGACCATCTGAGTTATAGATGAATAACATCAGCAATAAATGCAGCACAGAAATTGGCACATATACCGCATGTCACCTGGATGTATTACAAAGGACAATCTGTACTGGCAGCTGGTAAAATTATATGGGACTACTAGAAGTCCAGAGCTAGACCCCAAGATGCACACAAGTGAGACATGAAAGTGTCAGGCTCTGACACAACCTGGGAGGAAAAAGTTTCTGATTAAACTAAAGGAAGGTGAAAAGACTACCTAAGCGTGATGTAGACATAACCAGCATTGAAGTCAAGAGATTTATCGAAGCAATTGCAGAACCAAGGAGGAGCCAGACATGCAGGTCTCCAGAAAGATGATGCATATTACCAACTCCAGCGAAGAAAATAAGTAACTATCTCCAGACTATGCACAGGATACAGTAGACTGAAATACCACATGTTTAATCAGCTAAAGATAAGAGATACTGTTGAATGTAACCCTGGGACTGGTACAATGACAGCTAAACATTGTTGCAACATATGCAGAACAGAGACAACTGTTTTGGTCTACACCGTTTGAAGATTACTTTAACAAGAGAAGATTCCTTAAATAAAATACATGCAGTGCAACTGGATGTTTTTTGCTCAGAGGGTGCAACAACCCATAGTAAGAAATGACCACAGAGACTATAATTATTACGTAAAGTCAGTTTATAATTTCTGATAAAGCTGAAATTTACATCATGGTTGCCATTTTCTACATCACAATGTGTTCTTTTTTATACACGCCTTATTTTATGTAACTTTTTCTATTCCTCATCATGTTGTGCATTAACAATTTTGATGTGAAATAAATGTACTGACAGGAATCTTTTTTGGGGGGGCATGTTTGCTTGCTTTAAACTCAAGCCTAGTCCATATACGTTGTCAGAGTCTTGCGTAGAGCAAGAAATGTGGCTCGTATCTTGACAAGTGTGATACTAAATATGATAATCAAATAACGCGACGCGAATACCCGATGATATACTTCGCACTCTTTATTCGCGCACTGCACACATCAGAAACAATACAGGCTTCGCGCAATCACAATTCACAATATCAAATAGATCATAAATACAAGCAATCAATACATCAATATAGTAATACATCAATGCACTCCACTTACAAGTCAAACACACAGGCGTTCCATCTCCAGCGGTCATACATGCACAAACTCTCAGGCCGCATTCACATGTCTGTCCAGTACGGCGCCCAAGCCCAGTCTGTCCAAGCCCAGTCTAACTCGCCTTTTAGCATACGCGTCAGTTGTCTCGAGTCAGCTTGCATGACCCCCAATGTTCACGCTGTGTTCCAGCTGACCCCCGACTGCTTAGCATCGCTCAGTGTTGATTGCCTAGCGTTGTCGACGACGCCACGTTATAACTGTAGTGTTTATCATAGTTCAGCCTTGCATTGACTGGCGTTGGTACAGACAACGCGTTGTAACTCCGGGTGAGACTCTGACATTCTTCCCCCCCCCCCCCTTTTCTCATGAAAGGTTTTCCTTTCATGTTCTCTATATAGCTGTTCTTTATCTTGTCAGAATCGAACTTTGCACTTCATCTGACATAAATCTTTGGTTTTTCTTAATATGTACAGGTGAATAGTAAACAATATGCATACAATCTCCATGCCTACCCATCAAGCATACTTGTCAAGTACAATCAATTCCATGGATTTTACCTCGCTGAGACACAGCCAGTCCGATAGGTTACGGCTAACTTGCCCCTACCTCTCAACCAAAAACAAAAATTACAAATAATCAGGTCAGCCTGTGAGTATCTACCTATAAGATAACTCCGACATTGGACATCTACCCTTATCTCATAGAATATCCAGTGAAGGTCTTTAGTTTTGGCAAGTTTCTCCATACACACATGACGTCACATTGACGTGTTACTCATTAGGCAAACATGGTAGTTTCAATACATATTTACACATCACCAACAATTTTTAGTTATGTCCCTTGGCTATTGTACAAAAGTTAGGGACAGTAATTTTATCATGCTTTCAACAAAATAAATTACAAGTAACATTTCCTTTCTTAGTGTCATAATTTGATACTTATTGACAAAAGTGCACAAAAGGTCACTATTGTGAAAAAGTAAATCAAGCTACGATGCTGAGATTACATCTAGCAAAACTCGACATATACAATTTCGTATATGGAAATGTTTCATACCTAAATTTTCATACAATTGTCATAAATTTATAAACATTTTAGTATCGTCTGCTAACTTTCAAATTAATATGCAAATATAACGGAAGTGTAGAGCTGTTTTGTTGCACACATGTGTTATGTTGACATTCACATCAAGGTCTTCCGTTCTAGATGGATTTTAAATATACGGAGCAACCAGTTGTTGTCATCAGCTGTTGGATAGTTTCTTCCGTCTTATTCTCGGATTAGGTTGTCATGGTCACCATTCGTACTTGTTAAAACGTCGTGGACCATCTTTGTAGATGTACTCAGGATTACTTGACGCTGTTCAAGCTCGGTAAGTCTTTGGGTCCTGTAGTACTGTCCTGTGACACTTGTGGTGCCTATTTCTTATAATATTACATATTTACAATACTAATGGCATTCTTTCACATCTCTTACAATTAAATGACACATTCATTCACATAATAATAATAGTATGTACACAATTTATTTACAATGGGAGATTAAATCTTCCCTATCACACCATTCTTGACAGCGTAACTGACATGTCACAATTGGCTGTCGTGTTGAGCACCATTTAATTTGCAGTTTATACACCATCTGCAATGTGCTCGGGTGTTACCTGGCTATTGGGTGAGTCGTATGGACATCTAGATAGAAGATCGGCCAGTGAGTTATGTGAGCCTCTTATATGTCTGATTTCAAAGCTATAATCCTGCAGAAGAAGGGCCAATCTTGCCACTCTGTGGTTACTTGGGGTTCCACTGGTGATAAATGTCAACGGACTATTGTCTGTTTCTATAATGAAGTGTTTACCTAAAAGAAATGTTGAAAGTTTATGTACCGAGAACACAAGAGCGAGGGCTTCAAGTTCCGGCGTGCTGTAATTTCGTTCACTGGTGTTCAATTTTCGAGAGATGTAGTATACAGGGTACAATATTTGGTCGTGCTCTTGAAGCAGTACCCCTCCAATGGCTACGGAGCTCGCATCGCATCTTAGCCTGAAAATAGTGCTAAGATCGGGTTATTTTAGAATAGGTTCACTGGAAAAATAAGCTAGTACTTTCGCAAATGCAGGCCTTAAACATTCGCTGTTTACAATGACATTAGGATGTTTGTTTGTTAGTAAATCAGTGAAACATTTGGTCAATTCAGCAAAATGAGGAATAAATTGTCTATAATAATTCAAAAGACCTAACACACTCCACAACTCTTTCTTGGTTGTCGGAAGCGACAGTTTCAAAATTCTAGACATGATGTTATCATCAGTCGATATAAAGCCATTTGAGATCTTATAGCCCAAAAATGAAATTTCTTGAAAGGCTATATCAACTTTGGATGGTTTTATTGTCAGTCCGTGTTGTCTAATCCTGTCGAATGTCTGCTGTAGTGCTGTTATGTGGTCTGTCATGTTCTTTGTATGTATGCAAATGTCATCCATGTACCAAACGATGTTAGAAATGCCTGTCAAAATTCGTCTTGTCATTCTGACAAATGTTGCTGGAGCATTAACTAGCCCGAATGGCAACTTGCACCATTCGTATAGTCCCCAGGGTGTGGCAAATGCTGTCAGATATATGCTGTCAGCATGTACAGGTATTTGCCAGTAACCTTTTGTCATGTCAAATTTAGTAAAGTAACGTGAATCAGTCAGTTCAGTTAGTATGTCTTCACAGTTGCTCATTGGTTCTAAGTCCAACTGTGTAATGCTGTTGAGTTTCCTATAGTCAACACAGAGTCTTATTGTGTTGTCCTTTTTCCTCACAATGACAATCGGTGAACAAAAATGTGATTGTGAACGTCGGATGATATGGTTTGCTTCTAAATCAATAATTTCTTGGTGTAATTTGTCTTTGTAGTGTATAGGAATGGAATATGGTCTGCATTTTATTGGGATGTCAGACGTCAAAATAATATGATGATGCACTAAGTCTGTCTGTCCTGGGTTGTTAGAAAAAATTGTACTGTATTCTTGTAACACTTGTCTGCAACTGTCGGTCTGTGTCTGCGTCAGCTTGGGATTTACCTTTATGTCCTGTAGGTTGGTTGTCGTGTCCAGTACTGGTGTTGGTATCTCGTCAGTATCGTTGTCGTCTGTCTGGTCCACTATTGTTGTGCTTGCTGTAGTCTCTACTTGTTCATTGTCCCTGTGGTAGTATGGTTTAAGCATGTTAATATGAAAAATTTTGTGCTCCAAAGTCTGTGCTAGTCAGTCCAGTAATGAAACATTGTTTATTGGCTGAAAAATAACCTGAGCCACGACTTTCAATCTGTTGTACACTTTTACACTGACATTCCAATAGAAATTTTGAAAATGGCGGTGGGAGAGATGTAATAATTTTATCTCTCAAAATAAGATCGGTCAATCTATCAAAATTACCATTCACTTTGGCTGCTGACAGCCACTTAGAAAAAACATTCTGTATTTCTGAGATGTAATCAGAGGACGTTTGTGTTGGTTTAGGAGACAATTTACCAAACTGTTCTCTGTAGCCTGCTTCATCTAGCAGAAAATGAGACAATTTTTGTCTTAATATACTGATAATCTTTCTTCCGGTCATTTGGAATAGACTCTATCACTTTCAGAGGTTCCCCAGAAAGACTTCTCATGTATATTATACTCCATTCTGACTTTGGGATCTGGTAATGATCCATAATACATTCAAAATTTTGAGTGAAGGCTGCTATGCAATCACCTGTGGTGTAACTTTTAATCAGCCCTTGGTATTTCTTGTATGGCTGATCTTTGTCAGATTTTCTATCTTCCTTTTCTTTGGAAGTTTCTGCTTTCAGCTGTTCAATTTTTAGCTGTACTTCAAGTTCCTCTCTTTTGCTCTGAGCTATAATTTCAGCTTTTCTTATTTCTGCATCTGTTTCTGCTTGCTTAAGTTTTAAAGCAGCTTCTGCCTGTTTCAAAGCAGTATCTGAATCTGCCTGTTTGAAAGATCTTTCGGCTGCTCTCTCATCACGTTCATTAACCTTATATTCTGGAAACTTTTCCTCACTCCAGGCCCTTAACTCTTCACCAGAAAGGTTCATCTTTAAACCCATTTTGATGTATTCGTTTAAACTAGACATGATGAACAATATGTATGATGAAATAGATAGACACAAACTTAATAACGTTGTTAGTAATTTACATTCAATAGTTTACAGTACTTAATATTACAGCTTATGTTTAGGCCTGATGAACGAAAGTATAAGGAAGAGAAAAAAATTTTATACTCAAGTACTCCTCAGACAATGTGTCGGACAACGGCTGTTCAGTACTGCCCGAAACCACACTGGTTTTTAATTCAGGTCGACAAAAAAATTTGGAGTTTACAAGGGACAGGTGTGTGTAGATGACACCAAACAATCTGTTTTTTTTGGAGCAAGAGAAATTAGAACATGTGCAAGTGTGTGGTGTATGTAATGTCACTTAAGTTTTTGTAGGTTTGTATGTCGTCAAGTATTGTTGTTAGTCGTTTCACCACACTCAACAACTCTCTTTTCACACTTTTTAGACCTTCCGCTTACACTAATTCTACTCAAGGACATGGCCGCCATTTTTGTTTTTGTCTACTTCACTAAATCGGTTGAAATTTACTAAGTCCGAAGACGCACTTATGGTTTCAATAAATCAACCCGAAAGATAGTATTTATCTGTTAATTTATTACCTACACGTTCGCATTTGTTCAAAACTCGCACTTTATACAAACAATTGATTCAAAAAACCCGACAACAGTCACCTTGTTCGCACTTATTTAACACCGTACTTTTCGTATTTCTTCTTCTTCTTCGTTCATCCGGAGTTTTTTTTCCGGATGTGATTGCGTTGTGCCTGTTTACAGCAGAGCTGCGTTCTTGCGCCGTTAGGCTGACACATCCGACTTCTGCGGGCATTTGTTGACCGGGTTAACCTTCTCGGGGCTTTTCGTATTTAACGGTTCAAATCCAATGAGGACGAAGACCCCACGTTCGCACTTGTCAGAGTCTTGCGTAGAGCAAGAAATGTGGCTCGTATCTTGACAAGTGTGATACTAAATATGATTATCAAATAACGCGACGCGAATACCCGATGATATACTTCGCACTCTTTATTCGCGCACTGCACACATCAGAAACAATACAGGCTTCGCGCAATCACAATTCACAATATCAAATAGATCATAAATACAAGCAATCAATACATCAATATAGTAATACATCAATGCACTCCACTTACAAGTCAAACACACAGGCGTTCCATCTCCAGCGGTCATACAGGCTAGCTATCAATACATGCACAAACTCTCAGGCCGCATTCACACGTCTGTCCAGTACGGCGCCCAAGCCCAGTCTAACTCACCTTTTAGCACACGCGTCAGTTGTCTCGCGTCAGCTTGCGTGACCCCCAATGTTCACGCTGTGTTCCAGCTGACCCCCAACTGCTTAGCATCGCTCAGTGTTGATTGCCTGGTGTTGTCGATGACGCCGCGTTATAACTGTAGTGTTTATCATAGTTCAGCCTTGCATTGACTGGCGTTGGTACAGACAACGCGTTGTAACTCGGGGTGAGACTCTGACACATGTCATGTTACTTCTAGTGTACTGGACTGATTTTTGTGTGTGGATTAGCTTTTCTTGTTAAAAGTGTTCCTCACCATCAGGTGAACCTACTGCAACTTCAGAGGTACTTGTAACTTATATCCCCAAATCAAGGACGAGAAGTCAGCATTTTAGTCCAACTGTCCGGTGTTGGGGTTGAACCCATTATCTCGGCATCAGTACACCGGAAGTGTAAGAGTGAGCACTCTTATCTATTCAGCCAGGCTAACCTCCGTGGGAGAGGATGGCCCAAGTGCTGTAATGAAATGTAGGCTATAGGTACCATTAACTCTTCGACTTCCGGTCCAACATGGCGGACAGGCGGTTGAGCTGTTAAGGTCTCAGGAGTGTTTTTGCTTCTGGCTACAGCTTCCTTACACATTTTTCTCACGTTGGACTAGTTATACATGGTTCCGTCACCCAGCTACTGAGTTGAGTGCTTGAAGTAACACTATGAACTGTGGATTTCGTGTGGAGTGCTTTTACATCCGTCCGTGGTTGTTTAGTTTTGTGAAGTGCATGTTCAGAACATAGCGTCGGTCAGTTGCTGAACTAGCTAGTTTTGCATTATTCAGTAATGTGTGTGAAGTTGCTGCATTTCCAGTAACTACCGTTTCCATTGACGATGAACTGTAATTTTCGTGGCAGACTGTTGTGTTGGCATTTTGGCAGTGGTCTTATGCATGCAAGTACTTGCCTGTGCTTGCTGTCGGGTTGTCGGGTTGTCGGTACTGTTGTCTGCTCCACTCGACTCTTCACATGGGACAGTGAGGGGCATTTTGTGTGATATTCACTAGCACAGGAATGGAGCATTATGAGGCAACCCTTGAAGTAGGACTAACAAACTTTGTTTTCTATTGAGGGAGACTGAGAGTCTGTGACCAGCCCAGAGTAGGGCATCTTAAATTGTGGTGGCAAAGAACAAATCTACACTTTCAATTATGGCTAGTGTATATGGTGACTGACTGCCTGCCTCATACTTCGAGTACCGTGGGTTTGTTTCTGAAACCGTCAATCAGTTGACAAGTGCAGTTTTTTCAGAGACCCCTGGGTGTAGTAGTTAGATCTTTGGAGTTCATGCTCTGTATGACACTTTCGGCAAGCCACTCTGTAGAAAGAGGTCGTGCCATATGGGATAAAACCAAGTGCAATGAAGTTGATCCATTTGCTTGTACACTTCCCACCCCACCTTTCTTTGTTGTGTTGTTTTTGTAGATGCTGACAGTGTTGTTATATCTATTGTACAATGCTATGTTTATTATTCATTCCTGATGATGCTTTGAATACAAATGTTATAGACGGGTTCTAAGAATAACTTGGGTAAAGAAAAGAACAAATGCATCCATACTTCAAGAGCTAAATATTGAAGAGGGTTGGCTATTAAAGATGATAAAACAAAGAAAATTGAAATATTTTGGTCACTTGAAACGTCATGAAAGTTTGGAGAGAACAATAATGGAGGGGTATATGCCTGGGAGCAGAGGAAGAGGAAGGCCAAAGAGAAAATGGGTGCAGGATGTGGCGGATGATCTCTAGATGGGTGTGTCAGACGTGGGACATCTTGCTTATGATCGAGAGGTTTTCCAGAAGGTTGAGTTGTTGTGGGAGTGAGGTTATGCAAAGGACATGCTACTGAATGAATGAATGATGCTTTAACATAGTATTAAATTTAATATGCAGAGATTATTTTATTTGGTAATGTTTACTCCTTTTGCACAATATACATTTTCTTTACACTGGCTGCGTGTTTATGTTTGCATTTGTTTAGCCTGGTTTAGTGTTACTGTTTGCAATTGCTTACCTTGGTTTAGTGTTAATGTTTGTTTAGTCTGGTTTAGAATTTGTTTACTTTGATTTAGTGTTTTATGTATTTGTTTACTTTGGTTTAGTGTTAATGTTTGCATTTGTTTACTTTGATTTAGTGTTAATGCTTGTATTTATTTTTACTTTGGTTTGGTGTTAATGTTTGTATTTGTTTTAGTGTTAATGTTTGTATTTGTTTACTTTTAATGTTTGTATTTGTTTACTTTAGTTTAGTGTTGTTTGTGTTTGTTTACTTTGGTTTAGTGTTAAAGATTGTTTACTTTGGTTTAATATTGTTTGTATTTGCTTATTTTGGTTTAGTGTTTTTTGTAATTGTTTACTTTGATTTAGTGTTGTTTGTATTTGTTTTTACTTTGGTTGAGTTTTAGTGTATTTATTTACTTTGTTTCAGTGTTAATGCTTGTATTTGTTTACTTTGTTTCAGTGTTAATGCTTGTATTTGTTTACTTTGGTTTAGTGTTGTTTGTAATTGTTTACTTTGGTTTAGTGTTATTGATTGTTTAGCTAGGTCCAGTGCTAATGTTTGTAATAGTTAGGTTTTTATTTTGCTCACAGATGCTTACATATCTTTAAGGCTGGTTGACCGAAAAACTGCATGGCATCAGAGATATGTGTGTTGTTTTTACCACAGAAACAAGGTTACAGGATACATATGGTTAACTTCCCAAATCTGTGTAACCTTTGTATCTGCCACAACTGAACAAACAAAAAAAGTTAAGTAAGTAAAGGACCCCTTTTACATGCTTGAGGCATATTGGGCATATGGTTCTTTTTTTCTTGCCCTTAAGACTGCTAGTGGACAAGCCCATTACCACGCATGCCCATTGTAGGCCAGTTGATGACTGGTTAGATGTTGGCTGAGAATTTCTAGTGTGAGATAGCCAGTCTCAAGACTAACCCTAGCAGTCTTAGACCTAGCATCTTTAGTCACCTTTCATGACAAGCTCACAAGGTCCACAGTGTTACTATTCCTTTCTTTCCCTTGGGGCCCTGGTAACTCAGGTCCACAGTGTTACTATTCTTTACTTCTTTGAAGCCCTGGTAACTCAGATGTTTTTTCTTTATTTCCCCTCGGGGTACTGGTAACTCAGGAGGTTTTTATTCTTTATTTCCCCTCATGGTACTGGTAACTCAGAAGGTGATTTCTTTATTTCCCCTTGGGATACTAGTCCACCGTGTTACGAGGAAGTTAATAAGTAAGTCACAAATGGCTGTAGAAAAATAACTAAATATGATAACTTGAAACCAGTTTATTTGTATACATACATTGTCCTTTTATTTCTTAACATAATTTCCACCAACATTGATGCACTTATGCATTTGTTTATCCATATCCTTTTTATGCTTATGTTTATTCATTGATGCACTTATCCCATTGTTTTATCAGTTCTCCCAAACCAGTTGCATAAAGCTGCATGCTTTGTTTTCATTTACCTGTCATCCCACTTAATTGTGTGACTTACTTATTGACTCGCCCTCGTAACGTTTTCTACCCAGCTATGCACCGCTTTATAGGAAATCGCTAGGGGCTAAGTCTACTGAAAACCCACCTTGGCAGGAGACATTTCGCGAGTGACGCCGAAGTTGAATGTGAAGTGAAAACGTGGCTTAGAAAACAGAGTCTATGCAGCCGGTTTGGGAGGACTGATAAAATGATGGGATAAGTGCATCAATGTTGGTGGAAATTATGTTGAGAAATAAAGGGACATTGTATATATAAAAATAAACTGGTTTCAAGTTGTCATATTTAGTTATTTTTCTACAGCCATTTGTGACTTCCTTATTAACTTAGCCTCGTACTATTCTTTACCTCCCTTTTGAGGCCGTGTTAACACCAGTGCTGGACATTTGGTGCTAACACCATATTTGTTTAAACATACCGTCAGCACTGGAGAACAGGTGATATCAACATCATGTTAGCCACCTGGACTGCCCAAGACCTGGGAGAACACAAACTAAGTACCTCCATGTGTAAGTGTTTCAGAAGCACCCTGAACACCTGGACTATGGAGATGGGCCTCTGTGGCCAAGTAGTTACACTGACTGCTGTGTGTTCTGAAGGTTGTGGGTTTGATTCCAGACTGCAACATTCAGTTGAGTGCTATTTTCTTGGAGACTCCTAGGGGTCATCGCTGAAGCTACAGAGTTTGTGCTCTATGCAATGCTTTCAGCAGGTCTCCTTTATAGAAGGAGATGGAGTAATATGGAACAAAACATGGGACAATGAAGTCGATCCACCTGCCTTTTAAACTTTGTTGTTTAAAAGGCACAAAACTGGACAAGGCTGTCAACACAACACATCACCAGTACTTCAGTCATTTATTGACAATGGTACAATGGAGAATGAGACATTAATGCAGCCATTCATTCATTAATGTGTTTAAAATAAAGCAGACAAATGACTGTAAAAAGTATTGCTGAGAAGGTAAAGCAGTTGAGCGGTTCTGTCATACAGTAACGATAATACTGGCTGACAGGTTGAACTGTCAGAGGCACGTTTGGTTTCTTCAATGTTAACTCACATTTGTCTAATTTAGCTAAACATTTACTGATTAAACTCAAATTTGTATATTTTACCTAAAAAATTTAGTGTTTAAACTCTTATTGACGGTTTTTCTGTTCCTGTTCAAACCAACCTTTTTCTAGAACATTTTTATATTTAAACTAAAATTTTCTGCTGTAACTACAATTTCACAAACTGCTGGGCAATTTGTGTAATCGTCAATTATGCTACGAGCTGTTTTTAAACACATAGAAATAATTAATTTGGATATAAATGTCAAAAATTCAATTATTCTTTTGTTCCTTACAATTTCAAAACGGTCTTGCCATATTTGTTGTTACGTTTCTGTGCTCACAGCAACCTTGATGAATTGGTTAATGAGAAATCAACATGTATTGTTAATAGCCACATAGCATAGAAAACACAGCCTGAAAGGTTTACAATGATAAATGTTCATTTTCTAAATTAGAAACAACAATTATATTCCCCATCTTAAATGTACAGTCTAGAAAACACTAAAACCTGGCAAGGTTCAATTCCCAAAACAGATCTTCTGGCTAGAATACAAAACATGTTATGTCCCACTTCTAAATCTTCCTTCTCTACATCTGTCACAGACTGTCTATTGTTTCTAAATCTTCCTTCTCTACATCTGCCACAGACTGTCTATTGTATACTGAACTATTCAGTACCACTGTGTATGCTGTCTTAAGCATGTTTTTAATAGCATTATTCCAAGTAATTCTTTCTCTTTTTTTGGTATTTATTAATGTCCCCAATCATAGTTTAGCAAGGTAAAACTAACCACAAAACTGGACTGGAAAAAGCAAACTAAAAAACTCAATACTGCTGTGTGACTGTTTTCTGTTGTACTACGAGGTGTTACATAATGCACTGTGAACATGTATAAAAATCTTGCAGGATAATCCTTTCATGACTAAATCAACATACATACACTTTTGAAAGGTCAAATTATGGCATTAGATAAGACATTTTAAATGATGTTACTAAACAGATCAACAATACCTGACAACTCAACAATGAGTACATGATAATTTCAATCTGGTAACTCAATGAACACAGGCAAGCTGATGAACAACCTGAGCCAAGTCATGCCCATGGCAGACTATTTTAATATTGTGAAATACCTGTGATAAATTCCTACACAAGACGTTGATGGTGAAATACCTGTGATAAATTCCTACACAACACGATGATGAAATTACTACACAAGATAATAGCGAAATACCTGTAATAAATTCCTACACAAGTTGATGGTGAAATATCTGTGCCAAGTAATGCACTCAACATAGTAAAATAAAACCCACATCAGTCATGTCTACTTGTACTATAAACTACCCCAATATAGTAAAATAAACCCACATCTGTCATGTCTACTTGTACTATAAACTACCCCAATATAGTAAAATAAACCCACATCTGTCATGTCTACTTGTACTATAAACTACCCCAACATAGTAAAATAAACCCACATCTGTCATGTCTACTTGTACTATAAACTACCCCAATATAGTAAAATAAACCCACATCAGTCATGTCTACTTGTACTATAAACTACCCCAATATAGTAAAACAAACCCACACCAGTCATGTCTACTTGTACTATAAACTACCCCAACATAGTAAAATAAACCCGCACCAGTCATGTCTACTTGTACTATAAACTACCTCAATACAGTAAAATAAAACCCACAGCCACACCAGTAATGCCAACTACATATTAATTTAACACAGAAAAATTCCCACATCAGTAATGTCTATTACAAGCTAATTCAAGAGTAAAATACCTACTTCAATAATGTCTACTACAGGCTAATTCAACATGGGCTAACAGCATTGCCAGAATCAGTCATGCCTGCTGGATGTAAATCAACACGGTAAAATGAAATACCTGTTGGTGATGCCAACGAGACCACTTGATCACAGCCGAGTAATACAATGTGCCAGTAATGCCAGCTAGTCAAAAATCAACACTGCTATTGATCAATGTTAACATGATCCGGCGGCATAGTGACCAGACAAACAATCGCCTGTTGGCCCTGTGGTCATGGTCCACCTGCAATGGGGCGGGTTTGTATTTTTAAAACTGACCTCGGCGGTCAGACCGATCCAGCCTAAAATGAGTACCAAGAAATTATTGGAAAGTAAAGGCAGCTGGCATTGCACTGATAACAACGCCTACATGGTACTGGTTGGTATTTAAAAGTATGGTTGATTAAAAGTATGATATGAGAGTGATTAAACTGTTGTCATGAATGCCTACAACAAAGTTTTTCAACATAGTCATGCTAAAGTATGTTTGCCAGAAAAGGCCAACTGGGCATTAAATCAACACTGGAACCGTTATGCATACATGTAAAAACTAATTACAAACACACTGCCCTAGAATGAGAACACATGTGTAATTATGCTCAAGAACAATACTGCAAAGTCATATTTAAAAGAAGCCAACACAACAACAACAGAAACACAACAATTAGAGAATTAATCTGAGCCTCGCCATCCTACATGTTTAAAAAAATGACATTGTTACAATCTGTACATAACAAGATTGTATACTCATTCACCTGTATTTACTTCAGAATGTGTACCTTATAATGGTTAAAATAAAAAATAAAATAAAATGGCAGACCAGCTGGATGTAAACGTATATTACTTTGATTTTTAAAAAAATTTGTAAGATCAGCACATCAACCCATTATGCACCAGACCACACTTTATTTGTCCAGCTGCTTTTGCCATGAAGTGTCACAGAGAGGCGGAGGAGGTAAAATCAACACCTGCGAGATGAGATGCCTGAGGAAAGCTGCCAACTTAACAATCCGAGACTGAGTAGGAAATGCTGTTATCAGACAGACAGTGGAATCAACACTTTGTGCCAAATCAAAATCAGATGTCAAAAAGCTAGTGCACTTACATTATCAAATATCACCGTTACTGAAACATCCAAATATACCCATGTCCGCAAAATGACAGATAATAAACAACATATTCACACCAACCCCTATGCTACCAATCTCAAACTTGAACTTTATCCAAATCACACTTTCACAAAATCAACACCTGTGAGATGAGATGCCTGAGGAGAGCTGCTAACTTAACAATCCGAGACCAAGTAAGAAATGCTGTTATCAGACAGACCATCATTATCAACACCTTGTGCCACATTTATTGAAAGACAGAAGATCAAGTGGTTTGACCATCACTGCCCTTACATCAAAGATCATCTGCGACGAGACCAAGAGGACATCCCAGAAGAAAATGGATTGACGACATCAAAGACATTGTACAATCACATGGAATGACACTATCCAGTGTCGCCCATCGGGCGCTGGAGCGCAATTTATTCCTCCCCACGACGCTTGATGGCAGAAGTGGAAGATGATGATGATAATGATTATTGCTTGTGCTAATGTCACTTAATTTCTTCAATGTCTCCATTACTCCATCTAGCCACTCTTCCTTGTTTAATTCTCTCGCCTTGTATCCTGATGTTCTCAAGTAGAACATTCTAGCTGCTAGTTGATCTTGTTCCATTCTAGCTAAATGTATCAACCATTTAATTGTTTGGTGTTCAGTAATCAGTGTTATCCCCACTTGCTCTTAGTTTCTCATTTGTTTCTCCATCTCTTCCAGCTGCGTTTCTTATGCATCTATCCCACATGATGAGATTTTACACCTGTGTGTTTCTAGAACTGTCCATGTCTGGCAAAGGTAACACAGTGATGAAACAAGTACAGCAAATCACTGGGTGTATAGTGGTTACCCAATACATGATTCACATTTCTTTTTCTTCTTCTGTGTTCATCTGGAGTTTTTTTTTTTGGGACGTGATTGTGTTGTGCCTGTTTACAGCAGAGCTGTGTTCTTATGCCGTTAGGCCGACACATCCGACTTCTGTGGGCATTTGTTGACCAGGTTAACCTTCCCGGTGATTCACATTTCTATTTCTACCATTAGGTGTATAGTTGTTACCCTATACATGATTCACGTTTCTATTTCTATCACTAGGTGTATAGTGGTTACCCTATACATGATTCACATTTCTATTTCTGTCACTGGGTGTATAGTGGTTACCCAATACATAATTCACATTTCTATTTCTGTCCCACCCAGTTGTTAAAGTTCTCTATCACAACTGTCACTTTAACTCCTTGCACCTATTACATTATTATAATAATACAACTCCTCTGGATGCAACTGCTTATTACTTAAGGCAAAGTAGAAAGAAAGTCACCATTGCTTAGAACAGAAGAAGTTAAGCTATTTCTTTGTTCTACTGATATCAGTTGCTGTGGACGCATACAAAGGTGGCTTTTTCAGTTGCTGACAAAGAACGCAATGGCTGTTTTATTTTTTTAATTACTTTAGCTCCAACACACACAAGCTTTTCTAACCAAAAGATACATACTCTGATGTTAAATGCTCATACAGAAAGATTCATGGAAATGAAATCATATCAAAATGAAGATTCAAAGAAATAAAATCAGATGAAAAATAAAAATCGGGGAAATGAAAGATGTGAAAGGAAGATTCAGGGAAATGAAATCAGATGCTTAAGTTAAAAACTTAAGAATAACAAAGATCTTGTCCCTTATGGCAGTGTGCAGAACAGCATCAGACAATACATGGGGGTGATGAAAGACCTCTTAACTGTAAAGGACAGACCAAGTTTATAGGAAAATGACAGATCTTCTAGGTTATGGGAAAAAGATGGATCTTCTAGGTTATGGCAGAAAGACATACCTTCTAGGTTATGGGAGAAAGACAGACCTTCTAGGTTACGGGAGAAAGACATACCTTCTAGGTTATGGCAGAAAGACATACCTTCTAGGTTATGGGAGAAAGACAGACCTAGGTTATGGGAGAAGGAAAGATCTAGGTTATGGGAGAAGGAAAGATCTTCTAGGTTATGGGAGAAGGAAAGATCTAAGTTATGGGAGAAGGAAAGATCTTCTAGGTTATGGGAGAAGGAAAGATCTTAGAAAGATAGACCTAGTTTATAGGAAATGACAGACCTTCTAGGTTATGAGAGAAAGACAGACCTATGTTATGGGAGAATGACAGACCTTCTAGGTTATGGGAGAAAGACATAACTTCTTGGTTATGGGAGAAGAAAAGATTTTCTAGAAAGACAGATCTAGTTTAAATTAAAATGACAGATCTTCTAGATTATGGGAGAAAAAGACAGACCTCCTAATTTATGAGAGAAGGAAGGACCTATTAGGTTATGAGAGAAGGAAAGATCTTCTAGAAAGACATACCTTCTTGTTTATATGAAAATGACATCTTCTAGATTATGGGACAAGGAAAGATTTTCTAGAAAGATATACCTAGTTTATATGAAAATGACCGATCTTAAGATTATGGGAGAAAGAGAGACCTTCTAGGTTATGGGAGAAGCAAGGACCTATTAGGTTATGAGAGAAGGAAAGATCTTCTAGAAAGACATACCTTCTTGCTTTATGAAAATGACAAATCTTCTAGATTATATTAGAAGGAAGGACCTGCTAAGTTATGGGAGATAGATTTTCTAGGTTATGGGAGACGGAAGGAAAGATAACAGCCTTTGCCTTGCCAGGGTAGAGGACATCCTAACATTCTCAGATGTGAAACTATTCATTTAATACAATAAGGGCTTTATTTGGTTATAAAACATATTTTGCAGAAAATCTTAAATGCAGCTGATTATATGCTCAACCAAAATACAGCAAACGCTTCTGGAATCCAAACTTCACAAAATAAAAAATTCTAGTATAAAACAAACACAAAATTCTACTACTCAAAGAACACATACATTTGCAGAAACAAATCCACAATGCTATTGCAAAACACAAATTCAAATCTACTAAACAGCAAAATCCAAAATGTTACAGGATAATTTAAAATGTTACTAAAAAGAAACTTAAATGTTCCATTCTATTACAGAAGGAACTTCTGCAATCAAAATGCTCCTGTATTTAAACAAAACATCAGATAGAATGATCAATAAAATATAGATTATTTTTCTCTTAGCCACAATATTGCTTTAATTCAGGATGCAAAGAAAGCATTAATTCATACAATACAAGCAGTTCTTTCTTGGTTAAATTGAAATTGTAAAATATAGCAACAAATAAATATATTGTACATGTGAAAGCAAGCAAGTGCTATCTGTACACATATGTATACCGCAAAAGTATATTTTAGTGTGTCGAAACCACAAAAGTATATTTTAATGTGTTGAAACCACAAAAGTATATCTTAATGTATCAATCACAAAAACTGTTCGCATTCATTGTAAACACATTTGCAGGTAATAACTGTGCTGCAAATAAAATAAAAGAACAAACGATTGTACTGCTGCCAATAAGTGAGTGTATTTTATTTGTATTAGCCACTGCTTACAGGCAAGATGTAACTGGCATTGATAACCTTTCTGTTCATGCTCTTGTGTAACTGGCATTGATAACTAAACTTTTCCGTTCAAACTGGCACTGATAACTAAACCTTTCCGTTCATGCTCTTGTGTAACTGGCATTGATAACTAAACCTTTTTGTTCATGCTCTTGTGTAACTGGCATTGATAACTAAACCTTTCCGTTCAAACTGGCACTGATAACTAAACCTTTCCGTTCATGCTCTTGTGTAACTGGCATTGATAACTAAACCTTTCTGTTCATGCTCTTGTGTAACTGGCATTGATAACTAAACCTTTCCGTTCATGCTCTTGTGTAACCGGCATTGATAACTAAATCTTTCCGTTCATGCTCTTGTGTAACTGGCATTGATAACTAAATCTTTACGTTCATGCTTAGAGTGCTATCTTCAAACAAGGGTGACTACAACACAGTGGACAGAATGATGAAGTTAAATGAGAGTGACTATAATACAGTGTGTAGACTGACAAAATTAGATGAGGTTACCTACAGACACTATGTAGAACGGTACAGTTTGACAAAGATGACTACAAGACAGTATGTCGAACGGTGCAGTTTGACAAAGATGACTATAAGACAGCATGCAGAATGATGAAGTTAAACGAGAGTGATGAAAAAAAAATGAAGTAAAACACATATTGTAACTTTGGGAGACATATATAGCTATTCTGGCAAAATATAAACAAACACAATATCTACAGAAAAGTTAAAATAAGTGAAGGCATTAGGAGAACACAAGACAGACTCAGAAAATATAGTGTGGCGTAACAGAACACATCATCTACTCATCATCTTCTACATGTCACTAACTATCATTCTCAACAACTCGGAAGCACAAGGAGAGGCATACATAAATGCACCTTCTATCACCCACTGTATGAAAAGTATGTACAAATTCATGTATTAACATGTTCTTAATAAAACAAAATAATTATGTATAATATATTTAAACAGCAAGACTGCATAATGGACTGTTGTGTTTACAAAGAGGACTAGTTATCATTTCACACAACAATTAAAAACAATATATCAATATATAATAATAAAAACAATATCGTGAATATTGAATAAAGGAATGGAGGAATACTATTGGGAAGTTGAGTTTTTAATTCTTTTTTGCACGCAGTTTCTATATCTTCCCACAAATGGTTAGCTTATGTTCTTTCACACATGTTGTTTATGTAGCTCGCCCGTGTGTTGCTGGGGCCCATACGGGGATGCAAAGAATAGTAACACTGTTGCCTACCATGCATGTCGTAAGAGGCGACTAAGGAGGCTATGGTTCCGTCGCCCTGCTACTGAGTGAGTGCGTGGCGCGACACTGTGAGCTGAGAGTTTCGCGTGGAATGCTTTTACATCTGTCGATGGTTGTTTGTAGTGTGAACTGCATGTTCGAAATGATGGCGGCCGGCTTTTGCTGGATTGACTGTTTTGCCTTTTCGGCTAATGGGTGCATTTTTCAGGAGACTCCTGGGAGTCACCGCTGGAGCTACGGAGTTTGTGCTTTGTGCGGCGCTTTCGGTGGGTCGTCCTGCGGAAAGAGACCAAGCCATATGGGATAAAACCCAGGTCAATGAAGTCTTTCTGGTGACTGCCGTTTCCATCGATGATGAACTGTATTTTTCATGGAGGACTTTTGTGTTGGTATTCTGGTGGCGGCATTATGCACAGTGTACCTGTGCGGGCTGTTGGCTTGCCGATACTCCTATCTACTCCATTGTTCACATTGGGCAGTGAGGAGCATTTTATGTGATATTCACTGGCACAGGAACGGAGCAATATGGGGACGACCCGTTGCCGTGAAGTTGGAACCACGACTAACTAACTAACTAACTAACTAACTATGTAGCTAAATATAAGTACTGTCTGCATACTTTCACAGTTTTGTCTCCACACATCATTATCTGAATGTACCATGAGAACTTATGAGCCATCAATGCAGTTGGAACCACTTCAGAAAGCCAGTGTTGATGCAAGGATAGTTCCTATACCAATTTATTTTGGATGATGGCACAATCTGTCACATATACTGTAGTATAAATGTATATATACACACACACATATCCGATATGTTTACAGCATGTTTTTCTTGCCTCTTATTTCATTGAATGTCTAATTCTTTCCATAAGTTCTGCATGAGTGATTCTGCCACACCATTTTAGTCCTATTTTGAGCAAGTACCGGTTAATGAATGAATGTAGTTTATGAGTAACCGATGTAGTCATACTCCATGTTTCTGATTCATACAGCAGTATTGATCTGACGCTACGGTTCAATAAGATTGACTGAAGGATTAACCAACTGATTGACCAACTGATGTTGCTACACTCAGGACACACTCAAATGTGCCCAAACATGCTCTGATGTTGGAGTACTAGGATGATGATGATGTGTGTTACATTCAAACAACTGACATTGATAGCATAATTTAAATTCCTTACACGCTGGCATATATATTTAGCCAATGGCATTCGCTCATTTTCTACAACAGTTACCAACATGGTTAGACACAGATGATTACCTATAGATTATAATGTATGATGGATTACCTATAGATTATAATGTACGATGAGTTCCTACAACAAACATGTATGGTATATGATAACTTCAATGCATGTTAACACTGATATAGGCAATGTTATGTGTTAATTTCCTACAAGTTATGGACACTGGTGATGTATAATGAATTCATACAATAGATAATGATGGCATATGTTAAATTCCTTGCATATAGGCAATGGCATATTTTAATTTTCTATAAGTACTGATGATGAATGATAAACTCCTGTAATAGACAATGATGGCATGTGTTAAATTCCTTGCATGTTTAAATCAGAAATAGGCAATGACATATGTTAATTTCCTACAACAATGACCAACTTGGACAGATATATGCTGAAGATGTACAATGAATTCCTACAAAATACCTAGTGGCATAAGATAAATCCCTACAACAGTTACCCACTTGGACACTGATGGGGTATGTTAAATTTCTATACATACAGAATATGGCATAATTGGTACAGTAGATGTTGATATGGACATACACATGGAAAATGTACGTAAAGTTTTGCACTGAATATAAGCATGTCAAATGACTGATACAAAAGGCATGCGTTGGTTCTCACGACAGGAGACTACAAATGAAAGGACAACACTTGAAACTATTAAGTTTCACACTTGTTTCAGTCACCCCATCTCACGAACGCTTGTTGTATTTCACACGCCTACATGTATCTTTACAAGACTATATGTGATTCCTTTATTTATGGTCAAAGTGAAGATGGTGTAGTGGTTAGTGCATGTGTCTACTGATACAGTGTCTCAGTGTTCAATCCCAACAACAATCTTATGATTGGCTACTTTTCCAGCTTCTACAATTCTGCAGTTGACCCAGCCAATAATATTGGACCAAATAGATTTATCTGGGATGGTCTTAAAAAAAGTCTTAAAAGTCGAGCGGATCGACTTCGCTGCCCTGGGTTTGATCCTATATGGCTCTGTCTCTTTCCGTAGGAAGACCTGCAGAAAGCACAAACTCCATAGCTCTGGTGACGACCTCCAGGAGCCTGCGAGAAAAATGCACTCGTGAACCGAAGGATGCGGGAAGTTGTAAGTAACGGAGCTGGTCAACCCATTTCATTATCCTGTGACATAGTAAATGTGAAAGCCTACCAATTGTCAGATTAATGGCATCACATGTGATTAGCTTGTCCTTGTCAGGCAACATGTGCCAGGCAACATGTGTCAGGTAACATGTGTCAGGCAACATGTATCAGGCAACATGTGTCAGGCAACATGTATCAGGTAACATGTGCCAGGCAACATGTGTCAGGCAACATGTGTCAGGCAACATGTATCAGGCAACATGTGTCAGGCAACATGTATCAGGCAACATGTATCAGGCAACATGTGTCAGGCAACATGTGCCAGGCAACATGTGTCAGGCAACATGTATCAGGTAACATGTGTCAGGCAACATGTGTCAGGCAACATGCTGCCAAATGAAGGTAAAATCCACCTGTAGACTCAGAATATGCTAATCTGCGTTATAACTTTGATCTGAACGACCAAAGGACAGATCTCCTTGCCATTGTGACACACTGGAGATGTGCAGATGTGCGAGAGAATGAACAGGCTGATAGATAGGCTGCTGCGGTTCCTGTAGGCGGTGAGCTAGATTATGACAAGGTCCATGTGGCGAAGGCTCTCTGGGGTCCAGTGGAATGTGCAGCAAAACTAAGGACCCAAATTAGGGGAGGCTGATTTTGGAAGACGTCCTGGAAGACGTCCAATACAGGGGAAATCCCAGGCACACATTTCATAAAACTGCCACTGATACATCAGCACGGGAATGCTTCACTGGCTACTGAAGAAGGGGATGGGGCATTTGTGGGATTGTCAAACTGCAATGATGTTGGTTCTTGTTTTCATGTTAGGGGCATGATGCCAGGCCCATATTTTGTTCTACCATACAGTATTCGATGGATGATATGACAGTTTCATGCAGGCCATTGTGGTACAGTGCTAGGCTTGTTTCACCAATCGACACTCAATGGATGATATGACAGTTTCATGCAGGCCAATGTGGCACACTGTGCTAGGCTTGTTTCACCAATCAACACTCAATGGATGATATGACAGTTTCATGCTGGCCAATGTGGCACACTGTGCTAGGCTTACACTGTTCTTGTTTCACCAAACAACACTTGGCAGAGGACGAGGTCAATATCACATGGCAGTCTCACTTGCCAGAACTTTCTGGTACCATTTGTATGAGACTGGCTGACCTTAACAGTTTTGCTGACAATAGCACGAGAGTGGTTGGGCAAAGGCTCAATTCCTGGGCTTGCCACTCACCATGGGAGGGAAAGGCTGGATGTCTATTCCTCCATGCACTCAGCCTACTATAGTGACACATAGCAAGTTCCTGCTTCGAGATCTGTTTTTGTTGTTGTTGATGATTACAAGCCACACATTTATTAAAAACCCCACTGAGACCACTACATCTGCAGGTATGTGCTCTAGCCATTATGCCACCCCAGCTCCACAGCCAACTAGCAGCTATTACAATTTGTTATAACTACATATGTGTTTACATAACGAACATGTTCCAACTTTGCTGCTTCTCAAAGAAAAAGTTCAAGAACATTTGGTAATAATAGACATAAGGAAAGGAGGAAAATAAAAGAAACACAATTGCACACTACCCACAAACAATATCTGCAGCAAGACAAGCACAGGACAGAAGTCTCATCAGATAATGCAGTTTTTGTTTCCTATTAGCACCAATCATTGTCACTGAAGACGGAGGTTTGTCATGTAGAAAAGATGAACATACTTTACAACATAAATATACATTTCTGAAACCAGAGACATCACGAATGGTCCTTTACTCTCCCTGTGGAATTCTTCTTCAGGCACCTGGTCTGGGGCAACTAGTAGCTTGATGACTCTCCAGTCTCCTTTGTCATTTACATTTTGGTGAAGTCTGTGTTGCTGAAATGATTTGTTACCCAGCTGTTTAATCTCTGAGAGGATTTGTTTCCCACCTGTTTAAGCTTCAATTATGTTTCCCAGCTGTTTAAGCTTCACTTATGTTTCCCAGCTGTTTAAGCATCAATTATGTTTCCCAGCTGTTTAAGCTTCAATTATGTTTCCCACCTGTTTAAGCTTCAATTATGTTTCCCACCTGTTTAAGCTTCAATTATGTTTCTCAGCTGTTTAAGCTTCACTTATGTTTCCCAGCTGTTTAAGCATTAATTATGTTTCCCACCTGTTTAAGCTTCAATTATGTTTCCCACCTGTTTAAGCTTCAATTATGTTTCTCAGCTGTTTAAGCTTCAATTATGTTTCTCAGCTGTTTAAGCTTCAATTATTTTTAGATATTTGTTTCCCAACTGTTTAACCTTAAATTATTTTTTGATATTTGTTTCTCAGCTGTTTAAGCTTAAATTATTTTTAGATATTTGTTTCCCAGCTGTTTAACCTTAAATTATTTTGAGATATTTGTTTCTCAGCTGTTAAAGCTTTCCACACAATCTTTCTGTCCTCATCTTGTCTAGTATTTCCCAGACACAAGGCTACTTTCTCTATTCCATCTCCTCTAATGCTAAGTGCTATAAACTCTATGCAGTATATGGGTCTTTATGTGGACTAATTTCATAAACTGTATCAATTCTGTTCATATTTCTCTGGCTTCTCTATTTATCATTGTTTTTGATGTCCTCTTTGGCTTTTGTGCGTGTTTTGCTTTCCTTGTAAGTTTAAATTTGCGGCAATTTACAGCAGGCTAATACACTCATGAATAAAATTATGCCTTAAACAGCATCTGTGCTCGTTGCTTTATGACAGCTTTTCACAGTTCAGTTTTTATATCACATATGACCTTCTCTGGTCGTAACTGTTTCCCAAACAATCTTACAGCAAACAAACTCCCTCTGGCTTAGGAAAGGGAATGTCCTGGTGCTATTATATCTAAACTATGCCTTCAAATCAAGCACATCCATTGGTTGTTTTTCATTTCAGCGTCTGTACCATTACTAGCATGTGCCAGGAATATTTTTTCCACACTGAAGAATAAAGGCAGCTTGCTCAAGCAATCAACATTTAGTGTAGAGGTTAGGATTTGATTTTAAAATCCCAAGCTTGCCAGGATCAAGCACACATCCCACAACATGTGAACCAGATATTATGAACCCTCGGGCACCCGTTTCTTGCACATCAATTATAAACTAGATTTTGGCGCCTTCAAAAATGAAGCACACATTAATATAACCAACATCCACACAACCCGTTCATATATGTAAGCAACTAATACAGCCAAGCCACTCACATAATCAAATAAGCAATTCTCATAGCAAAGAAAGAGTAGCATGGTTAGAGCTAGGTCTACTTCAATCACGAATAAACTGGCAATTATGTACATGAAGCATTTCAATAGCTTAGCAAACAACAAAGGTACAAGAACAACAAAACATGCTGACACCAAAACCACACACGCTAAAATACCAAATTTAAGAACACAACAGCATACTTTTCAAACAAGAAAATTAAATAAATTAAGAAAATTGTGCAAACTGGCATGACTACTCTTGACACTATTTGGCCATATGTTTCTTGAAAAGTAATCAAAATAATTACAATGTTTGCTAAAAAGTCATCAATAATTACAATGTTTGCTAAGAAGTCATCAAAATAATAACAATGTTTCTAAGAAGTCATCAAAATAATTACAATGTTAGCATACTGACGATCTGAGGTACACATTAAGGCAAATTTCTTTCTATTCAAACTACACACAAATAATTATTAAAAATTTTCTTATCAGCAGAAGTTGTTAGGTGCAGTTGAAAGATTCTTACATATATTTTGTGAAGGTTTTCATGTGACCGCATTATTTCATATGTTCAGGATGACATGTGATCACACACTGCCTTGTGCTAGAAACCTGAAATACTTTTAACATACAAGAAAATTAGGGCAAATTACTGTGACCCGGTGACCTACGACAGGACAGTGGCTAGATGCTACCTTGTGGGCCCAGTGCTCACGGATATGAATCTGTACCCAGACCAGATTTGTAAAATAGGCCTGGGCTTCCAAGTTGACCCAGCCTAAAATTGGTCCCAAGAAATGTCTAGGGAAGTGAAGGTGGCCAGCGTAACAATGACCACACAACCCACCACGTGATGACTGGTCTATACAAATATGGGTCTAGCACCGTATGTCCAGTGTGTCTTGTGGTATGTACAAGGAGGGTTCTTTACCCACGTTTATTGTTTTACCGTGAGATATGTCTACCAAACACATTTATATACGTATCAATAATTTTGCCCATAAAATGATTTATTCACATTTTGCCCATCAAATTATTTATGTCACATTTTGCTGAAAATGCTACACTAGTGTGCCACTAATCATCACATTTATAATCACACGACAATGATAACATTGTATTAAAAAAATTATGTTTGTCATGTCTGCTATTAAAATTGACATTGCCAGTTTGGTGCTGACTGATCAGCCTTCTCATGCACTTGGAGTGCTGGAATTTTCTGACCATGTAAGAGTAGAGTCTGGCGTATGATATCATAACTTCTAGCATGAATGGAAGTGAAGACATGTGTTTGATTGATCTTGTGATGGAAATATGTTTGATTTATCTTCAGATGAATATATGTATTTGATTTAGCTCTGGGTGATTGGTATAGTTTCCATGTTTTTGTTGTTCTTGGAACCCTTAGATATCAAGATTAGTGCTGTTAATGACAGTGGCAGTTTCCTAAGCTTGTATGTTGCTTGTGTTGGCTATATGCTCTTGTAAGCCGGACAAATGCTTACCATGTGGCCAGTTTGTTTTTTATCTATGCCATAAGAACAACTTAGCTATTCAGATTTTCACACTTTTGAAGAGGTGCAACTCAAGTCTGTTTTGAGCTGTCTGTCTCTGCTCAAACATCATTGCAAACACATATACCTATTGTTTACCCAGCTTTTACAAGTAGCTAATATAATTAATAAAGCAATGGCAAACTACTGAGCGTAATCTTGTTAAGAGATCAACAATCAGCTGAAAGATGCTGATGTTGACAGCAATGTCCTGTAAAAGGATATGCAAAACATTAAAAAAAAATATAATTAATGATTACATCACAAATATGCATGTGGTCAAAAGGATAACAGCACCCATTCTTAACCATCTGGTGTGCTGATGGGAGGGTAGGGGCTTCAACCACTACACCGGTCAGTGGTGACTTAAACGATGACTTCTCAATCAGAAAGCAATGGCAAACTACTGATGATAAACTTGCCTTGGGGTTGATTATCTGGGGTTAACTTTTGGAAGCTATCAAACATGCAAAAACATGAATAAAACTTTTTACATTATAAGGAACAATTACAGAGCATGGTTCTACTGTAAAATACAAGTAAACTTATTTACATGCCACTGAGGCATATTGGGAATATAGTTTGGCTTGTTTTTGGCTCTCTGACCTGCACACAGGAAGTAATATGATTAGCATCACAGCAACTGCCTTTGTCTATCCCAGAGATAAAACTCGGGTACTCATTTTTGTCAAGCTGGGATATGGTCTAGAAACTCCCTACTTCTGTCTTTTTCACTTTGGATTTGAACCCAGAATCCAGGGTCAGGAGGTCAGTACCACCCTATGAGAGTGTTTTACTGCAAATACTGACAAAAGTAGACCTCACAGAAATAGCCAAATAAAATGGGTTTAAATATTCATCCAAGTGGCACCAACATCACCTGCTGCTCGTAACGTTTCTTGTGACTATGCCATGGCAGCAAGATTTCACATTCTTGCTCAAACAAACAGCTTGCAATGCCTACAGCTACTGTACAGAACCTATGGCAGTGCAATTCTTATAATAACAAAATAACATTGAAACACTTGCAAGGATAAAATAATTGTATAATTACCTTTTAAAACGATTATTAAAATGATATACTTGATACCAAAAAGTGGAAAGAATACTGTATTTATGTTTAGAAGTCAATAATACAATCTTCAATTTAAAAGAATCACCATTACTTTGTTTGATTCCCCCTGTTGTTTGCAAAAATAATACTAGTTTAATATTATTTATATTACTAATTAACTCTACAATTATAAGGTTATTTTTACTACACCGTAGGATAATGGTTAATATTATTTAATAAAAAGTTAACTGCACGTCCTTTATATGACATTGCAATCAATCCCAACATGTATTGGCTGTTTGTGATTTAATAGGTAATGTTAGTTCAGTGCTTACTGAACAGCCAATGCCTCATACCATCAAAATCAACACAAAGCAATCTACTACCAAATCACCCGCGAGTGGCGGGGAATTACAAAACTGCGAGTCTCACTGTACCTTATTCCACAGCACCGGTTTATTATTTACTAGAAGGTGAAATAATAATCAATTTATTATTTACTAGAAGGTGAAAGAAATAATGCTAAACTTATTATTTACCAGAAGGTGAAATAATAATAAACATATTCACTTGGAGCTTACATTACAATTAGAAGTATTTATTTGAAGGAAAGAGTAATAACTTACTTGCAGGTTTAAGTTAGTTTCATTTACTTTACAGAACATTGCAGTAAGCCCCATCATTCCTTGGCTGTGGCTGTTTGTGATTTCTTGGCACGTTTATTATGTTCAGTAGTTTGCCATTGCTTTCTATGGGTTTATATTGTATTATATAATACCATTGTATGAAAACCAATGCAAGGAAGTCTGCTGCCTAATCACCTGCAACTGTGTTTCGAACCCATCCGCAACCTCTTCACTACAGTCAGTACTGGCAGGTTAGATAATTAAAATTCTTTCGTTGACAGGGGCCGGCTAGAATGATTTAATAGAAGGTAAATGTGGGCCATGGTAAAACCGAATCTGTCCAAATGAAGCTACACGGACAACAAGGAGGAGTGCCATGGCATCAACAGCATGCACACAAAGAAGTATTGCAAACACTGCGACTGAAGAAAACATCACTGAATGAGACGATAATTAACTCTGTCACTACCAGACAGGTGTTACTTTAATAACCAATTCTATCATAAACAGTTATTTTTTTCCTGCCCTTTATCCCCGATTCGGGCAAAAGTAAAAAACCAACTCATGCTAAGCCGTTCTATTTTTCTCTCTGCACATCTTCCCAATATTATTCCTCGGTCTCTAATTCTTTTCTCCGTGTTTTTTTTTTAGGTACCCCTCTATTTCGTTCCGTGTGTTCCAGAAGAAGAACTTTCGTGTTATACTATTATCAGGTTTTCTCAATGTGTATGTTATTTACTTGAAGGTAAGGAATTAGTTAAAATTATTTACTTCAAGGTAAAGTATTGGTTAAAATTATTCGAACACGAAGTATTAGTTAAACTTACTTTTTATATTTTTATTTTTGCATATCTGTTTTTACAGGACATCGCTGTCAACATCAGCATTTTACTACTGTTGTTGATGTCTTGGCAAGTTTTACAATCAGTAGTTTGCCATTTCTTTCTGAAAGACTTGCCCCCATACCAGTTCGTTAAAACTCAACGCAATGCGGTCTGCTGCCAAATCAGCCGCAGCTGTCTTTCGAACGCAGGTAAGCGGGCTTACGAATCGCATCCATAAGCCCTTCGCCACAGAGACCGGCAAATTACTTACTAGAAGGTGAAATATTGGTAAAAATTACTAGAAGGTGAAGTATTGGTTAAAATTACTTACTTCAAGGTATTGTATTGGTGAAAACTACTTACTTTGAGGTGAATTATTGGTTAAAATTCTTACAAGAAGGTGAGTTGCTGGTTAAAACAGGTTATCAGAAGTCAATGGTAATGGCTACAATTATTTACTATAAAAATGGCACTAAATGAATACACAAAACACTGCCATCAAAGACTAATAAAACATGCTTTGATTTAGAACACACATCAGGTGCTGGCTTAATATCAATACATTTTGAAGAAATAAAAGATACATTTTGAAAAATTACCAACATATACCAGGTAAAAATGTACCCTACTCAACAGGAACACTAACTGAACTGATTTCAAATTAAAATGTGAAAATGCAATAATCAAAACAGCTACAAAGAAAAAAAAAAACAATGCAAATCTGTTGATCATTATGTGAGAAGTAATACAAGTTGGAAGCATGAATGGGGAAACAATATTGGGTGGATCCAACTGTTGCGAGTTGTAACTAAACATGCCATCTCCTATACTTAATGTTGTATAGAATTAGTTAAGGCGCAGCTGTATTGCATACAAGATTACAAACTGTTTTACTGTGAAACATAACAGGTGGTTTAAGAAAAACACTGTACATGGCTTGCATTTAATTTATATGTTAAATATTCTATGTCACCTTACATTCAACTAAGACAAACACGGATATGCACTGCTATTCATAATCTCAAACTAAAAATTAAAGTATTAACTACACAATGTATCTGGTGATAACTGTGGAATGAAATAGTAATCCGTTTGTATGTCATATAACGTGTGGATCCAAATAACTACAATATGTGTCAGAGATTATCTTTAGACAGAAATAATTATATGCATCAGAGACCATGTGGATGTTAAAATAATTATGTGTATCAGAGACTATGTTAGATCGAACTAATTACAATATGTATCAAAGATGATCTGTAAAGTGAAATAATTACAATTTGTAACAGAGATTATCTGTAAAGTGAAATAATTACAATATGTATCAAAGATTATCTGTAAAGTGAAATAATTACAATTTGTAACAGATTATCTGTAAAGTGAAATAATTACAATATGTATTGGAGATTATCTGTAGACTTTAATTGTAAGCCAATCAATACCAGTGTGCTATTTGTAAAATTAAATGTGAATTATATGTTACACTCTTTGTAAAAAGAAATATTTATTTATTATACTATTTGAAGAAAGAAATGTTAGCAAGGTACAAGAGGAACATGATGAGATGAGATGAGATGAGATTAATGTTAGCTAAACATCCCATCAGACTATCTGTTGAATGAATATTAATTATATGTCATGCTATTTGTAGAATGACATGTTAATTATACATGATATTACCTGCAGATTAAAACTTTAATTATATGTGATACTAACTATAGAATCATATATTAATTATATGTTACCCTATCTGTACAACATAAGCTAATTACACAATATATCCCACACTTTCTGTAGAACAAAATAATTGTAAAATATCACCTTAGACTACATGTTGGCTGAAATATAAATCTAAAACAACGTATTCCCTTAGTGAAATTCAATACGGAAGTCACAAACAATATGGCTTGCTCTTGATGAGATGCAGTGAAATATGCCAGGCAATAAATCGTGTAACATATTGTCTATGACTTCTTTTGGCGAGATGCAGTGAAATATGCCAGGCAATAAATTGTGTAACATATTGTCTATGACTTCTTTTGGCGAGATGTGGTGAAATATGCCTGGCAATAAATTGTGTAATTTATCGTCTATGACTTCTGTTATTAAAATATGAATGACAGTTGTAAAATGAAATATTAATAATGCAATGTATCTCAGACTGAGACATGTCCTTGGCACAAAGTTAGAGCACCTGCCTCCTACCATGAACAGCCTGGACTCAATGCCCTGAGAAGTCTCACTAGTCCAGGTGTATTAATTAAGACAATGTTTTAGTATATACATTTATGACAAAATAAAAGCAAAAATTATAAGGTGCTTCTACGCTGCAATGTAGAAGAGGAAAGACTATGTAACGAATGTAGGCTGCATGTGGACTAACATATTCATTACATGATGTATCTGCAAATAAGGCTTCTTTTAACTCCTTGAATTATTTCTTTCATGTAACATATCACTCATACCAACCTTACAATGCATGTGCTTATTGTTCCTTCAATGTAATACACATCTTTCACACTAATCTTAGATGCACTAATTATTCCTTCAATGTAATACACATCTTTCACACAAACCTTTACAATGCACTGATTATTCCCTCACAATGCACTAATCATTCCTTCGCTAACACACATCCCTCGTACAAACCTTAAACACACTAATTATTCCACCATTTTAACACACATCCTTCACACTAACCTTACAATATACCAATTATGCCTTCACTACTCCACACAACGCATACAAACCTATACAATGCACTAATTATTCCTTCACTAACATACATCCCTCACACCAACCTTACAATGCATTAATTATTCCACTAGTTTAGCACACATCGCAGACACCAACCTAACAATGCACAAATTATTCCTTCAATGTAATGCACATCCTTAACATTATCTTTACAATACACTAATTACTCCATCACTGTAATACACACCCCTGACACCAAACTCAGACACAGCTCTCAGCTCACAGCTCTAATGATTCCTTCAGTGTAAAGCACATCATGCACACCAATCTTACCCTGCTCTAATTACTCCACCACTGACACACATCCCTGACACCAAGTTCCAACTGTTGCATCATAAACAAGAAATACACTGCCGACTCACTCACAGGCACATGATGATAATTAATGCATTGTGTACAACAGATGAGCATTGTGTAGAGCAAGAAACTGTTTAAGAGTGAACAAAACAAACTGTTGCATCCACTTTCAGCCTCAACTGCCGGTATGTGGAACATCTTTAGATTAATGGCTGGATCATTCTATTGTCATGCTGAATCATGTCTCATATTAATGACTGGGCTGTCTTTATATGAATGGATTGAACCTCTTTATATTAATTATAGTATGTGCCGATTTAACGAATGAAAGTGTTTTCAGTTGTCTTCATATTAATGGAATAATTATGTGTATGTTAGTCTGGATTGTCTTCACATTCATGACAGCTTTGTACTGACCATGTTATGTCATGTTATAGTGATCAATATCCCCGCACACTGGGTACTCCCATAGGTGTTGAGTCCTCTGTCGCAGCAGCCATCTCAGAGTATCTCTACTCGCTGTTCCCATGAAGAGTTGGTTGTAGTGTCTCCTCTCTTGCCTTCGAAGATGCCACTAACGTGCTTGGCCAGGCTAAGTGTTGATCATGCTCTTATTAATGACAATGTGTGTGTCTTTATCAAAATAATAACAGTTTGCTTCCAGTCATATTTATATGCATGGATAAATCATCTTTATACTACTATCACATTTGTCATACATTAATAATAATAGTAACTATAGATCATACATCATCCTTGTAATAATGATAGAATGGCTTAATCATATTAACGACAGTACAGCTGGATCATATTTACATTAATGACAGTATGTTGGCTAGTATTAACAGGGAAAAAGTTAAAACTATATCTATATTGCATATGTTACAGCATTCAGACAGAGGTCACACTAGAATACATCTGCTCCTGAGCCACTCTGCTGAGACTGGGTGATGATTTCTGCTCTCCTCCGCTGGCTTTTTCTCAGCGCGTCTGCTCTACGATATGGTTCATTTTTAAGATCTGCCATAGAACATGCCAAATAAAAAGAATGTGAGTGGTTTAGAACAAGAATAAGAAAGCAATTTTATGGCTGAAACTGTCATAGGAGCATGCAGCTAAAAACATCATAATTAAGTGTCTTGCCAACTGGCATGTGTGATCATGCTAATCCACACTTTGAAACCTTCAAAAGCATGTATCGAGTCATGTGTAAGCCCCCTTCAGTGCCGTGGCACAAGCTTTCAAGAATGTTCTCTTGCTGTCTTCCCCTATCTCTTTCCATACATCTATCTGTCCAGATATTTTCCAGTGTTTGTTTTCTCATAATGTGGCCAACAAATGATGACTGCCTCTCTGAGATGTTTGTGATACGTTGTCATTGTGTTTTAGCCTCTTTAAAACAATTTAGGTTACTCATTTTGACTGTGCTAGCAATGTTCAGTACAACCACATCTCTGAAGCTTCTAGTGAATTTTCTGCTCAATTACTAATTGTCCAGGCTGCCCACCAATATGTTAATACAGGTTCTATGTAACATACATACATTCTATTTATAGCTTCCAATGACAAGAAATTACTGCATAAGGTGTTCATTTATAAAATGTTCTTTTTCTCTCCATCTGATATTATTCACATGCCTAAGTATTTGAACTTCTCAACTTGCCAAAAATTGCACCATTTACTTGAAATGTACATTTAGGTAAGATCTATTTCTTTGACATTATATTACCACGTGAATCACATCACACTCACTGGCACCTGGTCATCTTGATAGACGATAGTTTGTTACATTGTGCTTAAAAATAAAAACATAACTACAACCCGTGGCGGTAAGACCAGGAATGGAGTTATAGCTCAGGAAAGCACAATGCCTGGGTTGAATTTTAGAGACCATATGTTGTCCATGTAGCATGATACCTCTCTCAGCCTGCCTAGTTTACTCCAGAGAAGAGGTAACACCAATATGTCTGGAACAAGACAAGCTGCAGAAGCTGCTGGATCAGAAAAGCTATCTCTAACTGTCCACTTGTAGGAGCTTCGATCCTAGACCAGCTGCCAACCAAGGCTTAGAGCCTGGCTTGTCCCGCCATGACATTTAGTCTTCAGGTTGCATTTCCTTGCACCAGGATATGGGTATTTTCACAAGCTATGTGAATCACATATACAACATATAATTGTATGGATGCGAATGCAACATTTAAAACACAGTCATAGATATTGTTCCATTATTTCAGTTAAAATATTATTCATTTATTCACCTCATATGATCCATAACTCTGCAGTATACACCTGATGGGATACAGCAAAAAATATGCCAGGCAATAAATCGTGCAACATATTGTTGTTGGCTTCTGTGTTTGAATTCTCTAAGGGAATATTTATGTTTTGTAAGTGCAAAAATGGCAGTTTGGTTGGTTGCTGCATCCTCTCCAAGACTGAGTTTGAAATCTGAAGCATTGCCACTCAGGTTGTGCAAGCCCTACAAGGCTTTGCATCTACTAGAGACAGGCTAGGGTACAGACTTCCCTGCTGGCTCAGTGCCGAAGTACCATCTCCGCGGGGATTGTTACAGAGCTCTCCCTCCCCTCTCCAAGCCCAGAAACTAGTGGGTTGTGCAAGACTGGTGCTGGAACTAAACATCTGTGGACAGGTGTACTAGGATGGCACAAGGTCAGGATGTCTGTGGACAGGTGTACTAGGATGGCACCAGGTCAGGATGTCTGTGGACAGGTGTACTAGGATGGCACCAGGTCAGGATGTCTGTGGACAGGTGTACTAGGATGACACCAGGTCAGGATGTCTGTGGACAGGTGTACTAGGATGATACCAGGTCAGGATGTCTGTGGGCAGGTGTACTAGGATGACACCAGGTCAGGATGTCGGTGGACAGGTGTGCTAGGATGACACCAGGTCAGGATGTTTGTGGGAAGGTGTACTAGGATGACACCAGGTCAGAATGTTTGTGGACAGGTGTACTAGGATGGCACTAGGTCAGGATGCCTGTGGACAGGTGTACTAGGATGGCACCAGGTCAGGATTTCTGTGGACAGGTGTACTAGGATGGCACCAGGTCAGGATTTCTGTGGACAGGTGTACTAGGATGGCACTAGGTCAGGATGTCTGTGGACAGGTGTACTAGGATGGCACCAGGTCAGGATGTCTGTGGACAGGTGTACTAGGATGGCACTAGGTCAGGATGTCTGTGGACAGGTGTACTAGGATGGCACCAGGTCAGGATTCAGCACTGCCCATGTTGACTGGCTAGGATTGTGTCTAGGTTGGTTTGGTAATGTGCCCTCCACAGGTCTGAGGTATTTTTTCACTGTCACAGACTAGGATTGTGTCTAGGTTAGCAATGTGCCTTCCACAGGTTTGAGGTATTTCATTGTCAACAGACTTCAACTCAAAGCCCAGTGGAAACAGACATTAACTAATAATAAGACAGTTGACATAATTAGAGACTGTAATTGCTATAATAAACTGCAGAGCTTGGTGACAACTGACAAGATTGAGGGGAAAGCAACAAGGGGAAGGTGGAGAAGTAAATACCTGGATGGATTGGCCACTTGGCATAACCAAGACAAGAACACGGAGCTGATCTACAACTATGGTGATTGAGTGAAATGGCAAAACATGACTGCCCACGCTTATCGACATGACACACGATGGTGATTATGAATAATTGCTGCCATATTGAGCAACAGGAAAGATGTCAGCACACTCAAGTCAACCATCCTGTCTCTCTCACTACTGTCATTCATCTTTTATTCTAGAAAATTCCCAACGCCTCCATGCAGGTTTCATTAAATGTCAAGAAATCAACTTACCTAAGAGAATATCTTCAAGAGCCCCGTGGTACATATCATCCTGTTTCAACAATCTTCTCTTTTCCCTCACCTCACGATTTCTGTTCTTCAACTCGCTGACCATCGCCTCCTACAACAGCAAAAACAAGTGATTGCAGTTTGCTTAATTCATTGTATGCAACCTCAAACAACAAAAACAATCAAATACAGAGGGTCTAGACGTGCAGGGAATGAAAAATGAGAAACTAAAATAAAAAAAGACAAGTTAAATATTTTAGTCACATTAAAAGACATAGCACTCCTGTCAAAACCATTGTCATCATCTTCCACTTTTGCCTGCAAGCGTCGTGGGGAGGAATAGTTGTCAAAACCATACTGGAGGGAACAGATGAAGGCAGGCAAGCAAGAGGCTGACAGCGATATAAGTGGGAAGATAACATCAAGAGATGGAGAACAGCAGCCTGTCTGTGCGTACAACAAGTGCAAGAGACAGAGAGTGCCAGAGATCCACTGCAGCCAGCCTTCAATGTGGAGACAGCACCTGAATGACTGATTGATGTAACCTCAATACCACATTATTACAAGCACATTTGGTGGTAGAAAAAAGAAAAAAAAGAACTACATCCAACAATTAACTCCTCAGTCTCACATGGACAATTCACATGACGGATGGATGGATGGAGTATTTGTGATTTTACCATGCCACTTAATGCCAAGTATTCTTCACAGACACCTCATATGAAAGCTGTTTAAACATTTCTCTTGGTGTAAGTTGACCAGGCTTCGCTGCCATAAAGAAGAGTACTAAGGATACAGGCTTGATATACCACAACTTTCAAACACAGATACACAATAAACATAAGTACACGTTCTTGTGATGACAAGCTGGCAGAATACAAACAAAAGTACACATTCTTAAAAACATATCTTAAACTTCCCCCTTGAGAAAACATTACATGAATTCTTGTTTCCCCTCTGTACAAATGTAATAACTAAAATTGCCTTCAGACAGACTCCACTGAAACTACAATATTCAACAACTAAACAAACCTGAGTCATTTTCTTGTCCTTCTTTTTGGTTGGTTGTACTTCAGGTTCCAACATGCCATGCTCCAATTTCTTCCTCTTCTCGTTGTCCAGCAGGGCTTGCTGAAGTAAACAAGTCATACTACAAAGTGACCAACCAGTTATAGCAATGATTCAAAGTAAGGTATTCCCCTTGTGAGTTTAAACAAAGAAGTCAGTAACAATATGTTGACCGACATATTTTGCTGCATCTCATCCTGGACGTACTGTAGAATTCAATATCTTATGAAGTGAATAGAGTAATCCCTTTTCATGCTGAAATGCACAACAAACACATTGTCATTGATACTGTTAAAGTGTAGAGTGTTATCCCCCATTGTAATTGCAGTTTCACTGCTGAGTTCACCTGTCTGCACAATGCTGGTTTTACACACATAATCATGGAAAAGGTAAAAGACCTATTCTGTACACCTTAAGACATATGGTGCTACATTCATATTTTTCTAGACCTATCTGGTGATCGAGTGAGATGGCAGAACATGACCGCCCATGCTTATCGGCAAGGCACATGATGTATGGATGGATCTGCCCTCCATGGGTGATGTGATCAAGGTCATATCAGTCACATGTACTTCCCAAGACTCCCTTGTACTTTCCTGGTACCCATTTCAGGCTAGGAACTTGGGTAATCTCTCAAACTCCACCTTGTAGCAAATTCAAACCTATGATCACAGTTGGTTTCGGCAGGCTGGCGTCTAGTCACTACACGACCATGTCTCCCCTAACAGCGGAAGCTTCAAGGAATTTAAGTTCAGTGATCATTTATTGTCAGTTGAGTGCAATATGCAAAACACCTTTTCCTAGTTGACCACACTGCCATAATTTAACAGGTGTTGGACAAGAGACAAAGTTAGGTTTTTTTTATGGCCTGTCAATGGTGAAAATAAATGAACACTCAAACCTCTTGAAGCATCCACCATCAAGCGTCTAAAACCATTGTTGTGCAGACAGAAAGACTCAGTAGTGAATCTGTAATTACCAAGGTGATAACAGATGCTCTCCATTCAAACAGTATCAGTTATCATACGCTCTGTGCATTTCAGTCTGGAAAAGGGACTTATCTATTCACATCATCTGATGTCTAACTCTGCAGCGTGTGCCTAATGAGATGCTGTGAAATATGCTAGGCAACACATCTTGCAAACTAATCTTTATGGATTATTTGTTTAAACATCTCAAGACAGACAACAGAATGACATATGCACAGACAATATGCATACCTGTATATTTATAACATCAGAATCGAGTTCAATAACTTCTTCATTATTATTCTTCCATCCTGAAAAGAACACTGATTGTGCTTTATCTATTTAAAACGTTGTGATGTTGTGATGCTTGAAGATCTACAAATTGATGGAAAAGATCTTAGACTTGTAAAAAACATATATTGGAAACAACAAGCTGCCATAAGAGTTGATAATGAAGTAAGCCAATATCAGCCTATTAAAAGGGGTGTGAGACAGGGATGTGTAATGTCTCCAGATCTGTTTTCCCTGTACAGTGAAAGTATTTTCAGAAATATTGAAGATATGGAAGGAATCAACATTGGGGGACGATGCATCAATAACATTAGATATGCAGATGATACAGTCTTGATTGCAGACAATGAACAGGACCTGCAAAATTTAGTAGATGCGATTGTTACACACAGTGAACAACTAGGGTTAGAATTAAATTGTAAAAAGACACAGATTATGGTTGTCACTAGGAAGGACGAAATACCACAGTGTAATATACAAGTAAATGGGAATATTCTTCAACAAGTGAGTAGGTACAATTATCTCGGAACAGTAATAACATCTGATGGGAGATGCCTTGAAGAGATTAGAACAAGAATCTCCATGACAAAAATAGCCTTTAGCAAGATGAAAAACATATTGACCAATAAAAAGATGTCAATTGAAACGAGAAAAAGAGTGTTGAGATGCTACATAGAACCCGTACTTTCATATGGATGTGAAGCGTGGACAATGAGCAGTCAGGCTGAAAAACATCTGATGGCTGTAGAGATGTGGTTTCTGAGGAAAATGCAAAGAATACCATGGACAG
The DNA here is from genome assembly GCA_014155875.1 of Cepaea nemoralis. NCBI lineage: Eukaryota > Metazoa > Mollusca > Gastropoda > Stylommatophora > Helicidae > Cepaea > Cepaea nemoralis. Next base: position 579,820 of record JACEFZ010001628.1, on the reverse strand, counting down.
CCAGAAAGACCAATGAACAAGTCCTTCAAGAAACAAATGAAGATCGTAAATTGATTAGAGAAATTAGACGTAGACAGTCAAAATTTTTTGGGCATGTTATGAGAAGAAATGGATTGGAGAATTTGGTGACAACTGGTAAGATCGAGGGGAACAGACCAAGGGGAAGACCTAGAAGCAAGTACCTGGATGGCTTGGCCTTGTGGCATGGTAGAGACAGAAACACGGAGCTGATCCACAACTCTGGTGATCGAGTGAGATGGCAGAACATGACCGCCCACACTTACCGGCATGGCACATGATGGATGGATGGATGTCTCCAACTTTTGACCGACCCATCCAACTTCAGGGAAATCTGAACTCTACTTCCTTTAAAACATTAGCAAGCTCATCAACCCTGGACGTCCACTTGTCTAAAATTACTGCTCCCCGACATGACAGACAGCATTGCCCAGACAGCCTTGCCCAGTATACTCCCAATGTCCAAGACACCAATCACACTCACTTGTCTCCACTTACTGCTCCCCGACAGTACAGACATCAGACATGTTAGACAGCATTGTCCCAATATCAAAGACACCAATCATGTCCTTATCATTGTTTAGTCCATCTGACTACTGCCAGGCACACCTTACCACTATTGTTTTCAACCAGATGTATCTTCTTCTACACAACTTTTCCATGATGACTTGAAAGCACTTCAGTTCTTTCTTTTGGACATGGGGTTCAACCCCACTCTCGTTCTTACACATCTAGATCAATGTGGCGGGTTCAATCCCAACATCGGTCAGTTGGACTAAAATGTTGACTTCTCGTCCTTGACTTGGGGATGCAAATTACAAGTAGCTCTGAAGTCGGAGCAGGTTCACCTGATGGCGAGGGACACTGGTATTAAGGAAAGCTAATCCACATGAAAAATCATTCCAGGGTACCAGCAGGTTCACCTGATGGCGAGGGACACTGGTATTAAGGAAAGCTAATCCACATGAAAAATCATTCCAGGGTACCAGCAGGTTCACCTGATGGCGAGGGACACTGGTATTAAGGAAAGCTAATCCACATGAAAAATCATTCCAGGGTACCAGCAGGTTCACCTGATGGCGAGGGACACTGGTATTAAGGAAAGCTAATCCACATGAAAAATCATTCCAGGGTACCAGCAGGTTCACCTGATGGCGAGGGACACTGGTATTAAGGAAAGCTAATCCACATGAAAAATCATTCCAGGGTACCAGCAGGTTCACCTGATGGCGAGGGACACTGGTATTAAGGAAAGCTAATCCACATGAAAAATCATTCCAGGGTACCAGCAGGTTCACCTGATGGCGAGGGACACTGGTATTAAGGAAAGCTAATCCACATGAAAAATCATTCCAGGGTACCAGCAGGTTCACCTGATGGCGAGGGACACTGGTATTAAGGAAAGCTAATCCACATGAAAAATCATTCCAGGGTACCAGCAGATTCACCTGATGGCGAGGGACACTGGTATTAAGGAAAGCTAATCCACATGAAAAATCATTCCAGGGCACCAGCAGGTTCACTTGATGGCGAGGGACACTGGTATTAAGGAAAGCTAATCCACATGAAAAATCATTCCAGGGTACCAGCAGGTTCACCTGATGGCGAGGGACACTGGTATTAAGGAAAGCTAATCCACATGAAAAATCATTCCAGGGTACCAGCAGGTTCACCTGATGGCGAGGGACACTGGTATTAAGGAAAGCTAATCCACATGAAAAATCATTCCAGGGTACCAGCAGGTTCACCTGATGGCGAGGGACACTGGTATTAAGGAAAGCTAATCCACATGAAAAATCATTCCAGGGTACCAGCAGGTTCACCTGATGGCGAGGGACACTGGTATTAAGGAAAGCTAATCCACATGAAAAATCATTCCAGGGTACCAGCAGGTTCACCTGATGGCGAGGGACACTGGTATTAAGGAAAGCTAATCCACATGAAAAATCATTCCAGGGTACCAGCAGGTTCACCTGATGGCGAGGGACACTGGTATTAAGGAAAGCTAATCCACATGAAAAATCATTCCAGGGTACCAGCAGGTTCACCTGATGGCGAGGGACACTGGTATTAAGGAAAGCTAATCCACATGAAAAATCATTCCAGGGTACCAGCAGGTTCACCTGATGGCGAGGGACACTGGTATTAAGGAAAGCTAATCCACATGAAAAATCATTCCAGGGTACCAGCAGGTTCACCTGATGGCGAGGGACACTGGTATTAAGGAAAGCTAATCCACATGAAAAATCATTCCAGGGTACCAGCAGGTTCACCTGATGGCGAGGGACACTGGTATTAAGGAAAGCTAATCCACATGAAAAATCATTCCAGGGTACCAGCAGATTCACCTGATGGCGAGGGACACTGGTATTAAGGAAAGCTAATCCACATGAAAAATCATTCCAGGGTACCAGCAGGTTCACCTGATGGCGAGGGACACTGGTATTAAGGAAAGCTAATCCACATGAAAAATCATTCCAGGGTACCAGCAGGTTCACCTGATGGCGAGGGACACTGGTATTAAGGAAAGCTAATCCACATGAAAAATCATTCCAGGGTACCAGCAGGTTCACCTGATGGCGAGGGACACTGGTATTAAGGAAAGCTAATCCACATGAAAAATCATTCCAGGGTACCAGCAGGTTCACCTGATGGCGAGGGACACTGGTATTAAGGAAAGCTAATCCACATGAAAAATCATTCCAGGGTACCAGCAGGTTCACCTGATGGCGAGGGACACTGGTATTAAGGAAAGCTAATCCACATGAAAAATCATTCCAGGGTACCAGCAGGTTCACCTGATGGCGAGGGACACTGGTATTAAGGAAAGCTAATCCACATGAAAAATCATTCCAGGGTACCAGCAGGTTCACCTGATGGCGAGGGACACTGGTATTAAGGAAAGCTAATCCACATGAAAAATCATTCCAGGGTACCAGCAGGTTCACCTGATGGCGAGGGACACTGGTATTAAGGAAAGCTAATCCACATGAAAAATCATTCCAGGGTACCAGCAGGTTCACCTGATGGCGAGGGACACTGGTATTAAGGAAAGCTAATCCACATGAAAAATCATTCCAGGGTACCAGCAGGTTCACCTGATGGCGAGGGACACTGGTATTAAGGAAAGCTAATCCACATGAAAAATCATTCCAGGGTACCAGCAGGTTCACCTGATGGCGAGGGACACTGGTATTAAGGAAAGCTAATCCACATGAAAAATCATTCCAGGGTACCAGCAGGTTCACCTGATGGCGAGGGACACTGGTATTAAGGAAAGCTAATCCACATGAAAAATCATTCCAGGGTACCAGCAGGTTCACCTGATGGTGAGGGACACTGGTATTAAGGAAAGCTAATCCACATGAAAAATCATTCCAGGGTACCAGCAGGTTCACCTGATGGCGAGGGACACTGGTATTAAGGAAAGCTAATCCACATGAAAAATCATTCCAGGGTACCAGCAGGTTCACCTGATGGCGAGGGACACTGGTATTAAGGAAAGCTAATCCACATGAAAAATCATTCCAGGGTACCAGCAGGTTCACCTGATGGCGAGGGACACTGGTATTAAGGAAAGCTAATCCACATGAAAAATCATTCCAGGGTACCAGCAGGTTCACCTGATGGCGAGGGACACTGGTATTAAGGAAAGCTAATCCACATGAAAAATCATTCCAGGGTACCAGCAGGTTCACCTGATGGCGAGGGACACTGGTATTAAGGAAAGCTAATCCACATGAAAAATCATTCCAGGGTACCAGCAGGTTCACCTGATGGCGAGGGACACTGGTATTAAGGAAAGCTAATCCACATGAAAAATCATTCCAGGGCACCAGCAGGTTCACCTGATGGCGAGGGACACTGGTATTAAGGAAAGCTAATCCACATGAAAAATCATTCCAGGGTACCAGCAGGTTCACCTGATGGCGAGGGACACTGGTATTAAGGAAAGCTAATCCACATGAAAAATCATTCCAGGGTACCAGCAGGTTCACATGATGGCGAGGGACACTGGTATTAAGGAAAGCTAATCCACATGAAAAATCATTCCAGGGTACCAGCAGGTTCACCTGATGGCGAGGGACACTGGTATTAAGGAAAGCTAATCCACATGAAAAATCATTCCAGGGCACCAGCAGGTTCACCTGATGGCGAGGGACACTGGTATTAAGGAAAGCTAATCCACATGAAAAATCATTCCAGGGTACTAGCAGGTTCACCTGATGGCGAGGGACACTGGTATTAAGGAAAGCTAATCCACATGAAAAATCATTCCAGGGCACCAGCAGGTTCACCTGATGGCGAGGGACACTGGTATTAAGGAAAGCTAATCCACATGAAAAATCATTCCAGGGCACCAGCAGGTTCACCTGATGGCGAGGGACACTGGTATTAAGGAAAGCTAATCCACATGAAAAATCATTCCAGGGTACCAGCAGGTTCACCTGATGGCGAGGGACACTGGTATTAAGGAAAGCTAATCCACATGAAAAATCATTCCAGGGCACCAGCAGGTTCACCTGATGGCGAGGGACACTGGTATTAAGGAAAACTAATCCACATGAAAAATCATTCCAGGGCACCAGGTGCAGTAATATGTGTATGGGTTAAGCATGAGCTCAAAGTGAGCAGGGGAAAAAAAAAAAACACACACACACACACACACACACACACACACACACTCTCTCTCTCTCTCTCTCTCTCTCTCTCACTCTCTCTCTCACTAATGATCACATACTAATGATAACTTTGTTACTATCAACAAATCTGTAAACATGGAAGAAAACAAATCTCATCTGACAAACCTTGAAACTGTTCACAAATCTGACAATCTGTGAGAAAAACTGGGCAGGGGATATGCTTCGTGGGTTTTCTCCATAGAACTCGACCACTTTCTTGTAGGAATCCTGCAGCCAGAAATGAAATTACTAAAATAAATGGTGCACAACTGCATGGGATTGGTTGAAGGAAGCATATGAACATTATCTCACATGAGCAATGAATTTTATGAAACTAACACAATAATATTAAAGAAACTAAATGACCAATACTCAATTTAAAAAAAACAACATATATATATATTTGTTAAAAGGGGTTAAAAGGCAAGAGGATCGACTTCACTGCACCAGGGTTGATCCCATATATCTCCGTCTCTCTTGGCAGAACACCTAATTGCAGGCCATAAGCATTGCACAGAGCACAAACACTTAAGCTCTGACAATGACTTCAGGGGTCTCCAAAAAAAAACTTATCGGAATAGTAGAGTCCGGGAAACAAACCCTCGGCCTTTAGTAGAGGATGGTCACATGGCATAATCAGAACAAGAACAGACCTGATCCAAGTCCCTGGTGATCGTGTAAGATGGTGAGTCACGACTGCAAACGCTTACCAGCATGTCACATGATGATGCTGAAGCAAGTACCAGAGCATGTCCTTCAAGATTTCCCAGATTTGCCAGACAGGGACAGGAAATCTGGCACAAACAAGTGACCTTTCGGGACTATCTATGGAGGACAGGAGGAGATCGCAAGCATACCATCATGTTTGTGACACTTGTCAGAAAAATCACATAGCAAATGTTGATCGCTAAAGAAGAAGTGTTTCAGAAGAAGTAACATATGGAAGCAAAAAGTATAACAAATAGGTGACTGAAAAAACAATTTAACAGATCACTGACCAAAGGTACAATATAACAAATAACTGACTGAAGAGATAATATATAATTAATAACTGACAGAAGGAACCATATAAGTGACTGACTGAAGAAATAACGTATAATAACTCACAGAAGGAAGAATATAAATGACTGACTGAGGTAATAATTTTTAATAAATAACTGACAGAAGGAAAACCATAACGATTAACTGGCAGAAGGAAAATATAATAGATAACTCATCTTTAAAAAAAAATTGTCATTTACTTCTTATATACCTTGTGGTGTAGGACAGGGGGGTCTTGAGCCTGACGACTAGTGCAGTCGCTGCCAACTGTTTAGGTTAGGGTTTTCTTTTTGTCCTCGCCAGAACAAATCCACACCTTACCAAGGATTTGAAGCCGATCTCCCAAAAAAAATATGGCATTCTAACATGGATAACTAACAGTAGGAAAATATAAACTAACTTCTGATGAAAAATATAACTGATAACTAACAGAGCGGGGAAAATAGAAGCGACAGAAGACAGATGACTTACGGGAGAAAAATACAGTGACAGTTGACTGAAGGAAGGAAGAAGATAAGTGACAGCTGATTGAGCACAAATATAAGTGACAGATGACTGAAGGAAAAATATATGTAATACCTGACTGAAGGGAAAATATATGTAATACCTGACTGAAGGGAAAATATATTGATAATTGACTGAAGGAAAAATATATGTAATACATGACTGAAGGGAAAATATATTGATAATTGACTGAAGGAAAAATATAATCAGGACACCTCAAAGTTACTCAGCACCCAAGAGAAGAAATAAACAAACATAAATATAATCATATTTGTCATTATATTTTCACCTGGGCGGTTTTGACATCTTCCAAAAGCTTCTTAAACTTGTCTTCTGCATTAGCCAGAAAATCCTTGAGAATCAATGGATAATCACGAGAGTCCTTCCGCAACAGTGACTCCCGTTTGGTGAGCTCCATTCCTCGTTCAAGTTCGTGAATGTCTGTGCTGATATTCTCCATAGAAACTGAATGAAACAATGCAAATGATACAATATCCGGGGATCAATAGATAATGCATAAACCTGAAAGAAAAACCACTCACCATAACATCATCATACAGTGAATTTACATACAACTGTTTAATCAGTTCTCTGGTCCAGTGCTCCATTAAAAACTGACATTGATATCACAGCCTTTAATAGTTCGTGAAGAATTGATACCGTAGAACTTTGTTCCAGCAAAACATTGGTTATAAACACTCTAGATTAATTCCATACTGCATCTCTCCTTGTGGAACCAGACTTAAATCCAAACTCACACATCCTTAAAGATGTTTCATTATGTCCACATAAGTTGTTTGTAGGAGAGAAGTGTCTATGCTTGGTACCCACACATGTCACATATTTCCATTTGTAACTTGACTTAGTGTACATTGACAATTGGAGACAATGTTCTGGTGACTTGAGTACCAGCTTGCCACTTCAAAGCTGCTGTGATCACTGCCACTTCCATATTTGGGGTTGTAGACCTACAGATTAGAACACAAGCCATGTCCCAAAACCAACACAAGCCATGTCCCAAAACCATCACAAGTTATGTCCCAAAACCAACACAAGCCATGTTCCAAAACCATCACAAGTTATGTCCCAAAACCAACACAAGACATGTCCCAAAACCAACACAAGCCATGTCCTAAATCCATCACAAGTTATGTCCCAAAACCAACACAAGCCATGTCCCAAAACCAACACAAGCTATGTCCCAAAGCCAACACAAGCTATGTCCCAAAACCATCTCAAGCTATGTCCCAAAGCCAACACAAGCTATGTCCCAGAACCAACACAAGCTATGTCCCAAAACCAACTCAAGCCATGTCCCATAACCAACACAAGCTATGTCCCAAAACCAACTCAAGCCATGTCCCAAAACCATCTCAAGCTATGTCCCAAAGCCAACACAAGCTATGGAGCCTATAGCTGGACTGCTGAAACATAACTGAGAAACTATAGTGCCACAACAACACACGTTAGAATTCAAGTATGGAAAGATTATATTACAGAATGTAAAAATCATGTCACATAAATGAAGGGAAAACAATCAACATACCAACGGCTGCTTTGTCCAAAAATCGCAGCTCTGAATCAAAGTTCAGGAGATCAGGGAATTTGTCTTGCACAGTCATGGCCAGGAAATGCATCAAGGTCGTCTTCTTGTCGCCAGACTTTGTGTCCACCAACTAAAAGTGTACAACAAATTGATTACAGCATATTACAATATTCACGACGCTGTAAATAATGACCTCAGGAATTAAATAAATCAATCATGTGCCATGCCGGAAAATGTGGGCAGTCATGACTCGCCATTTCACACAATCACCAGAGTCATGGATCAGCTCAGTGTTCCTGTCTCAACCATGCCATGTGGCCAAATCATCCAGGTATTTACTTCTCGGTCTTCACCTTGGTCTGTTCCCTTCAATCTTGTCAGTTGTCACCAAGTTCTCCAATTCATTTCTTCTCATATGTCCAAAATATTTTGACGGTCTACGTCTAATTTCTCTAATCAATTTATGATTTTCATTTGTCTGCTGTAGTACTTGGTCATTTGTTTTTCTGTCTGTCCATGGTATTCTTTGCATTCTCCTCAGAAACCACATTTATGCAGCCATCAGATGTTTTGCAGCTTGATTGCTCATTGTCCAAGTTTCACATCCATACAAAAGAACAGGCTCTATGTAGCACCTCAACACTCTTTTACTTGTTTCAATTGACATCTTTTTATTGGTCAGTATGTTTTTCATCTTGCTAAAGGCTACTTTCATGCCGGCTCCATGGCCGAGGGGTTAGCAGCTTTCTCCGCTAACCCCGAATACTCTCGTCACGTGACGCAACGAGAATTAGCAGTGGTTCGAATCGCAAAAGTGACTTATGAGAGTATGGAGCCGGTCGCTCAGAAAGTCGTGGCGTGCTGATGAGCGTAATCTAGCCTAGGAATCAACATACAGCTGAAAGATGCTGGTGTTGACCACAATATCCTGAAACAGGATGGAAACGCGGGGAAAAAAAAAGGCTACTTTTGCCATGGTGATTCTTGTACTAATCTCTTCAAGGCATCTCCCATCAGAAGTTATGACTGTTCCGAGATAATTGTACCGATTCACTTATTGAAGAATATTCCCATGTACTTGTATATTACATTGTGGTATTTTGTTCTTCCTAGTGACGCATAATCTGACCGCATCTACTAATTGCTGCAGATCCTGCTCATTGTCTGCAATCAAAACTGTATCATCTGCATATCTAATGTTATTGATGTTTCGTCCTGAAAATATTTTCACTGTATAGGGAAAAAAGATCTGGAGACAATACACATCACTGCCTAACACCTCTCTTAATAGGCTGATATTGTCCCACTTCATTATCAATCCTTATGGCAGCTTGTTGTTCCAAATATATGTTTTTTATAAGTCTAATGTCTTTCCCATCAATTTGTAGATCTGCAAGTATATCTACCATGTTCACATGTCTTACACTATCGAAAGCCTTTGTGTAGTCAATAAAGTAAAGATGTATATCCTTGTTTACTTCTATAGCACGTTCAATAACTGATCACAGCATATACACAGCATTTACTGTACCCTTTCCTTCTACAAATCCACACTGTTTTTCCCCTATTTCAGGTTGTATTTTCTTCCTCACTCTTTGCATGATAATTCGTAGCAAAATCTTAGTGATGTGACTCATTATACTAATTGTTCTATGTTGATCACATTCCAAGGTTCCTGATTTCTTTGGGATCGCAATAAATTTAGAATTACATAATTCAGAAGGTATTTCTCCTGTATCATATAATGTGTTCAGCAGTCTGGTGACTCAATCTATTCCATATTCTTCTAAAGCTTTAATCATTTCTGTTGTGATGTTATCTGAACCGGGGGCCTTGCCAGCTTTCACATGTTTAAGAACATTTTGAATCCCCATCTTCAAAATTGGCGGTCCTTCATTATTAAATTGAATATCATACTGTTCATCTCAGTTATCATCATAAAGGTTTTTCACATAGTCTGACCATACATGTAGAATCTGATCTTTTACTATTATGATTTTGCCATCTTTAGTTTTTAGACAACTTGCTGATGTACTTGTTCTTTTATTAGTAGGTTCCTGAATTCTTTTGTGAACTAATTTGGTATTTTGACTGTTGTGTTGTTTTTCAATTTCTAAGCAATTTTTCTCAAGCCATGCTTCTTTTGCCTCCTTACATAATATTCTGACTTGTCTGTGAATTTCTTCATATTTGGCAGGATTATTTTTATTGAGTCTTCTTGTTTCCATTAGTTGTAAAATTTCTTCAGTCATCCATTTCTTATGACCCACCTTCTTTAATTTCAGAATAGTTGTTTCTGCAACCAAACTGATTGAATTCTTCAACATTTCCCATTGATAATCCACAACTTGGAATAGGATCTCTAGATCAGACAATGTATCAAATCTGTTCTGTACTTCTATGTTGAATTTGTTTTGTATTTCCTTGTCATTACTCAATGTACACAAATCATATTTAGTGTTTCCTGATATATACTTGACTTTCTTTAATTTTACCCTCAATGTACCTGAACTAATCTGTGGTCACTATAACAATCAGCACTGGGAACTGTTTTTGCTATTGTTAGCGCATTTCTAAATCTTCTGCTAATCAGAATTAATCAATCTGGTTTCTAATGAATTTCTAATTTCAGGAATTCATGCAAACTTAATAAAGAGAATGAGGATGGATATTGATATATGCAAATCATCTTCGACAGCGATCAACATTTGCTATGCTTCTATACCTTCATAAGTCACAAACTGGATGATTTACTAGAGGTCTTCACAGGTCATCCAGAGTTTGTCTAACAGGATCACTTCTGTGGGCCAGATGTCCTCTCTGCCTGGCAAAGTCTGGGCAGTCTTGTAGTCTCTGAGGTTTGCTTGAAGAGATCCACATTTGCAAGTGGCAGAGTCAGTGAGACCCATTTAGTGGAGGTACTCTTAGTCTGAAAACTGTGGTCTGCGCATTTCTGCCCAACCTATTTAAGCTGTCATACTCTGGTCTGTAGTTTTTGCTTTTTTTCCTCCAATCCATCCTCACAGATTGCTTTAGTAGAATATGTAATCTCTTTAAGGCTCTGAGATAGATGGGCCCACTTGAGGTTTCCCCCAGCCTTTTCCTGCCAGTCTGCTGTTTCATTTCCAGCAATACCACAGTGGGATGGTATCCATTGCATGACTTGTGGACATGCTTTCTAATGTTTATTTTATGGAAGATATCCTGTCTGGAGCATGAAATCACTTGGAAGAAATACAAATCAACCTCACTAATCTGTTTCACTGTTGGAATGGCTTTAGGAAACGAGAATTACATAATTATGATAATCCATCCATATGGTAATCTGTACAGATTGACAATATTTTATATTTATGAATATCTTACATGGTCTTGCCGGCTCTGTGGCATAGAGCTTACGAATGCAACACTTAATCCAATAAAACACGTACAAAACACAGCTGTGGGTGATTTGGAAGTAGACCACCTTGCCTTGTGTTCCATACAATGGTATGAATGTTGGCTGTTTAGAAAGCAATGACAAACTACTGAACGTAAACTTGCCCAAGAATCACACACAGCTGGAGTTGACTGCTATGTCCTGTAAAGGATATGCAATTAACCTTTTTACATGATCTTATTCTACTTAGTTGAATGCTTGTTTTCCAGCCTGAAGCAGTTATGTACAGCTGTGACATACTCACCATGTCATACATCCTAGACCATAGCTTTTTGTGAGGTGTTCAATTCATTTCATCCCCATTGTGTCCTTTATCAGATAAGCTAAAGTTTATTATCTAAATACATCATCAATAATACAAACACAGATCTATTGCTCACCATATCCAGACTCTGTAATTTGAAACCATACACGGCTCCTCGTTTGTTACTGTTCATGTAATTACCCAGGGCCAGAATAATCTGCAGAAATAAATGTGAACTAACAGGCTCGTTTACATAGATCTATATGCTTGAATTAAAAAAACATAACTGACCAATTAGAAAACTGGTTGTACAAAAGATGTTACCAGGGACAGTCAAAACAAGCACTGAAGATGTACAAGACACAAAAGGTTATCTTGACATATGGGACAGAACAAAAAAGTTAACATGCAAAGATATCTTGATGCAGGCATTAGTAGGGAAAACAAAGTTAAGAAAAATGTATCTTTACACAGGCATTAAAAGTACAAAAATAGTTAAGATGCAAAAGTAAATTAAAACAGATGTAAGAAGGTGGAAACAAAAAGTTAACCTTATTTAACTAAACAAACATCAATATGTTATCACAATTACAAGAACAATGCATTTCAAATTATCTTTGCATATTAAGCACAACACCAGTAAGAAAAGAGAGAAAAGGAAAAATGAAGACTTAACAATGAAAGCCATCTGGCGAATGTCACAAAGCATCACAGAATTACACTTACATTTATTAGACAATGAAACAAGTTTGTAAAATGATACATTGTAACTGCACAATTTGCTATTGTAAAAGATAAAAAGATACATTGGACTAAGAGACAATCTATCTTATGACTTTATTAAACTTATTGCTAATTTCATCAGACATCCTAACTTATCACAATGTGAAACTTAATGTTAGTTTTATGAGACAACCAAACTTATCACACTGTCTAAAAATAAATTTTATCAACGTTATAAACATCTTGTAAATGTCAGTGTAGATAGAATGAAATATAAATGTATACCTCCATAATTTTCCGAACTTTGTGTGAATTCTTGAGTGACATGGATGCTGCTATCACCGCATTCACTTGCTGAAATTGTATATTGTATTATGAGGAAGCAACTTTATAAGTATAGGTATAGTTAATTCATGTGGTTAATAATTTAATGGATGTAATAATTTCCTGAGTATAGTAATTTTGTGTGTTCATTAACCTCATGTTATACTAATTTCATGAGTAGAATAAATCATGTATTATGCAATAATACCGGGTCATCAAATATAACCAAGAATCTATAATCAACTACACATTATAACCACCTATAACCTCTTCTCCCTCTCCCCAACACCAAGACCCCATAATGCTAGAAAACATCACTAACCACCAACCGCTACCAACCCAACATCCCCCTTCTCCTAGTGCTACAAAACATCACTAACTATCACCCCATCCCATAATGCTACAAAACATTACTAACCATCAACCACCCCCACCTCCCTCTCCATAGTGCTACAAAACATCATTAACCATCAACCCCCCTCCCCATAGTGCTACAAAACATCACTAACCACCAACTGTTATTCAGCCAATCTCTCTCTCTCCATAGTGCTACAAAACATCGCTAACTATCAACCCCCCTCCCCATAGTGCTACAAAACATCACTAACCACCAACTGTTATTCAGCCAATCTCTCTCTCTCCATAGTGCTACAAAACATCACTAACTATCAACCCCCCTCCCCATAGTGCTACAAAACATCACTAACTATCAACCCCCATCTCCATAGTGCTACAAAACATCACTAACCACCAACTGTTATTCAGCCAACCTCTCTCTCTCTCCATAGTGCTACAAAACATCACTAACCACCAACTGTTACTCAGCCAACCTCTCCCTCTCCATAGTGCTACAAAACATCACTAACCATCAACCCCCCTCCCCATAGTGCTACAAAACATCACTAACCATCAACCACCCAAAATTCCCCTTTCCATAGTGCTACAAAACATCACTAACCACCAACCATCCCACCTCCCCATAATGCTACAAAAAATTACTAACCACCAACCATAACCCACCCAAAATCCCCCATCCCCTAAAGCTACAAAACATCACTAACCACCAACCAACCCCCCCCCCCCCCACACACACACACACATATAATGCTACAAAACATCACTCCTCCCCATAGTGCTACAAAACATCATGATCCACCGAGCACAACCACAGACATGGCAAAACAGTGCATGCAGCCCCACAGCCAGCAATACTTACAGGCTGCAACTGGTGAATGTTGTCATAGAAGTTCCCAATAAAGCTCATGATCTGAAGCTTCTGAGTCAGCCTTTCCACCTTCACCATCTGATGAACCAACAGTAAACCATCATCAGTAATAACCCACACAAAGGAACAGGGGAAAACATCCTTCTCCAACACTGACAGCAAAACTGACCAATTCAATAATTATATCCACTATTCAGCACCAGGTGTAAACTGAGAACAAACAACTGCAATAGCATCATCATCTTCAAGCATGCCAGAACTTGAGCTGGTTGTGAAGCTTCCTGACCATTCCATTCCATAACTGTCTGTCTTGTGCTGTTTTTTAAAATTTCCTTGAGATGGGTGACCACTTGGGAACACCACATGCTGCAGATTTTGTTGGGAGTCAAGGTGGCACAGTGGGCTATATGCTTGCCTGTATTCCCAGTGGTCAAATGTTCAATGATCACAGGACAGACATAGACAGAATACAAGCAAACATTTCAACATAATCTTTATCAATGTAAAAATAAATAAATAAATAAAGTAAGAAAAACAAGCAAACGTAGCTAGGAAACTGAAATACCTGAATCACAAATAAATAATTCATATCTTTCAATGAATATGCAAACAAAGCCCTAAGTTCAGGAAGTGAAAATACTGACAGATGGATCAAGATAGAGGTGTTGAAAATTTTTAAAAAGCAACAACAAAAAAACCGGCAGAAAAATTAAAACGGAAGAATGGAGAATGCATGGATCAATTCGTGTGTTTGCTCTCTTCTGTGCCATGTCACAAGACTGTCAAAAATTTTCTCACGCTGTTTTCCTCTATCTCCCTTTCCACAAATCTTTCCGGTTGTCACAACATGTTCCAGTTTTTGTCTTCTCATAATGTGGCCAAAAAATTATGACAGATTCTTTCTGATGTTTGTGATAAGTTGTCTTTGTGACATAGGTTCCCTCAAAATGTCCAGACTGCTAATTTTGGTTATCCAATTAATTTTCAGTATTTTTCTATAAAACCACATCTTAAAGGCTCCAGGGATTATATTTTGCCTGTCTACTAATTGTCCAGGATTCGCAGCCATATGTTAAAATTTGTTATATGTAACGTGCAAGAACTCTTTTGCTAATGTTCAAGGACAAAAACTCATTGCACAATATGTTATTCATTTGATAGAATGCAGTTTTTGCTTGTCCTATTCTGCTCTTTATCTGATTGATGCATCTTCAATCTGATGCTATCCAAGTGCCTAGATATCTGAATTTCTGCACTTGCCTCAAAATAATGTCCTGTACTTTAACTGCACATTTAGGCACAATATGTTTCTTTGATATCACCATGAATTCTGTATTCAAGCTAAGGCTCTTTCTTCACTTTCCATCATTAAGGTAGTAAATAATTAAGAAACAAATTGATGAAATAATTAACCCTTTACAAGGCGTAGCGTCCGGTACCGGCCGGTCTCTAAATCCGAGCGTAACGTCTGATTCCGGCCGATACTATTATGCATTGTAAAAACGCGATCTCTCGGCTTTCCGACACTTCCGTCAGCTACTTTCACTTTCGCCGATAACTTGACAATGTGGCCGCCATTTGTAAACGCGCTAGAATGACTTTGAACATACTTTTATGGACTTGTTTTGATAATTTTTGGGAGTTTTACGCTGTTTTTCAAAATGGATTTCGGCGATTCTTCAAGTGATAGCCGAGATTTCGCTCTGTTCAATTTAAATGACATTAAAGGGCACGAAGTTGATTATTAATCGGAGCTAGATATCAGTGCAAAGCGTTACTTTGCATTAGCAGTCGTGAGTCGGACTTTAAAGAAAGTGATTATGATTCTGAAAATGTGTTTGTAAATTGCCGTATAGATGACGGAAAATCACAAACAACATGCCGTATTTCGTAAATATTTGTGTTCATATATGGATTACCAGCAACAATCACGTGAGTAACATATTCTGCATGCTTTTCCCTTCATTGTGTTGTTTATTTAACTAAAATCGGTTGACTAACACCTTATTTGTGATGTTTTTACTAACGCGACCCGACATTTTTACAGAACCTGAAAACATCTTGCCCGTTCAGGGCTACAAAACGGACAAGCGTCTGCCCTGTAAAGGGTTAAGTAAACATGTGGAACAGTACCTGAAGCATGAATTTGTCTTCATCAGACAGGACTGAAACAGGTCGTCTGTCCCTCTCGAAAATCTTGTAGGCCTTCATCTAAAACATGAACACAATTTCAGAACATGATAACTCAATCATAATCTCCCATCGACAGTCAGTACCTATGTCACAGAGATATTCTGCCTGTAAAACATCAAACAGAAAGACAACTATAGCAATAGTCACTGATTATGTATCAGTCCATACTACCTAAAACTTTTTTTTAAAAAAGGATAGCTGTGGCATGAATAGCGACCAAGCACAGATGCTGCTCTCTTACAAGGACTCACAAAAACATACTGTCTGGGTTATCAAAACATATTGTCTGGGTTATCAAAACATATTGTCTGGGTCATCAAAACATATTGTCTGGGTCATCAAAACATATTGTCTGGGTCATCAAAACATATTGTTTGGGTCATCAAAACATATTGTCTGGGTCATCAAAACATATTGTCTGGGTCATCAAAACATATTGTCTGGGTCATCAAAACATACTGTCTGGGTTATCAAAACATATTGTCTGGGTTATCAAAACATATTGTCTGGGTCATCAAAACATATTGTCTGGGTCATCAAAACATATTGTCTGGGTCATCAAAACATATTGTCTGGGTCATCAAAACATATTGTCTGGGTCATCAAAACATATTGTCTGGGTCATCAAAACATATTGTTTGGGTCATCAAAACATATTGTCTGGGTCATCAAAACATATTGTCTGGGTCATCAAAACATATTGTCTGGGTCATCAAAACATATTGTCTGGGTCATCAAAACATATTGTCTGGGTCATCAAAACATATTGTCTGGGTCATCAAAACATATTGTCTGGATCATCAAAACATATTGTCTAGGTCATGAAAACATATTGTCTGGGTCATCAAAAACATAATGTCTGGGTCATCAAAACATATTGTCTGGGTCATCAAAAACATAATGTCTGGGTCATCAAAAACATAATGTCTGGGTCATCAAAAACATACTGTCTGGGTAATCAAAAACATACTGTCTGGGTCATCAAAAACATACTGTCTGGGTCATCAAAAACATACTGTCTGGGTTATCAAAAACATACTGTCTGGGTTATCAAAAACATACTGTCTGGGTTATCAAAAACATACTGTCTGGGTTATCAAAAACATACTGTCTGGGTCATCAAAACATATTGTCTGGATCATCAAAACATATTGTCTAGGTCATGAAAACATATTGTCTGGGTCATCAAAAACATAATGTCTGGGTCATCAAAACATATTGTCTGGGTCATCAAAAACATAATGTCTGGGTCATCAAAAACATACTGTCTGGGTAATCAAAAACATACTGTCTGGGTTATCAAAACATATTGTCTGGGTCATCAAAACATATTGTCTGGGTCATCAAAACATATTGTCTGGATCATCAAAACATATTGTCTGGGTCATCAAAAACATATTGTCTGGGTCATCAAAACATATTGTCTGGGTCATCAAAATTTTTGTCTGGGTCATCAAAACATTGTCTGGGTCATCAAAACATATTGTCTGGGTCATCAAAACATATTGTCTGGGTCATCAAAACATATTGTCTGGGTCATCAAAACATATTGTCTGGGTCATCAAAACATATTGTCTGGGTCATCAAAACATAGTGTCTGGGTCATCAAAAACATACTGTCTGGGTTATCAAAAACATACTGAAAACATATTGTCTGGGTCATCAAAACATACTGTCTGGGTCATCAGAACATACTGTCTGGGTCAACAAAAACATACTGTCTGGGTCATCAAAAACATACTGTCTGGGTTATCAAAAACATACTGTCTGGGTTATCAAAAACATACTGTCTGGGTTATCAAAAACATACTGTCTGGGTTAACAAACACATACTGTCTGGGTTATCAAAAACATACTGTCTGGGTTATCAAAAATATACTGTCTGGGTCATCAAAAACATACTGTCTGGGTCATCAAAAACATACTGTCTGGGTCATCAAAAACATACTGTCTGGGTCATCAAAAACATACTGTCTGGGTTATCAAAAACATACTGTCTGGGTTATCAAAAACATACTGTCTGGGTTATCAAAAACATACTGTCTGGGTTATCAAAAACATACTGTCTGGGTTAACAAAAACATACTGTCTGGGTTATCAAAAACATACTGTCTGGGTTATCAAAAATATACTGTCTGGGTCATCAAAAACATACTGTCTGGGTCATCAAAATCATACTGTCTGGGTCATCAAAAACATACTGTCTGGGTCATCAAAAACATACTGTCTGGGTTATCAAAAACATACTGTCTGGGTTTCAAAAACATACTGTCTGGGTCATCAAAAACATACTGTCTGGGTCATGAAAAACATACTGTCTGGGTTATCAAAAACATACTGTCTGGGTTATCAAAAACATACTGTCTGGGTCATCAAAACATACTGTTCGGGTCATGAATAACATACTGTCTGGGTCATCAAAAACATATTGTCTGGGTCATCAAAATCATAGATCATACTGTCTAGGTCATCAAAATCATAGTCTAGGTCATCAAAATCATAGTCTAGGTCATCAAAATCATACTGTCTAGGTCATCAAAATCATACTGTCTAGGTCATCAAAATCATACTGTCTAGGTCATCAAAATCATACTGTCCAGGTCATCAAAATCATACTGTCTAGGTAATCAAAATCATAGTCTAGGTCATCAAAATCATAGTCTAGGTCATCAAAATCATAGTCTAGGTCATCAAAATCATACTGTCTAGGTCATCAAAATCATACTGTCTAGGTCATCAAAATCATAGTCTAGGTCATCAAAATCATAGTCTAGGTCATCAAAATCATACTGTCCAGGTCATCAAAATCATACTGTCTAGGTAATCAAAATCATACTGTCTAGGTCATCAAAATCATAGTCTAGGTCATCAAAATCATAGTCTAGGTCATCAAAATAATACTGTCCAGGTCATCAAAATCATACTGTCTAGGTCATCAAAATCATAGTCTAGGTCATCAAAATCATACTGTCTAGGTCATCAACATCATACTGTCTAGGTCATCAAAATCATACTGTCCAGGTCATCAAAAACATACTGTCTGGGTTATCAAAAACATACTGTCTGGGTCATGAAAAACATACTGTCTGGGTTATCAAAACATACTGTCTGGGTTATCAAAATCATAGATCATACTGTCTAGGTCATCAAAATCATACTGTCCAGGTCATCAAAATCATACTGTCTAGGTCATCAAAAACATACTGTCCAGGTCACCAAAAAACACAGTCTGGGTCATGCTGGCATGCAACACAACGAGCAAGTGGATATTAGGCTCCAAGAGTGCCAATGGTTAGAAGACACAACGGACATAGGAGGTTTGGTCAGTATATGACTCTTCTAAACGCTGTATGCTGCATGTGGCATACGGTGCTAGACCCAAGTTTCTATAGATCAACTGGCACTCAGTGGGCAATGTGGTCAGTATCACATTGTCTACTTTTACTTCCCAAGACATTTCCTGGTAATCATTTTAAGCTGGGTCCATCTCAGAGCACAGGTCCATTTTTAAAATGTGAATTCACCCTGATGTGGATCACACCTATAACCTCCAGGCTACTGGCAAGTGTCTACAAGGGAGATAATTTTAACAATATCTATGAACGACGGGGAGATCTTGACAGCGCAATGGCTAGCCCACTTGCCTGCCAAACTAGTGGTTATGTGTTCAAATCCCATGGAGAAGGGATGTTTTTATAATTGACCTGAACTTTCAGGTCGACCCAGTATCAGAAAATGCTCTGTAAAGTAGAGGCAGGAAGATGTAGACGATATTTGAGCAGCCATGTGTAGAAGGTATCTATAAGTGTAAGAAGTAAAGAACCATTTTACACGTGTTATGCTGCATCCTGCATTTGGTGCTCGACCCATATTTCTACTGACCAATCAGCACTCAGTGGGTGATGTCAGTATCATGCTGGTAACCTTCACTTCTGGTGACATCTCTTGGTACCCACATTTCAGCCTGGGTCAACCTGAATTTTAAAGTATGACCCAATGACGACACAAACACATAACCACCGGGCCAGCAGTGAGTGTCTAGCCACTACGCTACTGCAGCTCCCAAATACCTTGACTAAAAATGATGGGAAGATAACACTAAAATCACCATCATCAAGTGCCTGGCCAGCTGGCATGGATGATCATGCTTCTCCACATCTAGCGATCTCCAACAGCAATTAATATGCTGACACCCTTCCATGCCAAGATACAGGGCTGTCCAGAATGTTCTCTTGCTGTCTTACTCTGTCTCTCTTTCCACAAATATGATACGAAGCGCAATGTTTTTTTTTTCCTTTGGGCACAGAGTTGGAGCCTCAGCCAGTCTACATGTGTTGTGCTGAATCACGACATGGTGACATCATAACATGTTTCTCCGCAGACGAGCAATTCAGCACTGCTCTTGCATTGAGTTATAAGCTTGGAAAGACAGAGATCTGTGGAGAGACATGAACGACTACACCAGCTGGCAGGGCACTTGATGATGATGATGAAGAGAGGCAGGAAATTTCCTCAATAGTCCCGGGGAGATTGATCTTTGGTACCGGGTCGGGAGGAAAGTCTCTAAACCAACCTCAAGCCATTTCCAGGTCTGAACCTGCATGCCAATGCACCAGACATAAAGTTACGAGCAACATTCAGTTTTCATGAAGATTCACCAACCAACAAAATAAATATTTTTAATACAAGTCCTGAAGCAGGAACCTGATGTGCGGTCTGTGACATGCTAGGGCCATCACATCTGATATGCCTGGATGCACGGAGGAACAGGTGGCCAGGCTTTCACTCACCTTGGCGGGCAATAAACACAGGTGTCAAACCCTCGTTTGACACTCAGACATTATCAGTGTCGCCCCCTAGCAGCGACACTAACGCGCCTGTCAAACAATCAACAGACATTTAAAAAAACCATGACAGCTTACTAAACACAAGAACAGAACCATCTGTGCTCAGTGAGATACCGTGTAATGACGAGGACCAATGTAGACAGCAAAGACATTGAACTGATTCTCTCACCTCTTGGTCATTTGGTAAGATTGTCAGCATAATATCAACGACGTCCAAGGACAGCTTCTTCACATCCAATCTGTGAACAAGAAGTCATGCTCAATATATAAATCCCCGAGAACAACGAAACAATATGTTCTATAACTTGTGTCAACATACTTAAAGATGAGTTAAAAAGTTAGCTGCATATCCTTTACAGGAGGTTTGCAGTCAACACCAGCATTTTTTGCTGTTGTTGATGTCTTGGCATGTTTACGTTCTTGAAGATGACCCAAAATAAAATAGTCAAGCAACACAGAGCGGGTGTCGCCTTCTGCTATATGCTGAGGAAGATACCGAGGTGGGGGGCTCTGAGCACCTATGTATTGAATAGTTCGGTGTTGCAGTGAGGGTAATCTGTCGACAACTACTTGACAGCTGGCATGGAGATCTTCAGTTCTTCTTCTTTATTCATCTGATATATTTTATTATTTTGGATGCAACTGAGTTGGCTAGTTTACAGCAGAGTTGCAAAATGTGTGCTTTTTGACCAAACGTTCAACTTCTTCCTGGCATTTGTTAACCAGGTTAGCCTTCCTGGGAATCCTCGGTTCAAATCCCAGATGTGGATTTGTTCATGCTCACACAGCTTTGGGGTCAAAATGAGCACTAAAAAATGTGCTGGCTGAAAGTCCAAGTGATACTGACCATGTAAACCACAGTGTGCCAGGTGCTCAAGAACATATGGGCCTAACACCATGCAGAGGTATCAGAGTTTGAGAAATGCCAATTAGGTCTTATAACTCATCATCATGTGCCTTGCCAGCTGGCGTAGGCATTCATGTCTCTCTACAGAACTTGGTCTTTGGGGTTCTGAACTTATAGCTTACTGAAGGAACAAATCTCAACTGCACTTCTACGAGGCAGAGGATGGTGAACACATGGCGGTTAATCAAACACAGCTCTGGGAGACATCCATGGTGTGGCAAACACAGCTCTGGGAGACATCCATGGTGTGGCAAACACAGCTCTGGGGAACATCCGCAGTGTGGCAAACACAGCTCTGGGAGACACCCACGGTGTGGCAAACACAGCTCTTGGAGACATCCACGGTGTGGCAAACACAGAGCTGGGAGACACCCACGGTGTGGAAAACACAGCTCTGGGAGACATCCACAATGTGGCAAACACAGCTTTGGGAGATATCCATCATCTGGCAAACACAGCTCTGGGGACTGAATATCCAGTGGGAAAAGTGGACACCTCTGGAGTGCTCTGTGCTGTTACCACACAGCAGGGTACCCACTTACCCTGCCAAACTTAACATGGCAGCTGACCTAGGACGGAAAACTGTTCAGCGAGTCATGATGAGAGCGACGTTCTGCAAAGGACAGGCTATGTGATGAATACGATATATGCAATATGGAATAGATCAATATAGCTTGGCACAGAAACAAATTTCTTTACCTGCCAGTGGTTGTCAAGTGTTTAAATTACTGCAAACAGTAAAACTAACAACTCCTACAGCACACACTGCCTTAAAATATTACATGTCCTATGCAGGATGCTGCGATCAACCCTAAACCTATTTTCTAGGTAATTTCAAGTTTTTCCTTGCAAGTGTATAGGCAATTTCATGTTTGCCATTGCAAATGTAAAGGCAATTTATAGTTTTCTCTTAAAAGTGTAAAGGCAAATTTCAAGTTTACTCTTGCAAGTTTCTAGGCAATTTTAAGTTGGCCACTGCCATGTTAAGTTTCTAGGAAATTTTAAGTTGGCCATAGCTTTCTGAATGATAAGTCAACATTTATATCCAGCTGACTGCTATAGGGGATTAACTGACTACCCTGCTATACATACACAGGAAGTTAAAGAGCATGCGCTCGAAACCCTTTGGCCACGATGACATCAATATACTTACTATCTTAGGGGTGTAAAATACAAAAAAATGAAATACTTTTTGGTTTTATGAGGTGAGGTGTCCAATAGTATAGCTAACCTATCCAATGAAACACAGTAAAACTATCCGACAAGAACTCATATTCAAGAAAAGTGGTTATGAAAACAAATACAATTGTTGGGCATGTACACAGACATGAGTGTCTGGACAAGATAACCATGGAAGGAGGTGTACTGGGGAAGAGAAAGAGATATAGATCACAACATAGATTGATTCAAGATGTGTTGGGTAATTTACGTGACAGCAAAAAAGGCAGAACATCTGGCTTATGAGAGATAGAAATTTCAAAAACGTTATGGGAGGAAAGTTAAGTAGTGGACAAGCCAATGGATGACGATGGATGGAGAGATATAAACTTGAAAACTTAGTTACAACTGGCAAACTTCATTGGAAAAGAGCCAGGGCACGACACTGATACATATCTGGAGGTTTGGCTTGGCCACATGGAATAACTGGGACACGAACACAGATCTAAACGGACACCGGTGAACATGCAAAATGGAGAACCATGATCACCCATGCCTACTGGCATGGTGCATGATGATGATGAATCAACATCTCATTCAGATGTGGTATCGAATCAGTCACTTTAGCCATGAAAGGCACACTGTGCACTCTGAGTGACCTAACCACCTACTCACCACTTCTTCACATGTTTTTATTCAACAACAATCCACTAATTTTATCCACATTTGTGACGGCTTACCCATTGATTGCTTTCACAATGTCATCATTAGTCAGCTCAATTTTCCGTCGTGTAATAGCTGCAAGTAGTGGATTGTAAAGATAACGGTGAGATACTCGCATATCTAAAACATAACAATCTAGAGAAATACTCAAATTCTTATTGTGAGAGATCATTAAAGGCATTCTAATTACAAGAGAGAGAGAGAAAGAGAGAGAGAGAGAGAGAGAGAGAGAGAGAGAGAGAGAGAGAGAGAGAGAGAGAGAGAGAGAGAGAGAGAGAGAGAGAGAGAGAGAGAGAGAGAGAGCAGACAGACAGACAGACAGACAGACAGACAGACAGACAGACAGACTGTGACAGAGAGACAGACAGACACACACACAGAAAAAAACTGCAAGTTTAGACATCTTGCAAATGTTTTAAAAAAAATTAAAACACAACAGACAAACTCAAAAAGAAAATGTATGACAAACAAGAAAGACAACTAATGTGACATGTGAGTGACAGATATTGAAACAAACACAATAAAAGAGTTAGAGATATTTACAGATTGGATAACAGTTCATAAACTTAAAAGCAGTAACAATTATTGTCATTAATAAAAGACAAGAAACATGGATAATTGTCAACAATTGAAACACACACAATAAATGAGTTAGAGATATTTACAGATTGCATAACAGTTCATAAACTTAAAAGCAGTAACAATTATTGTCATTAATAAAAGACAAGAAACATGGATAATTGTCAACAATTGAAACAAACACAATAAAAGAGTTAGAGATATTTACAGATTGGATAACAGTTCATAAACTTAAAAGCAGTAACAATTATTGTCATTAATAAAAGACAAGAAACATGGATAATTGTCATTACAGAAAATCCACAAATCTGTCGTGTTTTTACAATGTTCTAGTTTCTGTCTTCTCAAAACTTGATGTCTGTCTCTTTCCGATATTAGCGATAAGGGCTTTAGATATCGATGAAAATATAATGGATGATATATTGATAAGAATCCAAAACTGACAGCCACATCTTACCCACATTACGAAGTCTGTTTGGTTCTAACAAAGAAACCGACTCTTGTTTTTTGTTCTTTTTGAGCATTTTTGGTGTGCCATCTCCTGCAGCTACCAGTGCCCCAGATGGACCTAGTCGGAAGATGTCTTCGAATTCAATGAAGTCTATAACCTGGTCAGAAGATAATACATTTGACTCATTAGTCTTTAATGCATTGAAATGGTACAGAAAATTCAAAAACAGATAATTTTTATAAAACAAAGTGACTCATGGCAGATCATGTCTTTCAAAAATAATAAAAAGTTATACCTTGGCAGAATAAACCTCAAAATATGTAATCGCCTTAAAAAGGTTAACACATGACAGATCATGTCATATCTGAATAAGCCCTGACTCACAAATGTCAAAACACAGGGGGAGTATAAAAGGTAATATCATGACAGATCATGCCTAAATAAGGTAGGTAATCGCATGGTAAAATTCCACAGTAAATCATGCCTTTGAAAAGTAAAGATAAAAATTAATCCCATGATAGATCATGAAGAACTGGAAGGAAATCTAATGGTTGTTGGAGGGTGAATCCTCTGCAAAAAACAGAGGGTCATGGTTCAGTACAACAATTATGGATTGACAGGGATTAGGTCTGGTTCGTAATGTTTCCTCCACAAAGTTGAGGTATTTTGTTGTCTTCGGACTCCCACCCAAAGTCCAGAGGGAACTCCCATGGTAAATACTGCATATGGGGATCATAAGACAAAAGACTTCACATCGACTGGATGTTGTATGATGTTTTTATGATAAATACACTTAGAATGCAGACCAATCAACTGTAAAAAACGTTGCCTACATGTTTACTGTTAGAAAATCAATATATGTGTGTGTTTGTGTGTCCCTCTCTCTCACACATGTGTGCGCTCATGCCTCCTCATGCACAGAGAAAGAGAGAGAGGGAACGAATGAACTTTATTTTCAAATGGTCATAAATTTGGCACCTCTTTAAAAAAAAACCACACACACACACGCACGCGCGCATGCACACACGCAGAGAGAGAGAGAGAGAGAGAGAGAGAGAGAGAGAGAGAGAGAGAGAGAGAGAGAGAGAGAGAGAGAGAGAGAGAGAGAGAGAGAGAGAGAGAGAGAGAGAGAGAGAGAGAGAGAGAGAGAGAGAGAGAGACTTACTGTATATAACTTTTCATCATCTAAATCTGAGAAGATGGTTCCCTTGAGCTGCTGTGGTTTCAGGGGTGTCCAGTTGAGTATTGGCAGTCGGTATTTGGTCTGGATTTTCTTCTTTATGGTCATAGCTGCGTGGACATAAACAGTTCATGGTCAGTATGCTGCTACATGCATTCTCTACACCAGTGGTTCCCAAACCATGGCCCGCGGGCCACATGTGGCCCGCCAGCTGTCAGAAAGTGGCACGCGAGGCCTCGTTATTCAATATATTTTAATAATTTCAAAAAAGCACTCGGAGCGTCCTGTCACTGTGCAATAATTTACTCTGCTCGTTGTTATGCTCAGATATTATCAAATGCGCATGTTCAGTTCGCAACGAAAAGTTATGAAGACACTTGAGTGCCTTTAAAGTTTTAGAATTTTGTTGACGAACGTTAAGAATGATATTGCACGACTTTTATAATTTAATAACGTTGTGGCCCGCTTAACTACCAAAAATAGTAGATATGGCCCTCTGCTTGAAAAGCTTGAGAACTACTGCTCTACACCATTACTACCAACATCTACATCACCTTCACGGGTATTATACTTTTACATGTGTTGTTGCTATTTCTCAATCTTCTAGACAACGGTGAGTTTTAACTCTTTAAAGTCTGATGTACCGGTGCTCAGGTCACCTGGGTTCCGATAATGGCTTGGTCAATTGGAGTGGGCTTAGTGTACAGATTACCAGGGAGTGTCCATGGCGAAGTGATTACGTCACCTGCCTCATGCTCCAAAGGTTGTGGGTTCGATTCTGGCCAATGCCGTTCGGTTCACGAGTTTGTGCTTTGTGCGACACTTTTGGCAGGTCACTCTGCAGAAAGAGACCAAGCTATGTGGGATAAAACCCAGTGCAATGAAGTTGATCCTTTTAGCTTTTAAAGCATTAAATGTGCAGTGAAGTAGTTATGCCGTCTGCCTTGCGCTCCGAAGATTGTGGGTTCAATTTCAGCATTTGTCGTTCGACTCATGAGTACGTTTTTCTCGGAGATTCTGAGGATCATCGCTGGAGCTATGGAGTTTGTGCTTACTGCGATGCTTTCTACAGGCTGCCCTGCGAAAAGACACCGAGCCGTGTGGGATAAAACCCAGCGCAATTATCATCTTGCCTTTTATGCCCTTTTAAAGAGGGATTTGTAGAGAAGATGTTAGCTTGACAATGTGGAATGGAAAAATATCTAACAAGAATTGTTGACTGTATGTGAGACAGGTTGCTCAGGACATACATGTTAAGTAATACCATTCAACACAACATATCAGAAGGGGACAGCAAGGCCAACACAACTATCTTGTCTCCTCTAGCTGTAATTATAATTCTTTGTAGACAAATTCATTTATGTTGTTTCCATTGCTTTCTCCTTTGTTGTATTAAACATCCAGTAAGACTTTGACATCATAATGTGTTTCTTTTGTAGTGGCCGTTACATACCTGTTCTGCATAGTATCAACAAAATCAAACAGTCAATAGTCTTTGAGCTAAACAATTTTCTCAACAGACATCAAGGGTGGTAAGTTAATGTGGTCATGACAGTTTTGTTACCATACATGTCAAAATGGCAACTCATATGTGGAACCATGCAACTTATGTGTGGAATAGTGGCAGTGAATGTGTGAAACCATGGCAACTTATGTGTGGAATAGTGTCAGTATATGTGTGGAATCATGGTCATTTATGTGTGGAATTATGGCAAATCATGTGTGGAATTATGGCAACTCGTGTGTGGGACCATTACACCTCATGTGTGGGACCATGGCAACTCATGTGTGAAACCATGGCAACTCATGTGTGAAATTATGGCAACTCATGTGTGAAATTATGGCAACTCATGATTGGGACCATGACAACCCTGTCTTGAATAATGGCAGTACATGTGTGTAATCATACCAACTATTATGTGGAACCATGGTGTCTTATGTGTGGGACCATGGCAACTCATGTGTGGGACAATGGCAACTCATGTATGGGACAATGGCAACTCGTGTGTGGGATCATGGCAACTCATGTGCGGGACATTATCAACTCATGTATGGGACATTGTCAACTCATGTGTGGGACCATGGCAACTCATGTGTGGGACATTATCAACTCATGTATGGGACATTGTCAACTCATGTGTGGGACCAAGGCAACTCATGCGTGGGACCAAGGCAACTCATGCGTGAGACCATGGCAACTCATGCGTGGGACCAAGGCAACTCATGCGTGGGACCAAGGCAACTCATGCGTGGGACCAAGGCAACTCATGCGTGGGACCAAGGCAACTCATGCATGGTACCAAGGCAACTCATGCGTGGGACCAAGGCAACTCATGCGTGGGACCAAGGCAACTCATATATGGGACATTGTCAACTCATGTGTGGGACCGTGGCAACTCATGTGTGGGACATTGTCAACTCATGTATGGGACATTGTCAACTCATGTGTGGGACCAAGGCAACTCATGCGTGGGACAAAGGCAACTCATGCGTGAGACCAAGGCAACTCATGCGTGGGACCAAGGCAACTCATGCGTGGGACCAAGGCAACTCATGCGTGGGACCAAGGCAACTCATGCATGGTACCAAGGCAACTCATGCGTGGGACCAAGGCAACTCATGAGTGGGACCAAGGAAACTCATGTGTGGGACATTGTCAACTCATGTATGGGACATTGTCAACTCGTGTGGGACCAAGGCAACTCATGCATGGGACAAAGGCAACTCATTCGTGAGACCAAGGCAACTCATGCGTGGGACCAAGGCAACTCATGCATGGGACCAAGGCAACTCATGCATGGTACCAAGGCAACTCATGCTTGGGACCAAGGCAACTCATGAGTGGGACCAAGGCAACTCATGCGTGGGACCAAGGCAACTCGCGTGGGACCAAGGCAACTCGTGTCTGGGACCAAAGCAACTCATGTGTGGGACCAAAGCAACTCATGTGTGGGACCAAGGCAACTCCTGCGTGGGACCACGGCAACTCATGTGTGGGACCACGGGAACTCATGTGTGGGACCATGGCAACTCATGTCCGGGACCATGGCAACTCATGTGTGGGACCATGGCAACTCATGTCTGGGACCATGGCAACTCATGTCTGGGACCATGGCAACTCGTGTCTGGGACCATGGCAACTCGTGTCTGGGACCAAAGCAACTCATGTGTGGGACCAAAGCAACTCATGTGTGCGACCAAGGCAACTCATGTGTGGGACCAAGGCAACTCGTGTGTGGAATCACAAACAGATATACTTACCATCCAAGGGAGCTAGAACTGAGCCTGGTGGGGGAGGCGGTGGTGGTGCTCCTGGAGCATTTGTTGGTGGAGGTGGTGGCGGAGGTGGTGGTGGAGGAGGAGGTGCAGCAGCAGACACAGGGGACAAGGCTGGAGTTCTAGCAGGTGAAGATTCCCCTGAAGTTTCAACAGAGACTGAAAAAACACATTAAAAATGGGATATACATAGGGAATGAAGGTTGCAGAACTGTCACATTATTTGTCCTACGCTAATTCAGTCTAAACAAATCGAGAACAAAATTAACTGCTACATGATTTGTCCTGCTTTAATTCAGTCAATACAAACAGAGAATGGAGTTTTCTTAACTGTTACATTATTTTTGATGAAAGCTTATGCAATATCCATTCTGTCACTTGTGAATGTGTTCTTGTAAAGCAGGCTGGCCCTTTCTATTTTTGTTGATTTATTCCTTGTATTTTTATAGCTTAACTGCAGTTCAAACCATTTCATTTACTATTTACACAATCATATATAAACATGTCACAAAGCAGGAGCCTGTGATGGGTCTGTGATGTGACCGATGGGTCTGTGAAGTGACTGTTGGATAGGTCTGTGATGTGACCAATAGATGGGTCTGTGATGTGATCGATGGGTCTGTGATGTGATCAATGGGTCTGTGATGTGATCGATGGGTCTGTGATGTGACCGATGGGTCTGTGATGTGATGTGACCGATGGATGGATCTGTGATGTGACTGATGAGTCTGTGATGTGACTGGGCCATCACATTTTGGAGACTTGAATGCACAGAGAATAAGTGGCCAGTCTGTTCTTTTGCTCTTTTGGCAGATGACAAAAGCAGGCATCAAACTTTCATTCAGCTGCACTCATTACATTATCAGCGTAGCACCTCTTTCCCCCCCCCCCCCCCCCCCCCTTCCCCCCACAACTACACTAACCATGTACTATGTACTAGTAACAATTTGAATTGCTGCACTCACCAGGAAGCGACTTCAGGGTCTCCAGTTCCAACAATTTGGCGTCCAACATACTCAGTCGCTTGCGTGACTCCTCATCCCGTTCCATCATGGTCTTTCTCAGCAAAGACATCTCCAAGTCTTGTCTGGATGTGAGCTCCTGTCAATGAAACAAACAACCATTAACTTTAGTGGGATCAATTCTAACAACTCTGAAATGATAGATTGCTCTATCTCTCTTTTCCTTGAAACATATGTTTGGCTAAAAAATTTAGCTTGAGAATGATTCAGTTTATTGTTTACAGTATATAGTGTATTACATTTTTCCAACAGAAACAAACATAAGCCAACAATGATGGAGCTGACAAACTATCACCCAACAGTGCCTCATTGAAGTCTTCACATAAATTTTAAATGGAGATTATAATTACCTTGTTAGGGAAGTTTGCCTTAAATTCATTAATAGAGATTGTAAGAGAAAAAACCAAAAAGTCAGTTACAAAGTAATTAAAACAAATAACAAAAAGCAAGAACTGGCTGTGGTCATTGAAGTGATCTCTCTCTCTCTCTCTCTCTGTGAGTCTCCGTCTCTCTACATCATTCTTACTTACTTTTCAATAAGGCCGAACAAATCCTACATCAGGATGATCCAAATTACCTTGGCCATCGTTTAAATATAATGCAAGACATATCAAATTGCTAAATATATTACATGTTCTGAAGCCTAGGATAGGCTTAAACAAAACAAGCTTAATATACTCCGCACTCAACTGTGGAACAATCTTCCACAAGATATCAAAGACATCGCCAATCACTATACATATAATTACAAACTATTCAAACATTATCTCAGTTCAGAAAATATTCCCCATTAATAATAATAAAACAATTAGTCTCCTGTTTGTAGTACAATATGCAAACCCCCCCCCCCCCCCCCCCCCCCCCAAGCTAATAATAACTGCACATCAATAATTCATATTAGTATATTAGCAAGTCATGTAGTAAAGATTTTTGCACATTTCCATATTTTTTGCACCTAATGCACATATTGATATTGTTGTTCTTCTTGATTAGCCTCATAAGTGAATTATGGATGAAATAATGTATGAAAAAGAGAGAAAAGAAGGGCAGAATGTTAGATGGGCCTGCATGCCTAATTCTTTAACCTTTTAAAATAAGGTTTGCTTGTCTGTTCTCTCTCTGCTTGCTTACCAACCCCTTGGGTATATGTAATGTGCATATCTCAAACAGTACAAGGTGTACTTTTAGTCTATGACAAGTGATCATACGAGAGATATAACAGCTATCTTTCATTTAGTTACAGGCTTTTTTTTTTACTCACCCGTAAATCTTCCAGCTCAGAATTGGCTTCACTCAGCTGTTTTTCCAGCTCCACTAAAAACATGACATGAAAACAGACAAATGTATTCAAACTCACACCGATAACATCCACATAATTGTTCATGTTTATGATGTCAGGCAGTTATTGTGTTTGTGCAGTGGCTAAATGTGGCAATAATCTGGGTTACATCCACAGCAGAGCAGGGACTTTTTCAAACTCACAATTCAGTTCTGGGCATTTATTTCCACACTGCATATTCTTATTTTATTTATTTTACTTTTTCTTCTTCTTTGTTTCTCTTTTGAGGGGAGTGCATCAGACCTAGTTATGCAACTCACGGGTCAGTGTATCTGACCTTGGCATGCAGTTGTGTATGCAGTAGTATGCAAAGTACAGGTGAGCTTGGTGTAAGCTGGTGACGGGCCAAAGCTTTATAGGGGCATAAAAGGGACAACAACAAAAACAAAACTATATTAATGACCATGGATGATGATGTGCTACTAACAAAATGACAAGAAAGCATGATGTTAAAATAAATACCCAGTGAAAAAATGGCAATTTAAAACGTTCTGGGAAATATAACAGAACAAAGAGATGACTTCTTAAAGTAATCAAAGAACAAAGATCTCATGCATATATAATGGCATATGATGTGGAAAAAAACACCAAAGAGAGTACTAGAAAGCAAAATAATGAAGTACAAAATGAAGGAGTAAAAGAAGAATATGTATAAAAGAGGGATGCCAAGATCTATCAATGCAGGCATGCATGGAAGTAGAGACATTGGCCCAAGACACACAACTATAGAATAGAATCATCAGGAAGCAGGTGGACAGACTTTCTGGGTCCACACTGTTGGGCAATATGTTGGTGTATGATATGGCAGACGCTGTCAAGATCCTTTGCGGTAATGTATATAGCGTAAATGAAGAGATAAATCATGATAACCTAGAGAGAATGAAACGACAGGATGTGACCAGATGCTCAGGATGACAATTAAAACTCTGGGTTAAAAAAAAAGTTAGATGGACATATAATCAAACTACAACTGACTGGGACTCTGTCTGTTGAAGATGAGGACGGAGCACGTATAAGAACTTCCCAATTGCTATGATATCAGTTCTTGACACATTTCAACTCATTACTTCCATTGGCTATCTTTCCAGTTCCAACTTCTATATTTATTTTTGTTTCCACACAAAAAATACCTATTCTGTATATCCACATTTCCAGGGCCTCAATCAGAAGGTCAACTAATAATACTTGAGAATATAAACATTCAGAAAATGTGTATCACATGCAAAATCAAATGCAAGATAAATTAAACACACTTATGGGGGAGGGGTGTCCACAATGATAGGTCTAAACCGAGATAAGATAGAAGATAATGAGAATATATCATGCACAAGGTAACTGGTGAAACCTCACATTGACAGGTGGAGTCATACTCATACTTAGAAAACAATGTTGACCAAGATGAGGAAATACATACAGAGATATTTTTAAAAATAATACACAATGCAAGTGGAGTGTTCATATCACAAGGACATTTCTGGAAGTTAGAAGAATTGAGAATGACTAAAACAATTACCAATAAACTATAAGCATTCATGAACTGCTGCCTGCATAGATTAGGACTAAAATAGTAGGACACAATTACTTTATGGAGAAAACTAAACAAGTTACAGCAAATCAAAAGATGAAGAAAAGCAATACATTGAACAAATCTGTTAATAGTGTAACTAGAAGAAGAGAGGAAAAGCCACACATTGAACAAATCTAATAGTGTAACTAGAAGAGCTGAGGAAAAGCCACACATTGAATAAATCTGTTAATAGTGTAACTAGAAGAAGTGGGGAAAAGCCACACATTGAACAAATCTGTTAATAGTGTAACTAGAAGAAGTGGGGAAAAGCCACACATTGAACAAATCTGTTAATAGTGTAACTAGAAGATCCTTTCTCTGGAATCAAAAGCCACACATTGAACAAATATGTTAATAGTGTAACTAGAAAGACCTTCCTCTGGAATCAAGAGGGCAACAGAAATAGTGGGAGACATAAAAAACACATAGAGATGAGAATTAAAGACAAAGATGAATAATATGAGCGGGGCATGGAGGGAGTTGCAGGAGATGAAACAAGGCAGGTGAGCTTGATGTGAGTTGAATAAGGACAAACGTTCCACAATGAGCTAAAGGGCAGACCAACAACAACAGAACTATATTGGTGAGAATGGATGATAATTCACTAGTTGTGGTAACTGACCTGTTTTAATCATGGCTTCTTCCTCTACCTCTGCTAACCTCTCCGTTACATGCGAAAGGTCCTCTTCCAACTCCGCAACTTTCTCTAAAGCATCCGTTTTCGTTTCAGAATCCTCCAGCAGTTGGGCCACATCAATCATGTTGTCCAGGTAAGCATGCACTTGGACGGCCAGATGGTCACTCTCGGTATGACGTAATTTCTGTACAAGCCAAATACTTTAATAATATTTAATAAAAGAATGTTTTTTTCAAATGGAGGGGAGGAGAAGAGTAACTACTATGGGAGAGCAGATCTTCTCAGTACACCTGAAGGCGTAAACCTATAATATATATAAAGACATCAACAGTCAATTTGGGGTTGTTGATATCCCCATAAAGTTTGTTAGAGAAGGGCAAAAGACCTCAGAAGACTTATGCGCACATTAAAAGCCCTCAGCAGAGACTTACATGCACATTAAAAGCCCTCAGCAGAGACTTACGTACACATTAAAAGCCCTCAGCAGCTATAATTTTCTTCTTTTGTTCGCTTGAAATTTGTCTATAACTGCAATATTGTCTCTAGTATTAATTTAACTGTCTTTTTTTAGTTCACTCAGTGGTCCACAGAGTTTGTCTTCTACTGTTGTTTCTCTAAGCCAGAAGGTTTGCTTAGTTATGTCATATTTTGGGCAGTTTTGGAATATGTGATCTGCTGTCTGTGGTGCCAATCCACATGTGCACATGGTCAATTCACCAATGTTGAATTTTGCATACATGTCGTTGTGTAATCTACTGTGTCTTGTACAGAGGCGCAGAATAAGGCTTTTTTCTGGTCTGTCCATAAGGTAGTAGTTGTCCTGAGCAGGATTTGGTGGCTTTCTGACTGATCATTCTTTTCCTTTTGGTATGTAACAGTTATATCAGGTTGTTCTTCTATTGCTCCTTCCTTAGCTAGCTGGAATTGAAAATATATGGTCAAACAGACTGCCGCCCTGGTTACATGTAAAATTTTAGAAAGCCTCCCTAGAAAAGAAGTTACAGCATGTATGACACTGCTGTACACACACTTGGATCCTCGCGAGTGCTATATAGTTTGTGCTCAGCACTGAGATTCTCCTTGTGTAATCTATGGGAGGAGACTGAGCATCGGGTGCTGATCAGTCTAACATTGTGGGGTTTGCACCAGATTTTAATACATCTCATGCGTGAAAAGATG
The DNA here is from genome assembly GCA_014155875.1 of Cepaea nemoralis. NCBI lineage: Eukaryota > Metazoa > Mollusca > Gastropoda > Stylommatophora > Helicidae > Cepaea > Cepaea nemoralis. The sequence continues at coordinate 545,016 of JACEFZ010001628.1, read as the reverse complement.
TTCTTTTCTGCTATACTTTTTACCATAGACATAACTCATATACAAAAAGACCATACAAAGAATATTATTGTAACTTTGTTCGTAGACATTTTACCACCAAAGTAATTTATCTGTTAACAAAAATAAAGTGGTTGTTACAGAGTAGGCGATTAAATGTCATCCTCTAACATATACTGCTCAATATTTTGTATTTACCAGGTGGTAATTATACGTATGTGTGTGTGACAACCTGCCCACACAATAATAGCTACAGCATGTGAGACTCTACTGAACACACATATGGAGATGTGGTTCCTGAGACGAATGTTGTGAATTCCTTGGACAACAAGCATAACTAACAACGATTGTCTGAAAGAGGCTAATGAAACTAGAACATTACACACAACAATAAGAAAGAAACAAATAGCTTTCTTTGGTCACGTGATGAGAAGTGAGGCATTGACAACTGGAAAGATCAAGGGGAAGAAAGGCAGAGGCAGACCAAGAGAAATTATGCTGGATGGACTGAGACTTTGGCATAGAGGAATATCATCAGAGAGTAGATCAAGAACACCATTGACCACAATCTGTGGAGAGACATGAATGCCTTTGCAGCTGGTAGGGCACTTGTTGATGATGGTAAGGAGGAGGTGAATTTTTTCTCACCAATTTTCTTTCCTTAGCTCAGAGCAACTCCACCACTCTGGCTATGAGCAGACAAAAGCCAACTCTCTTGGCTGCCCCACCCAAACACACTAATTAGAGCACACTAGATTAGGATTCTTGAGATTCTCAAGTAACCACACCTATCTGTGGTGTTGATAAATGAAGCAATGTATAAGATTCACAAGTGTCTGTGGAGTTGATCAACACACAAGATATCACATGAACAAATTCACAAGTACTGATTGAAAAGCTGATAGAAGTAGAAGTAAATAGAGATTAGAAGGCAAACTAGACAACCTAACAACTGAAAGCTGTAGATACTATACTGGTAATCGGACCTGTCACCTAAGAATTATGACAGTGCCTTGCTGCAGGAACAAAGTATACTTCGATACATGGCCACTCAACACACCTGTTCTTCCTGCAGTGCGACACTGTGGTCATTTGGAGGTGACATGTTTGAATCACCATATGGTAGCTATAGCTTTAGATTTTTATGTTGTCCAATGTGTCTTCTAATTACTACTTCCCCTTTCTCCTTCTATGAATGGCAATCAATACTTGTGAGTTCAATTACATGCTTTCCTAGTGGCCTCATGGGTTCCGCAACAATTTCAATTTCTATCAAAAGGTACATATTTTTACTGTAACCACTAACAGTTATTGTAACCATGTTACAACAATTAACAAAACATATGCTTACTTCTAAATACTCATCCAAACCAATATTTGTAAATTCATACTGTAGATGTACACGAAAGTTCATATTTTCTACAGAATGGACAACAATGTTGATGAACTGCATACATGCCACCTGTGGAGTTGATCAATGAAGCAATGTATGAGATTCACAATTAATCAAAAGTGTCTGTGTAATTGGAAACAAAACAATGCATGAGATTCACACGTGTGTGTGTGGAGTTGATTAATGAAGCAATGTATGAAATACACAAATAATCTGAAGTGTCTGTGGAACTGGAAACAAAACAATGTAAGAGATTCTCAAGTAACCACAAGTGTGTGAGTAGTTGATCAATGAAGCAATGTATGAGATTCTCAAGTAACCACAAGTGTGTGAGTAGTTGATCAATGAAGCAATGTATGAGATTCTCAAGTAACCACAAGTGTGTGAGTAGTTGATCAATGAAGCAATGTATGAGATTCTCAAGTAACCACAAGTGTGTGAGTAGTTGATCAATGAAGCAATGTATGAGATTCTCAAGTAACCACAAGTGTGTGAGTAGTTGATCAATTAAGCAATATATGAGATTCTCAAGTAACCACAAGTGTGTGAGGAGTTGATCAATGAAGCAATGTATGAGATTCTCAAGTAACCACAAGTGTGTGAGTAGTTGATCAATGAAGCAATGTATGAGATTCTCAAGTAACCACAAGTGTGTGAGTAGTTGATCAATGAAGCAATGTATGAGATTCTCAAGTAACCACAAGTGTGTGAGTAGTTGATCAATGAAGCAATGTATGAGATTCTCAAGTAACCACAAGTGTGTGAGTAGTTGATCAATTAAGCAATATATGAGATTCTCAAGTAACCACAAGTGTGTGAGGAGTTGATCAATGAAGCAATGTATGAGATTCTCAAGTAACCACAAGTGTGTGAGTAGTTGATCAATGAAGCAATGTATGAGATTCTCAAGTAACCACAAGTGTGTGAGTAGTTGATCGATGAAGCGATGTATGAGATTCACAAGTGTCTGTTTCATTGCTAAGAGAAGCAATTTATGAGATTCTCAAGTTACCACAAGTGTGTGAGAAGTTGATCAACGAAGCAATGCATGAAATACACAAATAATCACAAGTGGTTGTGTTGTTGATAAGTGAAGCAATGTATGAGATTCACAAGTGTCTGTGATGTTGAAAAGTGAAGCAATGTATGAGATTCACAAATGATCACAATTGTCTGTGGAGTTGATAAACATGGTAATGTATGAGATTTGAAAATGATCACATGTGTCTATGGAGTTGATAAGTAACAAATAATGAGATTCACAAACAATAAATTGCAAATACCTGTGGAGCTAATACACGATAAATTATGAGGTTCAAATATAATGACAATCAGCCTAGTACAGTTATCTACTCTAGACATTCAGCCTTGTACAGTTATCTACTCCATTCATCTCTCTTTACATGCCCATAATATTTCCACTTTCCTCAATTTTATTTGTTGTAAAATCCAGTCATCTTCCTTACTGCATTCTTGCTGGATAGATCTATTTGTTATTTTTTTTTTTCATCCAACAAATTTCTGATACTCTTCTGTAATATTTATATTCAAAGGTGCATACATGCTTTTCAGTTAAATTGTTAAATATCCCAGTTGCACACTTTATTACTACTTAAAATGTCAACCTTCTTCTTTATTTTGTCCCACTGCATATACCATGAAGTGTTGCAGAGAGTAGACAGAAGCCAATACAGTTGTGAAAATCATGGACAGAATTAACCTTTAAGCTTTACAGTAACCTCAAACCACAGAGACAATTTCTGCACCAAATCATCATGTTCTTTCAGAGTTAGGAGACTAGTTCAGATAAACCCACAGCAAATGCTGATGCAGGCACATAAAGTGTTATACCTTAACTTTACACTGAGCCATTTCTTTTAGAGATGAGGAGACTGGTTCCTTGTGTCACCATCTTTCCTTCGTATAAAGGTGTCTCCAGCATTAGCAGCCATGCTTCTTCCTTATTCTACCCTGTATTCCCTACTGGAGCATGGGCCCTCAACTAACTCATGCTAAGCTCTTCTATTTTTTGCAATCTCCTTCAGCTCATTTCATAAGCTACATATATTATTTTATTCTGTCCCAAGCACTAGTATCTTTCCTATCTTTCCTGCATCTATTATCTGCTGGAATGTGTCGAGTCTCTCCCTAAGCTCCAGACTGGTGATTCTGTCATATCATTTTAGTGCTATTCTGTGCAGACAGACAGAAACCATTAATGAATATTTGCAGTTTATTTGTCATTGTTTTACTCATACTGCTGGCTCTGTGGTGAAAGGATTATGAATGCAATATGTAATCCCCCGTACTGTGTTTGAAATGCAGCTAAACAGACCGCCTTGTGTTGGCTTTCATACAATCAATAGTATGAGTGCCAGTCGTTGAAAAAGCACTGACAAACTACTGAACATAAACTTGCCCAGGAATCACAAACAGCCAAATAATGCTGGAGTTGACTGCTACGTCCTGTAAAGATATGCAACTAACTTTTTTACTCATTCTCTGTGTTTCTGATCAATGCAGTAGTACTGATTTAATGTCAGTTAGGTACTGATTTTAATTTCTGTTGACTTGCACTGTTGACTCCTAGTATTATCAAAGCTCCTCTTGCATTTTCATACAAAACCAACGAAGATGGTCTGCTGCCAAATCGCTCACAGCTGTGTTTTTAATGCGGTATGCGGGACTACGAATTGCGTCCATAACCCCTTTGCCATGGAGCCAACATTTTGTACTCTTATTTTAAAATCCCTATTTTCTTTTTCATTCAGCTCCCCCATCTTTGTCTACATTGCTAACTAAATAGGAACGATTCAACCTCTTAAAGTGAGCTTTCACTAGGAGATCAGGTTATCATTTGCTTGATTTATTCTCATTATCTTTATCTTTCTCCTATAACGTTTTCTCGTATAACAGCTAATTGTTGTGGCATCTCATGAAGTGTGTTTAGTTTATCATGCATCTGATTTCATGTGTGAGACAGGAGGGCTCTATCATCAACGAGGTCCAGAGCTGCTCTGTCAGAGCCCATTAAGCAATAGTTATTGTTGCCAATAGTCAGCAAAAATAATAATGTTGACAAAAGGCATTTTCACTGCTGCACTCCAATTCTTTTTTCAAACAAATCTGTTAGCTTTCCCTCATGAAGAACTCTGCATGTCATGTCTTTGTATGTTTTTCTTATAAAGTTAATGATTTTCCATGGGCTTCCAAATTTCTGTGAGATCTCATAGTGCCTCATAAATGGGTGAGCTCAGTTCAGTTACACACCAGGTGACACCACCATTGCAGATAGTGGTAAACCACACAAGAAAATTCACAAAAATAAACATAGAAATTCCTGAACTCTCAATTTCTGATAAGGAAGGTGGATTATAAACAACACCAGTAAAGCTATGATAAATGTAAATCTTACCATAAAATCTATATGAAATTCTTCATAATTTTTGAAATAATCCATGAGGGTTTCAAATCTATGCATCTCACCACACACCTGTGAAACAATGAAAGAAAACAACAATTACTTCTCTGAGATACTATAAAGTCCAAGTACCACATGTCTAAATCTACAATACAGTAACTTGGCAAAACACTGATAGCAGATGGCATATATGACATGGAAGACGTGAACACAACTGAAATATGAAACTACACATTCAACAACAAGAAACGTACTCTCCAAACAAATATCACAGAAACTGAAATAAAGGCTCATCAAATGTTACGTGGCAGCCAAGGTGGCAGCCTGTCTGCTGTTGCTCATGGGTGCAAATCCACATCAAGGTGGCTTTGTAGAACTGGCCTGGATTCTCAGTTGACCCAGCCTCGGATGGGCACCAGGAAATGTCTTAGAAAGTAAAGGCGGCCGGCATGATACTGACCACATGACCCGCTGTGTGATGTTTGGTCTATACAAGTATGGGGCTTTTGTTTCTGGGGCTTACTCACTTTGAACTCAAGCGTAGTATATACACACTTCTTCTAGTAGCACTGGACTGAATTTTATGCGTGGGTTAGCTTTCCTTATTACTAGTGTTCCTCACTACTAGGTGAACCTACTCAAGTATGAAAAGTCAAAATTTTTGTCCAATTGTCCGATGTAGGGGTGAACCCCTTACCTCAGTATCAGCACACCGGATGTTTAAGAACGCAGGTTCGAATCCATTTGGTCATGCTGACTTGGATCTAGGACCATGTGCCCCATGAGCCTTACAGTGTGTAAAAGGGTCCTTTGTCATACAAATGTTGTGTATTCTACACTGTGTGTAGAGTGGAAGCATCATCTCTCAACTAAAGAGATGAAGCATACAATTTGGGCATTTAAAATGATGGTCTACAGATAACTGGGGCGAGATTCATGGATGGAAAGGAAACCAAGACAAATAAAGTTCCAGAACATAAATATGGCAATGATGAAAATAAAACAGAGAAAGGCAGGGCCTATTTTCACATCAAATACATAACAATACAATGAAAATACCCAACGTCTCAAGATATGTAAAACGAGTCATAAAATTATCTAATAAGCAGTGGCTGGTTGAGGGATTAGAATGTCTGCTTCACACAATGTGGGACTTGTGTCTGATCCTCAGGGGCTGTTTTGTTTTTTCAATCCAAGTGTGTGCACTATGCAGCAAATGCTTGGTCAATTGGCCTTTATTCCTCAGCTTGGAAAACTCTCTTCTGGCCCACACCAACAATGGTACAGATGCCAAAATTAAAACACAATGAAAGCAAACAATGAAAGCAAATGATGAAAACATATTTAATAAATTAACATAGCTGCTAAATGAAATGGTCAATGCAGAAGGACATCACTTACTTCCTTGAAGTTATCAAATGCTGAAAGAATAATATCATGTCCCCCACTGACTAGACACACTGCTGCCAACAGCTCCAGTACCAATGCCTTGGTCCTAGAGAATACAAACATGGCTACTTGATTGTTATCCACAGAGAAGTCAGACACTAATATACCAGGATCATACACTTCTTTCACTTCAAGCACATTGTAAAATATAAAGTGTGGTTGCACTGGCTAAGAGGTATGGCATCTGCTAGAAAAGGGCCTCCTTCATATCAAAATTCCCATGTCACATGCCCTTCTAATCTCGGGATAGTAGATCACATGTCTAGTTTTCCATAAGCACAAAATATGAAAAGCCATGTGTGTGAAAAGACCTAGTAATCATCAGTAAACTCAGATTCTTATACAGTTTGACCACCTGTTTGTTTTTTAATGTAAATCCAACAAATAAATATTTTCTATCTGAAATGGCACTGACTGTCAAGCAAACACATCCTTTAAAGCACATAATCTCTACTTTTCATTTAAATGAAATTTCTTAAATGTTTTGAAACTTTTTTTTTTTAATAAACAGCATACATTCACATACAACATAGTCAAAGAATGTTTAGCAAAAAAGAAGGAATCATACTTTGCATGTAAACAATACAAGTAAATTAATTGACATACATACATAAGGTAAATATCAACGGCAATACCTCACCTTAAACTTCTGTGATTGAGACTTAATGCTATGCAGTTGATGGCATCCTTGTGGGCTATCACTAGATTAAAACCATACTGAAATGAAACAGTATGAATGCCAGATTAAAACCATACTAGAATCAAAACATAACTGAATGCCAGATTACAACCATACTGGAATCAAAACATAACTGAATGCCAGATTAAAATCATACTGGAATCAAAATATAACTGAATGCCAGATTAAAATCATACTAGAATCAAAACATAACTGAATGCCAGATTAAAATCATACTAGAATCAAAACATAACTGAAAGCCAGATTAAAACCATACTATTGCCTTGTAAATCACAAATACCCAATAGGGGTTGGGGGTGATTGTAATGAGAAAACCTGATAAAAGTATCATTAGAAGGTCTTTTCTCTGGAACCCACAACACAAATGAAGTAGAGGGTGATCTAAAAACACACGGAAAAGAGAATAAGAGACAGATGAATAAAATGGGGTGGGCATGGAGGGAGTTGTTGGAGATGTCAACAGATAGGAGGACATAGTGTATATGAGTTGGTTAAAGTCTATGATGAATAATATGAAGCAGACATGGAGAGGATTGCAGGAGGAATTAGTATGAGTTGGTTAAGGTCTATACTTCCATAGGGGATAATGGACAGACAAATGAGGAGAAAAAGTCCAATTTAAACACATAAACCACAAACAATATATTGCATGATTTATTGCCTGGTATGTTTTGTTGCATCTCACCTGGTACACGCTGCAAAGTTATAATCATATAAAGTGAGTAAATGAATAACACTTCAGCTGAAAGAGTTAAAACAGAGGCTAGATTGTGTTCTAGAGAATACAGAGATGGTTACTTGATTGTTATCCACAGAGACGTGAGACGCTAACATACAAGGATCATACACTACACTTCAAGCATAATGTAAAATAAAATGTGATTGCAGTGGCTTAGTGGTATGGCATTGGCTAGAAAAGTTTCCCCCAATTTTATTTTTTTTTTGGGGGGGGGGGGGGGGGGGGGGTGTGTGTGTGTGTGTGTGTGTACTTCTGTGTGTGCTCGCTCGCTTTGAACTCAAGTGTAGTCCATACACGAGCTACTACTTCTAGTGCACTTGACTGATTTGTGTGTGTGGATTAGCTTTACCTATAACTAGTGCCCCTCACAATGAGGCAATCCCACTCCAATTTCAGAGGTACTTTATGCACACAAGTCAAGGACGAGAAGTCAACATTTTAGTCCAAATGGCCGATGTAGGGGTTGAGCCCGTTATCTAGGCATCAGCACATTGGATGTTTAAAAGTGAGCGCTCTTATCCATTCATTTATGCTTACCTTCTCCCCTTCATATAAACATTCTGATGTCACTTCCTCCTATCTATGGATTGCATACCTGGTGATTCATAATTGCCCGTAAACACATAAAGCACACATGAACAGTAAATCAAAACCTTCAGGCACCTTCACTAACAAAAGATACCACAAAAGGAGACGAACACAAAGGATAGCCGCCAACCAACCCCCAGCTAACGTCACAGACACAAATCAACATAACCAGTCTGAGATAGGACTAACTCGTAAGAGCGCACAAGACAAGAATTAGGGTGAATGAACCCACAAAAACCACAGACCTCAACAATAACCACAGCTGAAGAGGCAGGTTGAACGAGGCCAAATTTGGAATTTTTGTTTTGAAAATTGGAATTGGAATTGGAATTGGAAATCAAAAACCCAAAATTATAGAAAAAAACAGACTTATAAACATAAAAACACTGTCCTTTGAAAGTTAATATGCTCAACATTTCAACAGAATTCTAATTTAATTTTCAAAACAATGCAGGAACATGTTATTAAAACACCCATATATAAATACTGAAACTATATAAATGTTTTACGTACCTGATGATTCATAATTGCCCGTAAACACATAATGCACACATGAACATCATCCCTGGCTTCCCCCATGTTTAGTTTGCTGATGTGCTTTGAGTTTCGGGGCGACCCAATTGTATTTGATCTTTTCAGTTGTCTTTTGGGGCTTCGGCTGAGGCCTGAGTCCAGACTTGCTGTCTTCTCATTATTCAAAAGTTGCTCCCGCCTGCAAATAAACAAGGCATGTTCAGTTACGTTTGAATTACATTACTTTAAACAGGCAAATATGATGAAGCTTACAATGGTAAATAATAGAGGAAGAAAGAGGAAACGTACCATATCAAAATTATATGCCAGCACGTGACTGACTGACACTTTGCCATATTGACAGCCAGTAGTTTTGATTGTTTTGAGGTGGATGGGTAAACAAACAAAAACAAGCAAACAAACTTTATTTTCAAAGGGTTAAGAATTGGGCATGTAGGCCTGTGTGACATCCTGCCTTTCTTATATCTTTCCTCTCATGCGTATTTCATTCACACATCACTTATTTAGCTAATCTAAGACAACAACAGAACAATATGTATTGAAACACATGGAAAATAATAATAGACTAAAGCAAATTTAACATGGCCATTATAAATACCTACGGTAAGTGTAACATACCATACACATGGGAATGTTTATTACACTAGCTGTTGTTTGAGATAATTGTTATTATTATTTTTAGGGGGGCATGTAGTCTGTACTGAGATAGTGTTCAAACAGGTTGTGACTGTATGTATGGTGACTGGTGGTGTCTTTGATTTCTGGTGGAAGATTGCTCGACAAATGAGCAGCAGGGTATCTAAGCTTGCTTTGTATAAGTCTATCATTGTCCATTAGCTTTCATCTAAGGCTTTCATTTGACTAACCTAGTTCTTAAATTAATCCACTCTCAACTAATAAATGTACAGGGTTCCACATAATTCATACCAAAAAATGAATAGGCCCAAGGTGGTCTGGATCTACTTGGGACAATATCAATGCACTCTTGAAGTTAACCCCAGGTGATCAGTCTTGCTTCGTAGATATATAACATCTATGTTGATGCTCTAGAAAATGATGGCAGCACCTGCTTAGTAACTATACACCTCTACTCACCCCCACACCAAACAAAATACAGTCAAACCTCGGTTTTCATCGCTAATCCATCAGAAGACAATCGGCGAAATTCAAAACCGATGAAAACCGAGGCAATTATTACCATATGAATCAATGTAAATCCAAATAACAAAAAAACCATACCAAAAAACACATTTAGAATAAATATAGTGTTTAATACTATTTTTTGGCCCCAAACTTGTCCGAACTCGCTCTTTTGCCGTGCTTAGTGACACTGTGTATACCAGTGCGCCTCCTGAATTTTTCAAACCATCCTCTGCTGGCCTCAAAATCACTAAGTACACTAGCACTTCTCCCAAGCATTTTCTTAATGAAATCGACATACAACAGTCAGGCCTTTTCACATATGATTGCCTCCGAAACAGAATTGCCATCTAACGGTTTTGATTTATCCAAATTAATAATAACTGTTCAACATGTTCAACTGTTTGCGATCTCTGTTTTGTTAGCATCTTCATGCCCTTTGCTACATTAGCCTCCTTTATCACTTCCTTTGTCACCACAATGGAACTTATCATGGATAGCGACTTCCCGTACATGCGGCTGATTTCAGCAACCTTAATAACGATCTCATATTTTATTATTAACAAGTAATGCTCACACACAAAAAAACGTCAAGCTGGGCAGAAGAGCGTGTGGGTCCATGTGTTTTCACAAAATTAGCAACGAGATCATGTGGGCACGCCAACAAAATCTAAGGCAACTGACGAAAACCGAGACAAATTTTTTGATGTAAAAATAGATGACAACTGAAAGCAACGAAAACCAAAGGCAACGAAAATTGAGGTTTGACTGTACAAATCAATACTTTAACACTTTCCCATAATTGTTCATCCTAAGAGACATAATACATTCATTATGTACTGTCTGTTACATGGAAATTAACACTTCCCAGTATAGTATTTAACCTGTCTTCTGTGCCAACATCAGATACCATACTGATCAATCTCTTCACATTTTAGCCTACTTAGCTATTTTGGAGACAATTTTGGGCATTGACACAAACTATGTGCCACATGGCGTTTAGACAGAATGACGTCATCGGAATAGGCGATGGAAAATCATGTGCGGAATTTCCCATTCAGACACTAAAGTGGACGTCAACAAGGGAATCCAAGGAGAATGTGGAGAATGTCAGAGGACGGCAAGAGGAGACGCTTCGGGAGAGGACATCAGGACAGCGGTGTTTTCTATGGGCTCCGTGTTGGAGAGGATAGGATCTGGTTTGGTCCAATCTTCTTAGTGAGAGAGGAAATCGTCTGTTGTCTCACATTCATACAGTGATGGGACCGGGACAGGAATAACCCTTAGACGAGTTAAACGCGGCTGGTAAATCCTTGGGAAAAGAGCAACCTTCCTAAAGCAATGGCAGAATTCGGGAACTGAGTCTGTATAACTATATAACCACCCGTCCCCGTCTTCAGGGGCAGGTTATAATATGGAATAGCGTTCTTTGTTGTTCTGCGAGAGCATGTAATAAATGCCTGAAATTGCCGTCGGCTGGTTTGCGTCTGTTTCATCAAGGTGAGCGCTGTTTATTATGTTGTTGTTGAGTACGAGCAACTTTATGTCTTGGAGTTGAGATGCGTCGGCATGTGTCAAGGCAATGTGGGGTCTCTGATCCAGAAAGCATCGTGTGGATGTAAACAACGAAGATTCCCGCCATATCGCTAAGTAAACGAGGGAGAATGCACACCAGGATCAATTCCTGAAGCACGATGCAGCACCAAGATCGCTTGTTACGCGCCAACATGGCAGTTGCCGAAAGATCGTGAGTAACGCCAACATACTTATTGTTTGACGATTATCTGCAAGTAAAGTGACTAAATTCTTCTTCTTCTTCGTTCATCCGGAGTTTTTTTTTCGGATGTGATTGCGTTGTGCCTGTTTACAGCAGAGCTGCGTTCTTGCGCCGTTAGGCCGACACATCCGACTTCTGCGGGCATTTGTTGACCGGGTTAACCTTCCCGGGAAGTGACTAAATAATTTAATTAAACTAGTCCTTCATAAGTGCCACAGTTTGAGAAGTTTATCAGTGGAAAGAAAGAAATAAAGATTACACTATGCTATATTAACTGATCTACATACATGGTGCGCACGAGCAGAAACAGATAATGAACATTACGTGTATTTAATAACAGCAAATTATATACTATCTTTTGAGACAATAGTAAATAGTTAAATACGATCATAATATTGTCCAAGTTTGGAAAAGTGAACCACAATACAGTAATGGAGAAGTAAACACAACTGATATATTTGGTTTACGGATCGTTTGAGTCCACACTCGTCTTATAATGTGTTGTTGGTACAGAAGAAGGAGGCGTTAGCTTCCTACACGACATTTCCACTCTGTTAACAAAGCAGTGAGTCAAACTTATAATAGGAGAAAGAACACTTACTTTCACGCTTATGACACTGATATAACTACACACAAGGATGGTACGATATTGCCAGTACCCACACATTTAACATACGAGTATCAAGAATAAGGGGACACATATGAAGATTAAGTTGACACAGTACGCCATGATGCAAGTAATTTTCAACAACGATCCTCACTGAATCTTCACTACTGTCACATACGAGCATTGAACTTTACAAACTTTACACAGTACCACTTCATTACTTTAAACTTTACTTTTCACGGGAAATTGCAACATATATTTCTGAGTTACAACATGGATACACATCATCATTACACCTCAGCATGCAGGAAAGGAAATCTAACACATGTACACTCACTGGATTGGAAGTCGAAGCATACAGATAGACTTTAATGTCACATGGTACCCAATTGTTCAAGATATTTAATCGATAACGATTCACAGTTATATTTATTATATCGGGACATTATACACATCAAGATACTACTGGACACTACACTAACGCATCGAGACGTTACATGTTCCTCAAGACTCTGACGCCAGGACATACGTACACTATCACACGGATTGACAACTACCATTTGTCATCGTGACACCAGACACAGTTAGCTTGTTCACGCATTGGACTTTATGTACCAGAACTGGATGCAAGCAGATCTACTGATTTTAATAAGGCTGCAGTAAAACTCAAACGTCGTCGTCAACACTACATATGGGACATTACTTAACTTCACACGGAGACACTACACACGTCATATTGGACCAAAGGAGTCAACCCAAATATTGCACAAGGCCAGTATATGTTACTGTTGGTTAATGTGTTATTGTTGATAAATGAGGTGTCTATTAATTAATATTAAGTAAATTAGTTTTAAAAAAAAAAATAGATAGGTGGGCGGTAGGAAGAGCGTTTCTACATTAAGCAAAGACACTTGAATATTGTGGGGTCAACACATAATTGTTGTCAGATATATAGATAGCAAGAAGTTACTGAATTTCTTTATTGTTCAAGTTTACAGTGCTGTTGAGTTACAGTTCACATTTTGTTCAACAGTTGTTATATTGATTATCTTATCTGAATCGAACATATTTACATTTTTGCATTGTCCTATCATATGTCAGCTAGATTATTGTACAGGTAGGACAACATGTCGACACTACAATATTTCACGGAGTTGGGTGAGAAGAATGGTTTAGCTGGTGCGGACCTTAGGAATTGGGTGCTGCAAGAATTCAGAGCTCAAACCGCACGTGAGTGGATGGAACAACAAGAAAAACATGCAACAGAGCAACTTCAAGCTACGCGTGAACGACAAGAACGACAAAAGAAATGGGCGCTGGAGATGGCAGCTAGAGAAAAAGAAATAGCTTTGGAACGCGAACGAATGGCGGCTAGGGAAAAAGAGTTAAAGGCAAGACAATTAACCGTAGAGACAGAAATCATGCAAAAACGACTCACACTTGAAAATGAGAATATTGCAAAGGAAGCAATGTGGAAGGAGCGTATAAGACAAATGTATGAAATAAAAGAAAGTAATCACACAAGTAAAGTATGTGCTACAGTAGTGAAAGAACCAAACGCCAGAGATTTCGTTCAGAAAGGAACTATAGAACACAAGTCCTCCCCCGATGTGTCTCCACCTTGCCGTGGTGGGGGAGCTTGAGTGTCCCGTTGACCCCATGTGCTTGCCGATGGGTGAAACAGCGTATGGGATAGGGACCAGACTAAGAGAGACACAACCTGCTGCTCTGCAGGAGACTGAGGATAGCAGTCAAAAGTTTAAATCAGGCGCATGAAGGCAGTTCTTGTTTCGGACAATACTCTAAGGCTCTCTGTCGAGGGTTTAGGCTGAACGCCTCTAAGCCACAGACCCTCGGATCTGAGAGTCGGGCCGATATCCACCTACCGAAAAATTGGAATCGAGATACTGAGCAAGCTACATGCCCAGTTCTGACACTTGTTTGAAGGCTCTCAGCTGAGGGATATGTTGGATTCCCGGATGAGATGGCCTGGCCGTTTCTCACTGACTGCTGCACGAAGGTAAGGTGCTGAGCCGGCAGCACGTGTAGCCTACCTCGTGAGCGAGTACAAAAAGTCAGTAAAATGCCCCAGTCGAAGGAAATGGTTACGAAAACTGTCTGTATCTAACTCATAGAGAGTGTAGATAAAAGTGGAGAAACGTCTCAATAACGCGAAATGGAACGCACGGCGAGCGAACCTATTGCGTGGTCCAAAGTCAAAAGCAAAAGCTTACCGAGTGGATGTCGCCCGCAGTCTGACCGCCCCTGGAGCTCACTTGAGCGACCAGTGGCAAGCGAGATGCCCAATACATGGAAGTGAGGAACTAAAGCAGCCATGAGCAGGACGTGGCAACTCCTCGGGTGAGCCCAGTCTCGGAGCAATATGTGCCGGCTCTGCAATTATGGAAGCCTCCTTGGATAGCGAGGGACTGCCCATTGTCTGCCCCTGCCTTCCCTTGAGGGCCGACCGCGATGTCGTTGGTCGTTCTATCTTGACCAGCTGAGATGTGGGCGACATCACAACAGTCTAACGTGCCTCGAAACCAGAGGAAGGTTAACCTCATTAAAAAATGCCCGCCGGAAGTCGGAAGTGTCGTCCTACGGGTGGCAAACTAAAAATTGACATTACGCAATTACGTCCGAGTGAAATGTCTCGTCCGAATGTCTCTCGTGCTAGGAACAGCTCTGACTACCTAGTTTCCGAATGCCGCTCTTGTTCGGAACAGCTCTGACTAGGTAGTTTTCCGAATGTCCGCCGTGCCTGGAACAGCTCTGATGGGTACAGGGACAAGCACATGTCCGAAAACTCGCTTAGTGGAAACCAACCGCAGAGCTGACTGGTTTGTGCAGGAACGGCCCAGGGCGAGCGAAATGCCCAATATATTGAAGTGAGGAATTAAAACAGCCATGAGCAGGACGTGACGATTCCCTCGGTAAACCCAGCACCAGAGCGTTATGTGCCGGCTCTGCAATTATGGAAGCCACCCAGGATGGCGGAAAATGCTATGGACTGTCCCTGCCTTCACTTGAGGGATGACCGTGTAGTCTTCGACTGTTCCAACTAGACCAGCTGAGATGTGGACGGTACCACAAAAGTGAGAGTCTCCCAGGATTGCTAACCTGGTCAAAAATGCACGCTAAAAGTCGGATGTGTTGGCCTGAGGGTTTCGACCCGAGGGTGCCTAACCAGACACACAGCAATCACATCTGAAAAAATCACTCCGGATGAACGCAAAGAAGAAGAAGAACACAAGTCTAACGAAACACTTACAAGTACAAATGCCCAAATCGAAACAACACAAGAAGAAGAAGAAGAAGAAAAGACGCAAATAGAACAGGGTACATCAACGGTAGACATGCATGATACAGTGCTACTGAGTGATAGCATAACGGTAATTAATTGCAAATACCAAGATTTGCACAAAGTCAACGAACCCAAACATGAAGAAACAACTGATACTCAAAAACAGATGAAACGTGATTATATGTCGTTAAATGACATCTTTTTGAAACATGCTAAAAAGAGAATAAAACTTACACGCTTTGGTTGTTACACACAAAAGTTACATGCACAACAAGCGGGGAAACATAGTGTAAACGGGTTCATACAAACAAAAACGCATATCATAAACATGCACACAGAAGTGAAGAAGCATAGCACAAAAGGCAAGAGAGGTATTACATACATACGCACAGAAGTCAAGAAGTGTGTCACAAACGTACATACAGAAGTAATTAGGTGTATTATACACAATCACGCTGAAGTTAAACAGTATGTCACTAACAGATACACACAATCAAAGAAATACGTTGCGTGCGGCATTACAATTATCCATTCACAAGTTAAAAGAAGATACACAAGACTGAAAACAATTACATTGTTCCAATCAACAAAGTTACAATGTACAAATATTGGCATGAGTGCAGAAGAGAGATTCTACAGATTTGAAACAAAGAAAGAAAGAAAGAAAATGAATGAAAGGACGAATAAAAGAAAAGAATAACAAGAAAAATAAAATGGGATGAAAGTGTTAGGTTCATATCAACACATAGCACACCACAGACACATTAGAGTCTTATTACTTAGTTATCCCAGATGTCACTGTGTAAAGATATACTTGTCAGAATTGTTCTCACTATCTTTCTTCACTTAAGTGTGTGAAAATATGTTGGTTCTCTATTCTACAGATAATTGTGCGTAACTATATCGTTATTAGAGAACTTAATAATTTTATGAAGAGTATTTGATTTAAATATTTATTGTATGTCTGATTTATTATCTTAGAAATCTTGAATCTTTGAGATATGAGTCTTCACAAAACTGTAGGATCTACAACTCAATTATAATCTTGCCGATATTTTAAATCAACGATAAATATTTTATTCAATTTATTCAATCCTAGTTTATTATAGTTGTTTGTTCATAGAGTGTTTGGAAATATGTGTTTGATAGCACCGAATTTACTGGCAATACACACACAGATCAACAATTACATATTATTATTGCAAATAGATAGTTTAAGTAGTTGGATACTTCTGTCAATATATGATTTTGACAGGATGATAAGAAAATTTACATGGAGAGAAACCGATGAGGCATGGAGAACTTTGAGAACTTTGACTTGTGTGACTTTTCTCCTGTGTCGAGTTTTCACTTGGATGGTTTGTGACTGGGTGTAACTACTTTAAAGGAAAACCGGTGAACATGTATGATGATATGATTGAACTGAATGAACATTGTATGGTATTAGTATGTGTATATGATTTAATGAATTGTGATAGTGGTTGATTAGTTAACGTGGTTAGATTAGGTGCTGTGTTGGTATAGTTATATTTTGATCATTGATCGTTGGTTGTTGTTACTTGGTTGTGGGTTGTCAATTTTGTTGCGATCGCTATTTCCAAATGTGGACACCACTGCATATAGCATGGTGAAATACGCCGTTAAAGGATGTTGTCACTCGGTCATTGTTGCCACACCTTCACAGAGAGTTTGTGATGACTTCTTTAGGGAGCATTTACCTCGATTACACCTAAAATTATGACGTCATAATACTAGTCCCCTACCTACCCGTTTGATGAGATTAAGATTTACGACATAGCGGTCGGGATAAAAGTCATTGTGTCTACACTGCTATGTGTCAGATTAATTCTCTTGATGAAAAAAAAAAAAAAATGATTACATCATTTTAAAAGGGAGGGGGGCATACTGCCACATGGCGTTTAGACAGAATGACGTCATTGGAATAGGCGATGGAAAATCATGTGCGGAATTTCCCATTCAGACACTAAAGTGGACGTCAACAAGGGAATCCAAGGAGAATGTGGAGAACGTCAGAGGACGGCAAGAGGAGACGCTTCGGGAGAGGACATTAGGACAGCGGTGTTTTCTATGGGCTCCGTGTTGGAGAGGATAGGATCTGGTTTGGTCCAATCTTCTTAGTGAGCGAGGAAATCGTCTGTTGTCTCACATTCATACAGTGATGGGACCGGGACAGGAATAACCCTTAGACGAGTTAAACGCGGCTGGTAAATCCTTGGGAAAAGAGCGACCTTCCTAAAGCAATGGTAGAATTCGGGAACTGAGTCTGTATAACTATATAACCACCCGTCCCTGTCTTCAGGGGCAGGTTATAATATGGAATAGCGTTCTTTGTTGTTCTGCGAGAGCATGTAATAAATGCCTGAAATTGCCGTCGGCTGGTTTGCGTCTGTTTCATCAAGGTGAGCGCTGTTTATTATGTTGTTGTTGAGTACGAGCAACTTTATGTCTTGGAGTTGAGATGCGTCGGCATGTGTCAAGGCACTATGTATATCACATTTACCACTAGTCTTTGACAGAGGGGTCATTATAGCTGTGTGAAAGAAGGGAACATACTCACTGTGTGGTAGAATTAGACATTATCTTTGTGTGAAAGATGGGAACATAATCACTGTGTGAAAGAACAAGACACAATCTTTCTGCGGTAGAAGGGGAAATTACCACTGTGTAATAGAAGGAGATGTTACCTTTCCTGATTGCTCATTTAAATAAACAGCTTCCTCCTGCCTCATTATTTTTATCTAGCACCATATACCCAATGTGTCTTGAGGAATGAAAAAGGGATCCTTGACTTACATCTGATCACAGTCAGCACATTACCTCATTTAAACACTCTCTTTCAAATTATTATCCAAAATGTGACCGATTTGGTCACAGGATTTTTAATCTGGGGCTGGGATGGTACCTAATTATAACTAATCTTCTAGGTTGGACGAGGTAGAGGTAATGGAATATACAAATACATCTTACCTCATTACCACCTGAGAAAATGACAAATAATCCACAAGCACATCCAAGCCTTTATTATGCTCATTGAGGAATTCACGCACCCACCTGAAACAAACACAAGAAATCAGCAGCAATGAGATAGAGGTTAAGATACTAGTAATAATTCCAATTTCACACAAGTAATCTTAGTGGAGAGTCATGCTCCAGACCAGACACCAGATGAAGTAGAATCCGAATGATTCTTTCACAAATTATTCAGCAATATTACCCAAGACTGAAGTTGGAAAGAAGTTGGAAAAAGAAGTGTCATTTACTGCCTATAGTACCTTGCTGTGTAGGACAAGGGGATCTTGAGCCTGAGGAATTCAGGACACCTGGCTAGTGCAGTCTCCACAAACTGTTCAGGTTAGGGTTTTCTTTTAGCCGCCAGAATAAATTACTAATACTGTCAAAATGGCAATGTATAGAAAAATGGGGCAAATATGATGGAAAGCCTAAAATAAATAAAGATATCATAAACTATTCAGGGATGAAAAGAAAATTAGGGAATACAATTTTTTTGTGCACACAAAAAGACATTTAAAAAAGGACATCCCAAGGTAGATACCACTTTTAGATTGTGAAGTATAAGGTCACCACAAAACCTAAGCCAAGATCTAGGTCACACATAACCAGTTCACCACATAATCTAGTTGACCACATAATCTAGGCCAAGACATATGATGTGGGATGGTTAGTTCTCTTCCATGTCACCTTTTACTACCAGACAATACTCAGAACATACCGAAAATTGCCTGCTATCAATTGTTATGAGGCTGGATCCACCCAAGAGCCATGCAGGTGAGAAAAAATAACCCTGATCTGCTGAGGATTAAACCTGGACCTTTGTCTAGGCAGTGGCACAGTGGTTATGCCACCTGTCTCGAGCTTAGAAGACGTGGGCTCATTTGATGGCATCTGTAATTCAGTTCTCCAGTGCTATGTTTTTGGAGGCCACAGGGAGTCATTGATTCATGCTCCGAGGGAAGCAAAGAACAGTAACGCCATATAAAACTGTAGCTACAAAATCACACTGATCATGAACAAGTCTTCAAAGAGCTTGGTGTGAGTTGGTCGAGGGTTTTCCTCCAGCGGGAGAGAACAGGCAAAAGACTCCTGCACATTCACGTGATAAGTCAAGTTCTCTTACACCCCTCAATGTGTATTCTGATTGCAGGAAACTGGTTGTGCAGTGGTTAGTGCAGATTTGGGAAATACGAGTCTGGGTTCAATCCATAGCATTGGTGCATCTTTTCTGGCAGGTAAGAAAGCCAGAAATACCCCACCACTGGAAAATGAGCTAGCATACTCTATGTTGCTGGTCTCTTATCTTTTTGAGAGGTAAGAAAGCCAGAAATACAACAACACTACAAAATGAGATAACATACTCTATGTTGTTGGTCCTGAGGGAAATCTCCAAATCTCGCAGTACTTGTGTGGACGTCGAGTCACCCAACATTTTCCTCTTCTGTGAGCACAAATACACATTTTGATTAAATAAACATTTAAATGGCATGACGAAATCATGGAGGACACACAAAGCCACTGTCTGTACACAGACAAAAAGCTAGATACAAGGTAGCCCCATAGCAGCTACTGTCAAATCGGCCGTGAAGTGTTAGCCCTTCACATATTCTAGGATATGACATATGAGATAGGACTACCAGTTTCCTTCCTTGCCACCGTTCATTTAAAGTCAATTCAAAGGAAATTCTGAAGAATGTCTGTATGCATTTGAGTCAACCACAGACCCGTACTGGTTGGAAAATTAATCCTGCCTCTGCAGAACGTAGACCCCAAAGGAATCTAGATAAAACAGGAACATACAGGTACTAGAATATCCAGGCTACTCAGTTATACAACTCACATGAGTTTCTTTGACAATGTTTATATATGTTACACTGATTAGTGTGTTTGCCTATCAAGATAGTGTGGGTGGGGATTCCAACCCTAGTAATGACAGATTTTTAGGTCTAGTCAGTACGATCTCATGTCAATAAAATGGGTGGTGGGTAGTTTTCAGTATTTTCAGGGAACTGTCTGAGAATGACAGATGGCAAGAAAGAACTGGTCACCCAACATAATTATATGATGACTTAGTATATATGAAGGTATAACACTGCAATATCTGCGCACACACTAGTATGTGTCAAAGTTAAGTGCAAGTCAATGGAACTATTAGGCTGTAACTAATTTCATAGTATGAGTGTCTGACTCTCTCTCTCTCTCTCTCTCTCTCTCTCTCTCTCTCTCTCTCTCTCTCTCTCTCTCTCTCTCTCTCACACACACACACACACACACACACACACACACACACACACACACACACACACACACACACACACACAGAGACATATTCACACATACATGACAACAACTAACCATTTATTGTATCTATGGTCATTGTTAAAATATCTGTGTTTACTGTTCATTAAATGAAACCCACAAAATGCTTTTAAAAACACAGATAATGTGTGTAAGATGAGTAGTTGGAAGGGCAGATGGGATTGACAGCCTAATTCATAACCTATTTAAAATATTAAAATAAAGTTTGTTTTCCCATGTATTTGGTTGGTTTATTAGAGAGCCTGAGAGAGAGAGAGAGAGAGAGAGAGAGAGAGAGAGAGAGAGAGAGAGAGAGAGAGAGAGAGAGAGAGAGAGAGAGAGGAAAGAGAGAGAGAAAGAGAGAGAGAGTAGTGTGGGTATATGTGTATATTTTTAAAAAAAACATACAAACACCGGAACACCAACATGCATTGACAAACTTATTAGTTCTCATTGAATGATATAAATATTTATTGATGTAATGTCTTAAAACACAACTGAAGCAATGTTAACAATAAGAAGGATGCACATCGTTAATTACAATTCAACAAAACTAACTACACCAAGTAAAGCAACACAAAAACATCTACAGTAAATAAAGAAAGCAAAATCCACACAAGGTCAGTAGCAAGCCCAACAAAAGACTGCTTCTCTGTCCCATCCAATGAAGGCATCCTGGATTATAGACAGGCAAGGTAATGGCTATACCATCCACACAGATAAAAGTAAACAGCATGCCAAACATGTTTCTCCATTGACATGGTTCACAAACACATGCACTAAGTACTGAGCCAATTACAACATCAACATTCCCCTCACTTCAAGTTGCCAGTACAACATTTTACATCAAGTTATTCAGTCTCAAAGCTGGTACATTTATTTAGCATGTCACATAATCTAGCTTTATGAATGCCCAAAAACATATTCCTAGGAAATTAAAGTTGTAGTTTCCCCTTGCCTTAAACATCCATGTAGAAGATGTACATGCTATAACTATTCTTATGTGGGAAGCTTTACTAATTTAAGGAATTCTGCCACAGCAGTGCGCTTATCAAGGCCTATACATCAACCATTCACCTTTGTTTGGTCATAAAAATATGAGCCTTGCATCACATTCCACTATGCTCGGACACAGGGTCTTTAACATTTTATACAGCACTGTAAGGTTTCTTCCTTGCCTCCTCTAAAAGGAAGGGAGGGAGGGAGGGAGGGAGGACGGAAAGAAAGAAAGAAAGAAAGAAAGAAAGAAAGAAAGAAAGAAAGAAAGAAAGAAAGAAAGAAAGAAAGAAAAAAAGAAAGAAAGAAAGAAAGAAAGAAAGAAAGACGACATCGGCGGCTATTCGCGCCGTAACAGCGAATCTTAATCTTGTAACCGGAAACGAATATTAAGCGTAATATCGCATGAAAGGATTCACAACATACGCATCACCCCTTTCACCCCATGTGGCAAACATAACCACATGTCGTGTACTGAACCACACTGTGGCATCGCTACAGAGGTCCATTACAACGGCTTGTGTTTGAATATATTTAACGCCAGCTGTGTCTGTAAACATACAACGGTGACCCAAACTGCAGTCAAGGGGCGACGGTTACCCTGTCACACTCCCCATGAAGATCGAGTGGTCAACCCTGCGGTTAGTTATTTGCATATCCGTTACAGGACGCTGCATTCAACCCCAGCATTTTTGGCTGTTTGTGATTTCTTGGCAAGTTTACGTTTAGTAATTTGCCATTGCTTTCTGAACGACCGGCACTCATACCTTTTGAATGGGAAAACAACGCAAGGCAGTCTGCCTCCAAATATCTCGCAGAATGTTAAGGACTCGGTATACCGGCTACCCTGCAGTGGCTGACAATAATGTAAACTACTGCATACACCGAGAGCAGCGGTAGTCTTTAGATGCTCACCTGCCGGTCCAGCGGTCATGGTTCGAATCCGCATTGAGGGTGGAGTTGGGGAAACAAAAAGGAGGGGCGGGGGTTTAAAGCTGATCTTCCAGGTCGACCCAGCTTAAAAAGGGTTCCAGAATGTCCCTGGAAGAAAGGCGGCCGCCGTTTGACTGCCCACATCATCCATTGATCGCCGGTGTGTTTATAAAAAAATATGAATGTAGCACCATAAGTCCAATATGCATTAAGGCGTCTAAACAGCCCCCTCCCCCTTTTTTTTCCACTTACTGTATACATGGCAATGTTTACCCACACTGACCCGTACCTTAAACCACGGCAAAGCTGTGTGTCATTTGCAGGAGATTGTAAACAACCCCGGGATAATTTTCCAGACAATTTTACGTGCAGCAGTTTTCCAGTACTTTCTGAACGAGACATCTACGTTTAGGTCCAACTGGCCGGCATGTGGAATGAACCCACCGCCACGTTATCAATTGTCTCCAAATATATGGCTGTCACACGCTGAAGCATACACACGCCACATACAGCACACAAGCACTCACAAACGTCACACGTGCAAGCACAACATGGATGGGAAGGCCTCATTAACAAGGCTCTGGAGTTAACAGTCACTGACAACGCATGCTCAAACACAACAGGGGAACTAACTACAAATCAAGCAACCATACAATATATCTGCCTATCTAGTTGCTTACCTTGGCCCAATAATTACCGTCTGTATACCTACTGAGACCGGCTCAGTGGCCGAGGGGTTAGCAGCTTTCTCCGCTAACTCCGAATACTCTCGTCACGTGACGCGACGAGAATTAGCAGTGGTTCGAATCGCAAAAGTGACTTATGAGAGTATGGAGCCGGTCGCTCAGAAAGTCGTGGCGTGCTGATGAGCGTAATCTAGCCTAGGAATCAACATACAGCTGAAAGATGCTGGTGTTGACCGCAATATCCTGAAACAGGATGGAAACGCGGGGGAAAATACCTACTGAGCCGTCACCGTGGCTAAGAGCTTACGGACGCGATTCGTAAGCCCGCTTATCAAAGTTCGAAATACAGCAGCGACAGATTTGGCAGCAGACCGCGTTGCGCTGGGTTTTAGCGAATTGGTATGGGAGCCGGTGGTTCAGAAATCAATGGCAAACTACTGAACGTAATCTTGCCAATACATCAACAACAGCAGTAAAATTCTGGTGTTGGCAGCGACGTCCTGTAAATAGGATATGCAAAGAAAAAAAACATACCCACTGAGACACGTGCCTACAGGTCCGGTGGTCATGTATTCGAATCCGCACCGACGTGGATTTTGTCAAAACTGACCTCTGCACTCCAAGGTCGGGACATGTCTTGGGAGGTGAAGGTTACCCGTGTGATATTGACACCCCTGGAGTGCCAGTTGGTCTATACAAAGATCGGTTTAACACCATATACCCAATACACCTATGGCGTGTAAAAACAAGTTCTAGGTCGATCCAGCTTAAAATTGGCACAAGGAAATGTTCTGGAAAGCAAAAGTAGCCGGTGTGATATTGCTTGTTAGATGATACGTTACACACACAGAATTAAAAAAAAAAAAACTAACCATTTCTGTCAAGTGATAATTATGTTCCCCCTCCTCTATTAATAATTAATTCTATTCGTTGATACGGATCAAAACGACAGATAATAAACAGCATATTCACACCAACCCTATGCTACCAATCTCAAACCTGGACTTTATCCAAATTACACCTACGCAAAATCAATACCTGCGAAATGAGATGCCTGAGGAGAGCTGCCAACTTAACAATGCGAGACCGAGTAAGAAATGCTACTATCAGACAGACTGTGGAATCAACACCTTGTGCCACATTTATTGAAAGACAGACGATCAAGTGGTTTGGCCATGTCGTTAGAATACAACATCAGCAACTACCATCACTGGCCTTACATCAAAGATCATCTGCGACCAGACCACGAGGATGTCCAAGAAGAAAATAGATTGACGACATCAGAGACATTGTACAACCACACGGAATGACACTATCCAGTGCCGCCCACCGGGCGCTGGAACGCAAATTATTCCTCCCCACGGCGCTTGACGGCAGAAGTGGAAGATGATGATGATGTCGATACGGATACGCTGCCATTCGCGTGCTGTCCAAAACTAAATAAATACCCATTTCTTATTGGTCGGTGCACTGTCACGTGCGATGTACAACATCAACTATCAATATATGATAATATTTCTTCTCCTGTAAACGTGATTTAAACAAAAGCAAATATGGCCACTGAGTTAGGCGTCTTTGTTAGTATTCGACTTCTTTAAAAAGGCATTCTCCTAGCTACATGCTACATGGATGACAATGTCCCCAGACAATATAACATCACCATTACTTACAATAAAGGGGACTGGAATCTACAAATATAAAACAGAGACATCTGGTTACTATTCAGAAATCTATATACTGAACATAGCGAGACAATAAAAACGGTAGGCATAATAAAAAATGTATATGCTCAATTGTGCGTGCCTTCTACAAACCATATCTCTCTCTCTCTCTCTCTCTCTCTCTCTCTCTCTCTCTCTCTCTCTCTCTCTCTCTCTCTCTCTCTCTCTCTCTCTCTCTCTCTCTCCCATAACATGGTAATATGCATTGCTTATGTTTACAACATTCATTTGACAATGTTTTTCCCCTATGTGAATGTAACATGCACAATGATGAACGAAAGATGAGTGATTGGAAGGGCCGAATGTAAAACGGGCCTGCATGCTCAATTTGTGACCCTTTAAAACTAAAGTTCTCTCTCTCTCTCTCTCTCTCTCTCTCTCTCTCTCTCTCCTCTCTCTCTCTCTCTCTCCCCCCCCCCCCCCCCCCCCCACACACACAAGAGTACATATATTAATAAGAAACTATTTTTATAATTAATAGAAAAACTGAGAAACCACAGATATACAAAACACAGTATCTAAATTAAATCACCATAACAAATTCACTCGGCATGCCAAGAAAAACGTACAGGATTAAGGAATGCATACATTCGATTCCGTCTTTTAGAAAGAAAACAATCATGTATGACATAATAAATGTACATAAATCAACATGGCAAAATGTAGATCATTCGAAATGACAATAACAATACACTAATGTTTTATGACAACAACAGATGTCTTAAACGTAAATTGAATTGTTTAACGAACATCGCCTCAATAAATTTATATCGCAACAAAAATGTATCCATTAGGAAACAACACTTCATATCAAGCGATAAAGCATATTCATACACATATAAGCGTTTATGCAAGAACTGCAATGACACTCGTGTTTCAAATTCTAAGCAGGTTTACGTATCAGTTGTCTTAAAACACTTTATATTCCCGCAATGCGGAGACTAGTGCTTTCACAAACACCACCACTACTGTATAGCTTACATTCTGGACTTCCTAGGCACAACAGCACTATACAAGTACTTACAAATGAAAGCTTATATATGTTCAAACAAACCAAGCAGTGTTTAATGATCAGTCGTTGGAATACCAATATATCGCCAAATGTGACCTCTCATTTGGACAGAAGGAAGATATATCGCCATACTATGGTCGGCCGTTACTTATTTCGTTTTGCGTTATACTGGGCTATTTAATTGCTCAGTGACAGAAAATTTACATTATAATATTTGTCTATTTGATTGTGTACCATGTTTAGTCCAAACCTAATTTTTGCTTGGCATTGAATCAGTGAAAAACAATCAAATTGTGTGATAAATACATCAGCAGGTAGTGACACCAATGAAATGAGGGACAGTCGGTCTTGGGGCGAAGTCGGAGGAACTTCAGCCGGGAGTATCGTTAAGCACTGAGTATTGGGCCAGTGAGAGACACTGGACCAGAGAGGAGATATTCAAAGAGGAGTTGGCGGCTACGTCAGGAAGACCTAGCTAGGGCATTAAGTTCTGGACCAGTGAGGGGATCTGGGTCCAGAGCGAAGATATCTACGTTGCTCTGTTGTTTTTTACGCGTCTGTCAAAACCTGTAATGTTATTACAGCTGTAGGTTCGTACTTGTATGTGTGCATGTGTAAGGCGATGTTTGTGTGTATTTGTATGTATGCATGTTTTGTGTGGGCATTTGTGTGTCTGTGCATGGGTGGGTGCATGCCTGTTTGTGCGTGCATGTGCGTTTGTAGATAAGTGCTTGAATATGATCGGGTGCGTGTGTGTGGGTGATTGCGTGTGCGTGTGTGTGTGGGTGAGATCGTGTGTATGTGGGTGAGAGCTAGTGTGTAGATGCATGTGTACGTATATATGGTGCGTGCGCGTGTGTGTTTACTACAGCACACAGTAAGTAGAAGAAAAGTATAAGAACAACCTAAAGCTGAAGCTGAATTGATGTGCGTGAATGAGCTGGCATACCCAACCAAACTAGCCTGGTTCTACGGCAACTCTTCAATGGCTACATTATAGTATATTACCAGAAAGTAACTTTTCAATTACTACATTATAGTGTCTTAGATAAAATAACTCTTCAATGGCTCCATTATAGTGTCTTAGATAAAATAACTCTTCAATGGCTACATTATAGTACCTTACCAGAAAGTAACTTTTTAGTGGCTACATTGTGGTGTCTTAGATAATATAACTCTTCAATGGCTACATTATAGTATCTTACCAGAAAGTAACTTTTCAATGGCTACATTATAGTGTCTTAGATAAAATAACTCTTCAATGGCTCCATTATAGTGTCTTAGATAAAATAACTCTTCAATGGCTCCATTATAGCATCTTACCAGAAAGTAACTTTTCAATGGCTACATTATAGTGTCTTAGATAAAATAACTCTTCAATGGCTCCATTATAGTATCTTACCAGAAAGTAACTTTTCAATGGCTACATTATAGTGTCTTAGATTAAAAAAATAACTCTTCCATAGCTACATTATAGTGTCTTACAAGTAAGTAAATCATCAAAGGCTACATTATAGTATCTTACTAGAAAGTAACTTTTCAATTACTACATTATAGTGTCTTAGATAAAATAACTCTTCAATGGCTACATTATAGTGTCTTAGATAAAATAACTCTTCAATGGCTACATTATAGTATCTTACCAGAAAGTAACTTTTCAATTACTACATTATAGTGTCTTAGATAAAATAACTCTTCAATGGCTCCATTATAGTGTCTTAGATAAAATAACTCTTCAATGGCTCCATTATAGCATCTTACCAGAAAGTAACTTTTCAATGGCTACATTATAGTGTCTTAGATAAAATAACTCTTCAATGGCTCCATTATAGTATCTTACCAGAAAGTAACTTTTCAATGGCTACATTATAGTGTCTTAGATAAAATAACTCTTCAATGGCTCCATTATAGTATCTTACCAGAAAGTAACTTTTCAATGGCTACATTATAGTGTCTTAGATTAAAAAATAACTCTTCCATGGCTACATTATAGTGTCTTACAAGTAAGTAAATCATCAAAGGCTACATTATAGTGTCTTACAAGTAAGTAAACATACACTATAGCAGTGGTTCTCAACCGGTGGGGAATTCCCCCCCCCCCCCCAGGGGGGAATTTCAGGGTTTCCAGGGGGGAATGAAGACCATTTCAAAATCGTGTTAATACAAGAACCGATTACTTGACATAGTTTTTCCCTTCATACTTTACAGTTATGTATGTCTCGTCCTTCTAAAATTCATTTTATAAAGTAAGTAGACCCACAAATCATGTTTTATGTGGATGTCTAGACTTGTTTTTGTATATGCTATAACATTTGCCTTCCACTTTTATGTATACTGTGTAGGGGTGAGGGGAATTTTATATAGGAAATATGAAAGGGGGGGAATGACGTTCTGAAAATACGGTGAAGGGGGGAACGGGCCAAATTTTTGATAGGAAGGGGGGGAATGGCGTTCTGAAAATATGGTGAAGGGGGGAATGGGCCAAAAAAGGTTGAGAACCACTGCACTATAGTGTCTTACAAGAAAGTAAATTATCAATGGCTACATTACACTGTCTTACAATAAAGTAACTCATTAATGGCTACATCACAGTGTCTTACGAGAAAGTAAATCATCAGTGGCTACAGTACACTGTCTTATAAAAGACATAGACCACATAAACTTAACAGTAATACCGAGTACACAGAAACAACACGTTCAGTGCAGAAGAGGAAAATATATGATCATGCCTGAAAAGAAAATAAATACCCAACAAAATCCATAGACAGTAATTTACATCACCTTATTTCTCATTGCACTTTCAATAGATTATGAACAGCCAACAGGAAAAGGGGCGTACAAAAGCTGACATACCCAACAGAGGATTTACACAACCAAGGACTTATGCAACAAAGGATTGACGCAACAGAGGACTTACACAGCAGAGGAGTTACACAACAGAGGAGTTACACAACAGTGGACATACACAACAGCTGGCTGGCACAACAGATCACTCATACAGAAGCTGGCATTGGTCGTGAAACATGTTTTGTATTTTATACATAGAGCATCTACCTCCAAACACTATTATTATTCTTTGCATGTCTTTTATTTCCAAATGCCTTAGACATAACGGGTATATACTCGATTTCGCATTTACGACATACAGGTGTGAATCATGGACAATTTTGTAATCATTAAAGAAGAAAATCAAAGTTTATTAATCTAAATGTTACTGAAATATTCTTAGAATTCTGCGAATGAAGACAAGGACACATAACGGTATTCTACAAAATCTGAACAACGAATAAGAATGGCCCATAAACGGATTCTTCTTCTTCTTCTTCTTCTTCTTCTTCTTCTTCTTCTTCTTCTTCTGCTGCGATCAACGCTTGCTATGCGTATTGTATAGCATCCACTGTAGTATGTTGATGCAGGCTTTCTAGTCCCGTGCCACTTAGGCCAATATTTTCCGATTTCGACGGTTGAGGTTTCGTTTCTGGATTCTCTCTCTCTCTCTCTCTCTCTCTCTCTCTCTCTCTCTCTCTCTCTCTCTCCCCCCCCCCCCCCCCCCCCCCCCAGGTTCAGTCAGAAACAACATTGTCTCAGAAACTAACATGTTATGGCCATAATCAAAGTTAGAAGTCGTTAGGTAAGAACAGTAATGGTTCCTAGAAGAAGTGATGGAGGTCGACCAACCAAAACACACACAAAAGGGAGGGAGGGGGGGGGGCAGGATAATTCCGACATCCTGGGCAAGAAAACATAACAATATATAAACAATATAACATAACAATACGGGTGACACTGCAGTTGCTACATTAAGGCATATGCTCAGCATACGCGCGATTGAGTGGCGGCAAGCTCCCTAATCTGTGGATCGATCCCACATCTTATAAGTTAGGTACAGTATGGCACTATGTACATGTGTATGTACGGCACAGAAGGAATTAGATAGGGCAACTGGGAACAGACAGACTGGGCATGCGTCTGTGTGGGGGAGAGGAACTGGGAACAGACAGATTGGGCATACATCTGTGTGGGGAGAGGAACTGGGAACAGACAGACTGGGCATACATCTGTGTGGGGGAGAGGAACTGGGAACACGATAGACTAGTCATACATCTGTGTGGGGGAGAGAAATTGGGAAAACGATAGACTGGTCATACATCTGTGTGGGGGAGAGAAATTAGGAAAACGATAGACTGGTCATACATCTGTGTGGGGGAGAGAAATTGGGAAAACGATAGACTGGTCATACATCTGTGTGGGGGAGAGAAATTGGGAAAACGATAGACTGGGCATAACACTGTGTGGGGAGGGGAACTGGAAAACGATAGACTGGGCACAAGATTGTGTGGGGAGGGGAACTGGAAAACAATAGACTGGGCATAACTGAGTGGGGGAGAAGAACTGGAAACGATAGACTGGGCATAACACTGTGTGGGGAGGGGAACTGGAAAACGATAGACTGGGTATAACTGTGTGGGGGAGAAGAACTGGAAAACGATAGACTGGGCATAAAACTGTGTGGGTGAGAGGAACTGGAAAACGATAGACTGGGCATAAAACTGTGTGGGTGAGAGGAACTGGAAAACGATAGACTGGGCATAAAACTGTGTGGGGAGGGGAACTGAAAAAACGATAGACTGGGCATTAAACTGTGTGGAGAGGGGAACTGGAAAACGATAGACTTGGCATAAAACTGTGTGGGGAGGGGAATTGGAAAACGATAGACTGGGCATAGAACTGTGTGGGACAGGGAACTGGAAACTTATAGAGTGGGCATACAAATGCGTGGGGTGGGGGATTTGAAATAGACAGACTAGGCATAAAACTGTGGGGGAAGGGGTAGGGGGAGACTGGAAACGTATAGACTAGGCATAAAAATGTGGGGAAGGGGAACTGGAAACGTTTATACTGGACATAACAATGCGTGGGGTGGGAGACTTGAAACAGATAGATTGCTTACTTATTTACTTACTTACAAACTAAATCATCATTAGTCATCACCATCATCCAATATCCTGAGCTGAACTGTTCCCCCACTACCGTCTTCCGTTACTGCTCTCTCTCTCTCTCTCTCTCTCTCTCTCTCTCTCTCTCTCTCTCTCTCTCTCTCTCTCTCTCTCTCTCTCTCTCTCTCTCTCTCATAAGCCAGATGACTGCTATAGTTTGCTAGGCATCTGTAAAGAATGTTGCCTGCCATATTTTCCTTCTCGGCCGTACATACACAATGTACATAGTGCCTTACTTTGCCAAACCAAAGCTAGTAAGCTTTTGGATCGAATCACAAATTACCATGCCTGCCGCCACTCTATCACTGGTATGTTCAACATATGACATAATGTAGTAACTGTGGTGTCACCCCGTGGTTTATATATTGTTGTGTTTTCTTCTTGTTTACTGATAAAGGCTTGACTCCGCAACGATCGCGTTTCGTAAATGTATTCTGTAAAACCGCCATACACTTCGTGTTTTTATACTGTACATTTTCACAACTTTACTACAGCTGTAACTCATTTCAATTATAGTACACTATATATAAGCCGCAGTTGTGTGTGTTCATTGTTAAATCTGTTTCTTTAGTTGGTCGTGCGTCAAAGCAAACTTGTTCCAGCAGCGATGTGCTGTTGTAATTTGGAGGTGACAGGTTCGAATCCCGGTTGGTAGCCAGAGCTGTCAATGTGTATGTTGTCTGGTGCATTCTTTGTCTCTACTTCCTTCTACTTCTATAAGCGAACAACAATGCATGTGAACCCACTTACTGAAGGCTTTACGAACAAGTAAAGCATAGTAAAGGTTATGGCCCCTTTTCTGCAAACTGAAGAGTATTTTGGTATACGGTGCTAACCCCGAATATGTATAGACCAATCGGCATTCGGTGTGACATGTCACCATCACGCCGGACACTTCTACTTCCCAGACATGTCCTGGTGTCCATTTTAGGCTAGGTCGACCTGGGAACCAGGCCAGCTTAAACAAACAATCCCGCATCAATGGGGGTTTTAACACATGATCGCCAGACTGGAGGCCAGCATGGCTGGATGGATAAGAGAGCACGCTCTTAAACTTCCGGTGTGCTGATACCCACGTAGCGGGTTCAACCCCTATACACTGGTCAGCTGAACTAAAATGTTGGCTTCTCGTCCTTGATTTGGGGATGTAAATTGCAAGTACCCCAGAAGTCAGAGATCATTTGGTTTGACATGTTCTTTGACAGTGTGGGCAAAGAATGCTTGACGTTCTAGGAGGAGGATCTCCTGTAGTGGTTTTTCTTGCCCAGCCTTTTTTTCCCGCAGCTCTTGCAGGCCTGTCTGCTTCACAGGTGACTATACTCTTGCGCAATGATGTACGCCACGAATTTCGGTCTTTGGCAGCAGTCTCAAATGTCACGATGAATTCCAAAAGCTTTTTAATGAGATCTTCAGAGTGTCTTTACATTGCTTCCTCTGGCCGCCTTGGGAGCGTTTACCACAGCGAAGCTCACTGTAAGAAATCCGTTTAGGCAGCCTGTGATCTGGCATGCGAGTCAAGTGATTAACCAGCGAATCTGATTCTTCATTAGTAGAGAGTGGAATACTGTGCATGGACGCGCTTTCCAGGACGTCGGTGTCTGAGATCTTGTCTTGCCATTTAATCTTCAATAGGTTCCTAAGGCAAACTGTGTGGAATTGGTTTAATTTCTTAGCATGTCGCTGGTAAACAGTCCGGGTTTAACAAGCATATAGCAGTGTGGATAATAGGGCTGCTTTGTAGACTATCAGCTTTGTTTGCAGGATTATTCCATTTCTGACCGACGCATTTTTGTAGTCTGCCAAAGGCCGCGCTAGCCTTGGAGGTCCGTGCATTCACTTCGGCATCAATTGTGGCAGCTTATAGAAGTAGTAATAGTAAAACAAAGATTGTTCGTTCGTTCGTAGCACTGTATGGACTACGCTTGAGTTCAAAGCGAAAATCACAATACAGGCGGGCGAACCCTCTGATCACAGCGCTAATGCCGTTCCCGAATAGGAAAAATCCTTTGTGAATATGCACTAAATTATGATAGCCGCGATGCCTCACCGTGCGCGCCATTTCAACGGCTGGAGAAGCAGCTGGAGAACCGTGAGAGAGGGCACCAATACACCTGTTCAGGTGAACAGACGAGACACGGAGGTGAGGGTGGCAGCTGTGCTTCTCTGAATGGCGATCCCAGAACTGCCGAGAACACTTATCCCATTAAAACCAAGCAGGTAAAACCAAGCCAATTATCCCACTAACGTGCGTAAAGTGGATAGTCAGGTGCTCAGGTATCAGGTGTTCAGGGAAGACATGCTCGCCCGCTTCGCCCGCTTCGTGCTCATCAGCGTGATCCTGGTTGGTGTGTTACGAATTCACAGTTAACATTAGCATGTTTCTGGGTGTATTTGTTTACTATACCATTAACTATGAGAAGTGTTGGTATTTTTAACCCCCAGTTAACAATGATAGAATGTTGCATGTCTTTTGCAGACCCAAAAAAAAAAAAATGTGCTCCAGCCCATCGTGAAGCAATATGCAACGAATGGCTGCCGTCTGCTGGTGTAATTCTTTGTACTCCATACAGAATGGTGTTATCAATGGAAGAAAGAATTTTTCAAATGTGTTCTACATACTAATTGTAGTGAGACTTTACAAACACCCTGTATATTTACTATCAAAATGTATTTGATCATCTGTTACAAACGGGCAGGTTGTGGAGTTTACCATAAGAAATGTCAAATTACTTCATGTGTCCACCGTTAACATTGCGAGGTCTCATATTTGCTGTGAGAAGTGAAGCTATCTGCTAGATTCACTGCTGACAGTAAGAGGTAAGAATAACTATGTACCTAGAGAAGTGAAGGTATTTGCCAACTACACTGTTAACAATGAGAGGTTTGTATGCATAGAGCTTCACTCTACGCTTACTCCCTCCTTAAAAATACAGGGTTTGTATGTATATATCTTTTCTAATCAGCTAACTCCACCGTTAACAATCTGGGGTTTATAGGCATAGATTTTTACAATAAGCTAACTCCTCCGTTAACAATGTGGAGGTTTGTAGGCATAGATCTTTACTACACTGGTAATTAACAATGAAACACGCAGCGGTAAAGCCCATTTACACGCCGATAGGGAATATTGGGGACACAATGTCAGGCCCAATTTTCAATGACCAAAAAGCACATGTGAGTTAACATGGTTAGTTGTCGGTATTACACATGCGATTTAACATCATTACTGGTTGGTATTACACAGGCCGCCATTACTTTCATATAAGTCTGATAGAATGTTATGAGGCTGGATCGACAACGGGGCCGCATGTTCGGAGAACGAACATATTCAGTCATGTCTCCTCAGGGGATCGAACCCTGCTTTGTTGATTATGCTAATATACTAATAACTATGTTATCACATATACGGAGTTAGACTCCGTGATCAAGGCAGTTCCAAAATCTGACTACATTTATATGCTCGGTGATTTCAATGCTCGTGTGGGCAAGGACTCGAGTTCATGGCCAATGTGCCTTGGAAAATACAACATCGGTCGCATGAATGATAATGGGCAAAGGCTGCTGGAGCATTGCACCAGTAATGACCTATGTATTACAAACTCCTTTTTTAAAACAAAAGAGATGCATAAGGTCACATGGAAACATCCAAGATCCGGCCATTGGCACCAGCTGGACTTCGTCATCACACGGAGACAACATCTGAACCATATATCATTGACTCGTAGTTACCACAGTGCTGACTGTGATACGGATCATTCTTTGGTTGTTGCAAGGGTTAGACTGAGACCAAAGAGAATCTACACAGCTAAACACAAATCTAGCCTCAGGATTAATATTATTAACACTCATGATCCTGAAAAGTGCTTTCAGTTTCAACAGCAACTTGAAGACGCTTTCACTGATACACCAGAAAATTGTACAGTAAATGAAAAGTGGGGTCAAATTAAGGAAACTCTTTATAAAACTGCCGTAGGGGTTTACGGCACTGTGGATCATAAGAGGCAGGACTGGTTTGCGGCCAACAGCGAGACTCTGCAGCCCTTGATTGATAAGAAGAAGAAAGCTCTCTTAAGAAACAAGGAAAGACCAACGCGTAACACTCTGAGTGAGCTTAGGCAAGCTAGGAAGGATGTGCAAAAGGCTGCCAGGCAGTGTGCAAATGATTATTGGATCAAGTTATGTGAGTCCATTCAAATCGCAAGTGATAAGGGAGACATAAGAAGCATGTATGAAGGAATAAAGAAAGCCTGCGGTCCAGTGATCAAAAGAAGTGCACCATTGAAAACCTTGACTGGAGAAATCATCACTGATAAGAAACAGCAGATGGACAGATGGGTAGAGCACTATTTGGAGCTTTACTCAAGTGAGACCAAACTAGCGGATGATGCCCTCAACGCCATAGAGACTCTACCAACTCTTGACCACACTTCCCACCATAACAGAAGTTAAGTGTGCTATAAATGAACTTGCATCTGGCAAGGCTCCGGGTAAGGATGGGATTCCAATAGAGGTTATCAGGAGTGGGCAAGACACACTCACTATACAGATCCACCAGCTAATAGAGCTATGCTGGCGTGAAGGACAAGCCCCACAGGATTTCAAAGATTCAAGCATCATAACACTGTACAAGAACAAGGGCGATCGGAGCGACTGCAACAACTATAGGGGTATCTCACTTCTGTGTATTGTTGGAAAAGTATTTGCCAGAATTGTTCTGCGCAGACTTCAAGTCCTAGGAGATCAAGTCTACCCCGAATCACATTGTGGCTTTCGACAGAACCGGTCTACCACTGATATGATATTCTCATTGCGACAAATGCAAGAAAAATGCCGTGAACAGAATCAACCACTGTTTATTGCCTTCATCGACCTCACAAAGGCATTTGATTTGGTCAGTCGTGAGGGTCTGTTCAAGGTACTAAAGAAGATTGGCTGCCCACCAACTCTTCTGTCCATTGTGGAATCGTTCCACACAGGCATGAAGGGTATAATCAAGTTTGATGGTGCAACTTCTGAAGAATTTGAAATCAAGAGTGGAGTTAAGCAAGGTTGTGTACTAGCTCCCACCCTCTTTGGTATATACTTTTCACTTCTACTGAAATATGCATTTCATGATCAGGATGGTGGTATATACATTCACTCACGCTCAGATGGCGGCCTCTACAATGCTCAGAGATTGAAGGCTAAGACCAAAATTAGGAGGGTACTGATCAGAGAGTTGCTTTTTGCAGATGATGCTGCAGTTACAACCCACTCTGAGGAAGAATTGCAATGTCTACTATCTGCATTCTCCAATGCTTGTTCTGAATTTGGTTTAACAATTAGCAAAAAGAAGACACAGATTATGTCACAAGGTGCACATGGGGTACCATCAATCTTTATTGACGACGCCGAACTAGAGATAGTAGACCATTTTACATATCTAGGATCAGTGGTAAATAGCAAATTATCCCTAGATCAGGAAATCAACATCCGGATTGGTAAGGCAGCAACAACAATGAACAGGTTAAGAAAAAGAGTCTGGGAGAACAGGAAGCTTACTGCCAAAACAAAAGTCCTTGTCTGTCAAGCCTGTGTCCTTAGTACTCTTCTCTATGGCAGTGAAACCTGGACAACTTACTCACACCAAGAGAACAACTTAAACAGCTTTCATATGCGGTGTCTGCGAAGAATTCTTGGTATTAAGTGGCAAGACAAAATCACAAATACTGAAGTATTGGAAAGATCAGGTTGTGTGACAGTTTATTCCATGCTCAGTCTTCGTAGACTTAGATGGATAGGACATCTTAGGCGGATGGATGATGGTAGAATACCAAAGGATATCATTTTTGGTGAATTACAGATGGGTAAGAGATCTCAGGGTCGGCCTCTACTACGATACAAAGATGTGTGTAAGCGGGACATGATTGATACAGGCATTGATAATGCACATTGGGAGCAAGTCGCCGCTGAACGTGTTGCATGGAGGGCAAATATCAGAAATGGAATAAAGTCAAAGGAGAAAATTATTGCAGAAAAGTCACACACCAAGCGTTTGAGACGTAAGATGGTGCATGATGGTGGAAATGACCACGTGTTCACATGCACCCACTGTGAACGGACATTTACAGCGCAAATTGGCCTTATCAGTCACACTCGCTACCGCCATAGTTAAAAGTTATGCCTTTTTAAAGCACAAACTATCGTCTGTCAAGACGGCAAGGTGCCAATGATATATGTTATCACGGCATCTGACAGAGAGAAATGTGTATAATTTGTTGCATAACTAATAACTATGTTATCACGGCATCTGACAGAGAGAAATGTGTATAATTTGTTGAATAACTAATAACTATGTTATCACGGCATCTGACAGAGAGAAATGTGTATAATTTGTTGAATAACCAATAACTATGTTATGACGACTTCTAACATAGAGAAATGAGTATAATTTGTTGAATAACCAATAACTATATTATCACGACTTCTAACATACAGAAATGTGTATAATTTGTTGAATAACATCTAATAACTATGTTATGACGACTTCTAACATAGAGAAATGTGTATAATTTGTTCAACACTTATGACAAAAAGCGTCAGGGGTGGGTTTAATTTAGGGTGGATGTTGCAAAGTCATCAGTATCATCATCATAAACATAATCATCATCATCATCATCACCCCCGTCATTATCATCATCATCGTGTGGCTTGCCAACTGGTGGCCGATTTGCTTTCCCACAGCTCTCAGAAGATGTCAATCCGGGTGCTGATATCCATCTATGCCACAAGATAACGTTCCCAGCTTCTTCTCTCGCTGCTTCTATACACCTCTTTTCAGAACAATTTAACCAATTAATATACTAATCATCATCATCTGTCCTAGACTATCAGTTGTACAAAGTTATTGTTGATATTGACGAAGAAACTTCCAGCAGCATGGTGAAGAAATATTGTCAGAACTTTCAGAAAATTATTGGAGAAAAACTTTGGCCATATTGCGGCAGTTATCTGGCAGCTACTGCAGCATTCCTTACTGGAGTTGACATTAAAGCCAAAATAAATAGAAGACATGGGCCAATGATTGGATCGCCTTTTCTAAGTCTGTTGTTCCAACTGTTATTTCATTCGTCAAGGATTTAAATCTTTCTTCTGAATCATCTGCTGTATGTGAAGTAGCAGGAATTGTAGAAAAAAAGCCGAAAAGTGATTTTGACTTATTTTTTGATCCTCCGCCAAACAAACCACTTAAGTTTGATGACCCCAGAAACAAATGCCTTGAGGATGAAGTCACCATGTTTCAAATATTACGGTAACCAACTTCACAACCATTAAATTAATGGAGAAATGAACATAAGTTTCCCCTGCTAACAGCAAGTGCGAAAATTGTTTTGGCCATACCAGTGTCCTCAGCGGCAGCAGAGCGCTTATTTAGTGTAGCTGGATTGTTTTTGAGTAAGTTACGAAAACGGATGTTACCAGCTCTCGTTATAAACTCTATGTATATAAGATTTGCATGTAAGATGAAAATTGCGGAAATGGTTCGGGGATGATCTGGATTAACTGAATTATTAGAAACAGTCGATCAGCAGGAAATTAATAAAGTGCTTAATGAGCAGAGTGACTCAGAAACAGAATGAGAGTGTCATAATGATACTGAATTGTCATATTTAGATTAAATTTTGTTTTAATAAAATACTCTTGAATATTAAAATTAATAAATTCTGTTGTTTTACATGTCTCTTTGTACATGTAGTCCTATTTAGTAGACACTAACCCTAAAATTTAATAAATTTCATAATTTTATTTGAACTGCATTCCATATTAATATTATCATGGGAATCCCATGGGATGGGATGGGACATGCATAAATTACCATGGGATGGGATGGGACTGAAAAATGTGTCCCATCGACAAGCCTATTTTCTCATTTGACCTGGAAAGCGGCACTGCCTAGGCTCTGTGTGTGTGTGCGCGCGCGCGTGTGTGTGTGTGCGCGCGCATGTGTAGCCATAACACTGTATATGTGGTACGTTTACTAGACGTGAGTTTGCCCGTTCCCAAACAGAAGAAAACATGACATCAAAGACTCTGGACATGACAATTCAAATGACAGAAGAGCTGTCGAAAGACCGAGTATCTTCTTGACAGGTTGAGCTAAGAGCAACGTTCTGCAAAAAACCTGCTACATAATTACGACAGACAAAATTATGTCACTATATTCATGTTTCCAAACACACCTATCATCGTACATCATCTGTGTGTGTGCTTCTGTATTGTTTATCCTTGTTTCACAAACACCGCCAACATGGAACAGCCATCTCCGCCGCGCCTCCAGTTTAACAATTACCTTTCCGCTGGCAAGCACAATATACGTCATCTTCAGAAAGCAAAGCTGCGCTCTTGAAAACGCGAAGTTGAGCGCTGGGATTCGCATGAAAACAGTCCTCCCACTGCAGATCCACTTTACACTCACTTCCCGCTTGTGTTGGTGTGCATGTTGGTGCGCACATGCTGAGAATGTTCCACTTCCTCACTACAGGACGAATACTTGTGTAGTCCTGAGGCTCCATGCCAGGCATAGCTCATGTGTATAATCGGGTTCTGTGGAATTACCATTTTCCGGGTGCTTGAGATAGTCAGAACTAACAGGGATATTTAAGACATATCAACAGTTGGGGCTACTGATTAAAATGTGAACAATGGTCTTACGGTTTCATAAAATTGTGACCATGCCCGACAGACATCCCACACATAATATCATTACTGTGAGCTTTTGATAGGTATGTACTCCGATAAGACCACATATAGCATTCTCATTATTCAGAGACCCACAAAGAACCATCGGTCAATATCTCATTTCTCAGATACTCACACAGAACCATTTGCCAATGGCTAATTTCTCATATACCCAATGCGAACTGTCTATCAATAGCTCATTACTCAGAGCCCCAAAGACAACTATCTGTCAATATTTCAAGTCTGTTCTTATAGAGAGGTAGAACCATAAGTCAATATCTCATTTCTAGATGGTTCAGACAGAACCGCTGGTCAGTATCTTAGTTCTCAAAGACACAGGAAGAACCATCTGACCATATATAATTCTCAAAGACTCATATAATCATCATCGCCTCGTGCCATGTCAACAAAACGTGGGTGATCACGGTTCGCCATCTCTCACGATCACCAGAGTCCCGAGTCAGTCCTGTGTTCTTGTTCGGATTCTGTCATTTGGCCAAGCTTTCCAGGTGTTGATCTCTTTGTCTTCCCCATGACCATTTCTCATCACGTGTGTCAGTGGCCAGTAAGCTTTCAAGTTTATTTCTTCTCATAACATTACTAAAACATTTTGACTAGGTCTAATTTATTTAATCAAATGGTGGCTTTCATCTATGCCCGTCGAGACAGGACTCGAAGGACTGTCCAATTCGTGTTTCTGCCCACCCTTGATATTCGCTCTATATGCTCTAGCTAAACGCCGCGGACGGGTTAGTGTAACGGTTAGGTCATTACACCGACAGTGGAATGAATGTGGTCGGAGTAGGGTTTGATACCAGCTCCCGTCGTTCGTTACGGGAGGGAAAGACTGACCACCAAATCCTCGGTGCACCCACGCCTAGAAAGATGGGACTGTCTTAAAACTTTACACCCCAGAGCAATTTCCTGCTACGGGGTTATATTTTCTAATTACACGCAACAAATACAATCACACGCAAATACAAATAAAGTCACACATGGCACGCTGTTTGGTGCACAACTGCCAAGCGTAAACAACTCAGCACAGCTGGGATAAAAGAAACAAGGAAAACCACACGTCTGCACGTAGCAACAACGGGTCAGGCTATTAATTATGGACATAATCAAAGACGCTAGACGCCATATTTTACCAGGTCTTCAAGGCGGCAGGATATCTCATCTTGAGGCCAAGCGCGATCTAGAGTTGCCGGAAATATGGCTAGTGGTGAGTTTCGACTGATGGTACTTGCGATTGGACGCCATTACTGCTTCCCCATTCTCCATATCGAGAGCAAAAACTTGGCGATGAATGGACTAACAGCCCTCGTTTGAGTGGCGGGGAAGATGTGAAACAAAGGCAACGATCGAAGGCAAGACCAGGTCAGGGATGACTAACACTACAGTTGACCACGACTATTGTCTGCTGGTTATTCTTAGCCAAATCAATGTGAACGCCTGCTTTGATTACATTCTAAAAGACAATGTATCATCAATATCATCATCATCGCCATCATCATCAGGTGGCTTGTTCTGAGAAGAACTCTTCCGGCACAAAAATTTGCTAAAAAGTCGGCAGGGTCGACTTCATTGCACCGGGTTGTATCCCATAATGCTCAATTTCATATTGCTCAGTTTCTTTCAGCTACTCTTCCGCCACAAGTCTTTCACAATCATCAGCCAGATTTCCTCCGAAGTCGGAGAGTGTCTGCCTGTATGGCGAGGTACCACCAGTCTGCACACCAATAAGCCAGACATGGGACAACGGATACTCACGCAAAACTCAGGTCCTGTATGACATCACACTGATGTTGGACAACAGGATGTCTTCATCCGACATACAGGACTTCGCGTTGGAGCTCAAGCCAACGAACACAAGCAAGCAAGCAATCAGCCAGATGCCCTAACTCGGTTGCTATCATGTGTGATTTAATAACGCGTTCACAATGCGCCTAATTATTTGTAAAAAAATTCTTAATGTAAAAGAACGCCATCTCTTATGTTTAGGTAACATGTATAAAAGTCGTTGGGAAATTTTATATTTATGATAATAACTATCACGGGGATGTGGGAGTGACAGCACTTCACATATATCTGGTCACATAATTAAGAGTTTAGGTACCATCTCCCTTTCTCTCCGCTTTTAATTCCAGATAAGCATCTGGTACCTACTGACGAGGGAAGGTCGGTCGCAAAATCTTGCGCGGTTGTGGGTGTGGAAGAAATGGAGGATGGATGCAGCATAGGTAATATATGATAGACTGTAATGGT
Source organism: Cepaea nemoralis (assembly GCA_014155875.1). Taxonomy (NCBI): domain Eukaryota; kingdom Metazoa; phylum Mollusca; class Gastropoda; order Stylommatophora; family Helicidae; genus Cepaea; species Cepaea nemoralis. Next base: position 502,708 of record JACEFZ010001628.1, on the reverse strand, counting down.
GAACAACACGGCAGTGAGCACAAAGCATTGGAGAGATTCTGGGCATGAGAATGCGGGAGGCAGGAGAGCTGGCGAACGGTGAGATGTCATGACGGCGACGTTCTGCAAAGGAGTTGATACATGATGATAATGAATGTCTTTAGTGACCCTATATTGTACAGACGCTTGCCTGCTGGCCCCCAGGGCATGTGTTAAATCCCCATCGAGGAGGGGATCTTTTTTTAAAAATTAACCGGCGCTTCCAGGTCGACCTAGTTTAATATCGATACCGTGAAATATTCTGGGAAGTAAAAGACGGCCGGTCTGATATTGACCGTATCAGCAATCGAGTGACGGTTGGTCTATAAAACTATTCGGCTGTCAACATATGCCCAGTATCTCTTCATCGGCATCAAGTGTCTTGCCAGCTGGCGTAGGAGTTCATGTCTCCCTACAGATTTCGGTCTTTGGTGTTCTGGATCAAATCTGCTGATGATATTTCTCATGGTCTGTTCCTGCCTCACTTCTCCTTGATCTTTCCAGTCGTCACGATGTTCACTGATGCTCTCTTCTCATCACATGACCAAAGAAAGCTGTTTGTCTCATTCTTATTATTGAATATAATGTTCTAGTTTCATTATCATCTTTCCGGCAGTCAATAGTTTCTCCGGCAGTCACTAGTTTCTCTGGCAGTCCAAGGCGGGGAAAATGGCCCTTTGCGTCAACATATGTATTGTGCAGGCTACATCGGCCATTTCTGAATAATGTAAGCATTCATACTACTACAAGCGTGTACTGTCAGTGAAGTCGCTGACATACATTTCAGACTGATCAATTATCAACCCTGTGGCATTTCATCAAATGTGTCTACATCCACGGAAAATAATTAGCACAACGATGCATGTAAACATCAATGCGAGAAACAACAAGCGTACAACAACACCAAAGAATATTACATAGCAATTCAATACATAAATACAACACTACAAACGTAAGTAAAACAATCCTGAGTGAGAAATCTACAGCGTATTATACACTGGATTAACCAGATACAAGGAATATCTTCGTGGTACATGGAAATATCCACCACTGTTCAGCTGTTGGGTGTTTATTGCCTGATTGTCCCAAATTGTCTGAGATTAACTGATTGTCCCAAATTTTCTGATATTATTGCCTGATTGTCCCAAATTTTCTGATATAACCCCGAATACTCTCGTCACGTGACGCGACGAGAATTAGCAGTGGTTCGAATTGCAAAAGTGACTTATGAGAGTATGGAGCCGGTCGCTCAGAAAGTCGTGGCGTGCTGATGAGCGTAATCTAGCCTAGGAATCAACACAAAGCTGAAAGATGCTGGTGTTGACCGCAATATCCTGAAACAGGATGGAAACGCGGAAAGAAAAAAAAATTGACTGACTGTTTGTCCAATACTGTCTGAGTTTACTGCCTGTTTGTCCAACACTGTCTGAGTTTACTGCCTGTTTGTCCCACATTGTCTGAGTTTACTGGCTGTTTGTCCAATACTGTCTGAGTTTACAGACTGTCCAATATTGTCTGAGTGTATTGCCTTATCTCCCAATATTGTGTATGTTTTATGGCCGTTTGCCTACAAATACCTGTCTGCTTGTAGGAAACCTAGTATTATACATTTACTAATTGTTTACGCACGGGGAAGCGAAGACATATGTTGTGAGATACAAGAAGATCACACACACACAAGTGCTCTAATTTATTTATCTCTCCCTTGAACTGATAACCTAAACCTTTTCCTTGATATGAAAACGTGTCAATACAAAATTAAACTATCAGTATTAGAAATAATGTACAACATAAACCACAACAGCGAAGGCGTGTGTGTCGCGGGAAGAACTAGAGAATACACATTGCATTGCGGTCTTTGGCTGTCTTGAAATGTATAACAGAAACATTGGATGCACATAAAAACATTTAAAATACAAACATACAGATATCCATGATAGCCCTGAGCAGCGGAAAGTAAATAAGCGTAGACATTGAGTGCCATGCGATGAATAAAACATAAACAAAGGGTACACACCATTGTGTGAATTGCTATACACATGGCTTGCTGGAAGAAACAAGAGAACATGGAGATTACACATGTTAGTAATTCAGTTCAAGTCGTTGTATTATCTCAGGTGAATGAGTGGTTAGTAAGGCTGTGAGTGTGTCAGACTCTCTCTCTCCCGGCTCTCCCTTCCTATGTTGTGTCTGTCTCCGTCTCTCTCTCTCTCTTTTGTCTCCCTCCCTTTCCCCGTTTATCTCTCTCCCCCTCTGTCTCTCTCTCTCTCTTTTGTCTCCCTCCCTCCTCATGTCTCTCCCTCCTTCTGTTGTGTCTGTCTGCCTCTCTCTGTGTCTGTCTGTCTGTCTGTCTGTCTGTCTGTCTGTCTCTCTCTCTCTCTCTCTCTCTCTCTCTCTCTCTCTCTCTCTCTCTCTCTCTCTCTCTCTGTGTGTGCGAGTTTGTGTGTGAGAAAGGTAACCATGAAAATGGAATCAGGAGAAAACAATTTTAAAATGTATCACACCATGACAAACTTTCCATACAGAACCGTTTGCTCTATTTTTTAAAATTATTGTTATTGTTATTAATTCAAGGTTACGGCTACGCTGTAGCCACTGCAGCAGTGTTTGTCAATGATATTCAGTCGACTGCCAGAATCAACTCACTCGAACCGCAAAGAAGTAGGCTGATGTTTAACGTTCAGTCGATTGCCAGTATCAACTCACACGAACCGCAATGACGCCAGAAAACTATTTTCAGAACATAGCATTAATAACGCGGTGCAGATATCCCCCTTGTTTTCAAGAGGGGCGCAGCCTGTACAGCGGCAAGGCGGAACTCTGAATATTTCGTTCTCTGCATTCAACATATGGCAAACAGACGATGATATCATTTCTTTAAAGATCGTGTGATTATTTCTTATGTTATAAATGTTCCTTTATTGTTTATTTTATACGTTTATGTAATACCCTCTTCTTGCCCCTTAGAGTTCGTTTATGTTTCCTCTTTCGGTGTCATAATGTTTATGTTATAGGTTAGCTCATAAATGTTTTATGTGTGCCTTTCGTATCTATTCCACATCTACAATGTTGTTGTATACTTTCTTTGTATCAACACACTTCTTATAAGTAACAACATTAACAGTGGTTTATCATTTTCCAATTGAAGATCAATTGGAGTGTCGTAGAAGTGCCGCCATTAGAGCACTGCCTGGCCGACTTGGTGGCTTACCTTCTGCATACACCTGGAGATAGGAATATATATATATATATATATATATATATATATATATATATATATATATATATATATATATATATATATATATATATATATATATGTGCGATAGTCATCTATGATGTGCAGTGTTTGTTGCCGGGCCCGGCTATCTCCGTTAGTTAGTTTTAAAATCTTTTCCAAGTCGCTAGCGTGAACCATCTTCATGCCTATGTTATGATACTCTATTCTACACTCTGTTATCTTCTTATGATTATTATTCTCCTGCCATTAAGACTCATAATGGCGAACAGGCCCTCAACCACGCTCGCTCGGCTCTTTTTAAAAAAAAATATTTAGACCAGTTCATTCTAACCTGCACAGTTCGCAGCGACTGCACTAGCCAGGCGGCCTTAATTCCTCAGGCTCAAAGACCCCTCTGCCATACACCGCAAGGTACTATGTTGGCAGTAAATGACAGTTTTTGTTGTTGATATCAGTTCATTGTTAGGTGGATATTTTGATGATTTTTTTTAAAGGCATGAAATAGCCAATCTCAAATCAGCCCCTTTTAGTCGCTCTTTACGACCTGCACAAGAGGCTACATTATTACTATTTATTTTTCACTGGGGCTCCGGTAACAAGTAGGCGATCTAGGGCTTCATAGACCTGTTATTGTTCATTCGTCCTGCTGTGACGATTTAAATTGTACTCACTGACATGACGCTGGTCTAACAGTCCCAGCAAACTTTCAACTTAGACCAAACATCGCTCGGATGCATGTTCACATCCCGACTTCGGCTTTGAAACGACTGCCTCGCTACCTTAAGCGTATTATATCGCTAACTTGAGCGTATTAGCTGTCTCTTCTCTAGCGTTAGGCAAATGGCTAGAAATAGTATAACTAGAAAAGCGTTAGTCAGGAACCCACGGGCCAAACAAAATAACGGAAGCCAGGGTTGAATCACATGGGGAGGACGTGGGCGACGCTGCATGAGATAGCAAAAGACAGGTTCTTGGAGTAAGTTGCTTGTGGCTGTTTTGCCCCGATGCGCGATAAAGGCCCAAGGAAGACAGGAAATGGTAAATAAACACACACCATTTTCCTAATCAACACTTGCAGGTAAGCGTTTACACTTGTTTTAATCAAGCTTAAGGTCAGATATGCCGGTCTCTCTGGCCGAGTGGTTACACGACTTTCTTCGTAATCCCGTTTATTCACGCAGGATAACGCAGCGCGCGAGAATTGGAAGAGGTTCTCCCCGAGTTGGTGACTTGCGGGATAACTGAGCCGGCCGCTCAGAAAGCAATGGCAAACTACTGAGCGTAATCTTGCCAACAAATCAACAATCAGCTGAAAGATGCTGATGTTGACAGCGATGTCCTGTAAAGGATATGCGAATTTAAAACAAAAAGGTCAGATGTGTCGCCCTGTTGCGTCGTATCAGTGTTTGTTTGGTAAACACTTGATGTTTATCTATCCTGTTTCACGGATTGTATGTAGTCGCTTTCTTTGCCAGTTTGACTTAGCGCTGTCCGGTGTAATGTCCAATTCAGGGAGTCTTTATATTCTGAAATGGATTCGATCACATCAATTGTGGACCAGCAATTGCTCTCAGACAGATCACGTAGCGGACTTGATAATTATCTTAGTGGCCCGCATATGCAGTTCGGTCAACGAACGTGTAAACACAACGCCACATCCACAATGTACCTTACATTCGTGTATACGAACTTACTCCACTGCTCATTAAGCCCATTTATGTGTTTACCTCAGAATGGCCTTAATTCCCCAGGCTCATAAACCGCAAGGTACTATATTGGCAGTAAATGACCGTTTTTGACAATTAAATGTATCTGTTTGTTTCTTGCATAATTCCTCTTAACTATATACCAGCTATTTTCCTTACAAGAAAATGTAAGCCTCGAAGGGGACATACCGGATGAACAAACACATGCATAAAATTCGCCTCTCTGTTTCACCGTTGGTGCGTAGACTAAGCAAACAATACTGCTGAACATGTGAGAGCTAAGAAAGATATGCTAACCCATTGCATCAATCCTGAAAACCAACTATAAGTGACTAAAGAGGAACTCCAACAAAACAGGGTAGAGTTCATCATGAGAAATCGCCTGACGAGGCAATCGTCAAAGACAGCGATCTCAGGCTGAAGAACTCGCTCCACCGAGCAATCGTCAAAGACAGCGATCTCAGGCTGAAGAACTCGCTCCACCGAGCAATCGTCAAAGACAGCGATCTCAGGCTGAAGAACTCGCTCCACCGAGCAATCGTCAAAGACAGCTATCTCAGGCTGAAGAACTCGCTCCACCGAGCAATCGTCAAAGACAGCGATGTCAGGCTGAAGAACTCGCTCCACCGAGCAATCGTCAAAGACAGTGATCTCAGGCTGAAGAACTCGCTCCACCGAGCAATCGTCAAAGACACCGATCTCAGGCTGAAGAACTCGCTCCACCGAGCAATCGTCAAAGACAGCGATCTCAGGCTGAAGAACTCCCTCGACCGAGCAATCGTCAAAGACAGCTATCTCAGGCTGAAGAACTCGCTCCACCGAGCAATCGTCAAAGACAGCGATCTCAGGCTGAAGAACTCGCTCCACCGAGCAATCGTCAAAGACAGGGATCTCAGGCTGAAGAACTCGCTCGACCGAGCAATCGTCAAAGTCAGCGATCTCAGGCTGAAGAACTCGCTCCACCGAGCAATCGTCAAAGACAGGGATCTCAGGCTGAAGAACTCGCTCCACCGAGCAATCGTCAAAGACAGCGATCTCAGGCTGAAGAACTCGCTCGACCGAGCAATCGTCAAAGACAGGGATCTCAGGCTGAAGAACTCGCTCGACCGAGCAATCGTCAAAGTCAGCGATCTCAGGCTGAAGAACTCGCTCGACCCAGCAATCGTCAAAGACAGCGATCTGACGCAGAACACGCTCGATAACGATCTCTTGGAGAAGAGCTATTTAATTTATTATTGTGAACTGTGTATTCGTCAAGTGATTGTTGTCACTATACTTGCCCGTTGTCCGGAAACACAAGTATTTACATTACAAATACTGATCATGATTAACCTTGGAGCGGTGGTATAAAAGCTACTACAACCGCTCCCGACACGCGCAAATATTACTTTGTGGGCTCCCTTACCAGAATTTATGTGCAACCATGCACAGCTGATGAATACTTGCATATAGCATTGAATGACACTGGATCCCCCCCCCCCAAATAAAAATGGGGGGGGGGGGGCGAAGAGGCGCCAGTGCGTCGACAATAACAATAATAAAAAGTCGCTTAAAAGTCGACAGGATCGACTTCATTGCACCGGGATTTTATCCCATATGGCTCAGTCTCTTTCCGCAGCGCGGAAAGCGTCGCACAAAGCACGAACTGCGTAGCTCCAGCGACGACGCTCAGGAGCCTCCGTAAAAATGCACTCGTGAACCGAAGGTCCGGGCCCGGAATCGAAAACACAACCTTCGGAGTCCAAGGCAGACGGCTTGACCACTTCGCCACAGACTAATAATAATAATAATAATAATAATAATAATAATAATATAATAATAATAATAACAACAACAACAATAACAAATACAACTTTCTTATCAAGCGCCCATGGCTAATCAAACAATTGCCTTTCCTTTAACAGCGTGAAAATATCATAAACAGAATGCCTTTATCTATGCCATATACTTTGTTCATTTATTGTCTTACAGAAAAGAAACCTCAACCCTCGAAGTCGGAAGATGTTGTTCCAAGCGGCACGGGACTAGAAAGCGCTCATCTACGCACTACAATGCATGCTGTGCACCATTCACAGCAAACTGATTGCAGAAGGAGAAGCGTTTAAAAGGGGTTTAAACGGCAAGGAGATAGGCTGGGTTTTATCCCATAAAGCCGTGTCTCTTTCCGCAAGGCGACCTGCCGAAAACGCCGCACATAGTACGAACAGCTCCTGCGACGACCCCCAGGAGTCTTCGAGAAAATTGCACACGTGAACCGAACGGCACAGGCCGGAATCGAACCGAAAACCTTCGAAGAGCGAAGCAGGCGGCAAAACCACTTCGCCAAGGCGACTCCCGAAGAAGAAGAAGGCAACTCATCAACAACACTGAGGCGCCCTGTAGAGCACAGGGACCATCAACTCTTTCATATCTGGCAACCCTCCACGACCAAACGACTATCTGCCTCACACAACAGTTTGTCTTGTAATTTTCCTCGCATGTGGCGCGACAGACTCTCTCCGAGAACCACATGGCACTTCGTTTTCAAAGGAAATCGTTATTCATAAATACAGACTTGCCAATGGCGCCTTGACCTTTGGTTGGAAAAAGATGGAGGCGAGAGTGGCGCCAGTGAAACAGTATATTCTGCCTTCTTCTAACGCCCTTGCCTGTACATACAGTGTGTTGTATATTCTTGTCTCCAGAACACCATGGACAGAGAATTGCGGAGAGACGCGAACGCCTACGCCATTTGGCAAGGCACATCATGATAATGACACTTGTATTTTCTTTACTGGGGAAACGACACTGCATACGATACCAGTGCTTGTTAATTATCAACAACAGCAAAAATGGTAACGAAGTAGATTCAAAAGCATAACATTAAAACAAGTGTCGGTTTAAAAGTTACGTAAACAGATGCGAAAATATGATATCTTGGAAGCATACACGCGCGACCACACCCCTTCTCCCAACACCATAGTTTTACGATAGTTCTGGAGTTAATCCAACGAATAATCAGTTGGGAGAAAGCAGTGATGTCGTTAAAATGTCGACACGTAGCGAAATAAAGCGAATATCATGGACAGACAAAGTGATAAACACGAAACGAAATTAGAAATAACCATCATCCTTATGTGCCTTGCCAGCTGGCGTACGCGTTCATGTCTTTCCATATATCTCGGTCCATTGTGTTCTGGATCAACTCTGTTAATGATATTCCTCCATGCCACCGTCTCAGCCCATCCAGCACATTTCTCTTGTCTACTTCTGTCTATTTCCCCTACTGATCTTTCCAGCTGTCATGATATATTCCCCAATGCATCTCTTCTCATCGCTTGGCCAAAGAATTGTGTTGCCTCATTCTTATGATAAGAGAAATGCTTAACGAAATGAAGGTTAAACAAATCAAATACCATGGGCAAGAGAGAGGCCGTATTGTTGTCAAGGGTATCAAGAGTGTTAAGCACGTGACCTCACAGTGCAGACGAACATGGTGACGTCATTATGATAGTTTAAATATGGCCACCCCACCTTTTACATGCACCAAAGAGGATCAGCGTTCTGTTATCTTTTTTTTTTTAATCAGTGAAGGGGTAAAACCTATATAAATTCATCGGCCCATTATGGTGATGCATGACTGTCAGTCCAGCAAGTGTATGAGTGGAGTAGGAAGTTTCAAAAAGGGGTAACTTCTGTGACAGATTGTTCTCGACACCGAGTAGTGACCCCAGAGCATTTTTTTAAAATTTTCTACAGGAATCCAAGCACTGTATCGGCGCTGGAAGACTTGCATTGAACGCAGTTGTGACTACATCGAAAAATGATACATTTGTTCTTTACTTTTTCAGAACACGAACACGAACGAACGAACGAACGCACGCACACACAATTTAAGGTTCCCATTTGAAGCTTTCTCTAACTCCTGTCACACACAGTTGTTTCTTTAAGCGCCTTCTGCCTTATTCAGCTGTTACTTTAACCCCTTCTGCATCACATAGTTATTTTAAACTCTTTCTACCTCACAGAGCTGTTACTTTAATTTCTTCTGGATAACGCTAGTGTTACTTTAACTCCTTCTGCCTTACACAGTCGTTAATTTAAACTTCTGCCATTCATAGTCGTTATTTTAAACTCCTGACATACACAGTCCTTACTTAACTCCTGCTATACAGAGTCGTTAAACTCCTGCCTCACGTAGTTTCTTCAACCTCACACGGAGATAGCTGTTACTTTAAACTCTTCTGTCTCACACAGTTGTTACTAACTCCTTCCGTCTTACATAATTATTATTTTAACTCCTGCCTCCAAAATTGTTATTTTAAATGTGTCTGCTGCAGACACCTATTATTGTAACCGAGTCTGCTGCAGATACCTATTATTTTAACACATTCTGCCTCAGACCGTTTTTACTTTAACCCCCTCCCCGTGTTGCGTTTCTATCGACAGAAAGCAAAGTCATCACCAGTCGTTGATTCCGTCAATTCACACAAGTGGGAAAAACTAAAAGCGAAGGAGTTCTCAATCATTCAATCATACTCCTTCACTTCCAGACAACAGATCCAACACTCATGTGTGTTAGTATTCCAGTGGTGCAGTGTCATGCTCAACCATACTCCTTCACTTCTAGACAACAGACTCAATACCATGGTATGTGAGTAGTCTAGTGGTGCAGTGTCATGCTCAACTACACTCCTTCACTACCAGACAACAGACTCAATACCATGGTATGTGAGTAGTCTAGTGATGCAGTGTCATGCTCAACTACACTCCTTCACTTCTAGACAACAGACTCAATACCATGGTATGTGAGTAGTCTAGTGGTGCAGTGTCATGCTCAACTACACTCCTTCACTTCTAGACAACAGACTCAATACCATGGTATGTGAGTAGTCTAGTGGTGCAGTGTCATGCTCAACTACACTCCTTCACTTCTAGACAACAGACTCAATACCATGGTATGTGAGTAGTCTAGTGGTGCAGTGTCATGCTCAACTACACTCCTTCACTTCTAGACAACAGACTCAATACCATGGTATGTGAGTAGTCTAGTGGTGCAGTGTCATGCTCAACTACACTCCTTCACTACCAGACAACAGACTCAATACCATGGTATGTGAGTAGTCTAGTGGTGCAGTGTCATGCTCAACCTTACTCCTTCACTTCTAGACAACAGACTCAATACCCATGTTTGGGAGTGGCCCCGGGTACAGTGACATGCTCTACCATACTCCTTCACTTCTAGACAACAGACCCAATACCTTGGTTTGTGATTAGTCCACTCAATACCTTGGTTTGTGAGTATCCCAGTGATGCAGTGACATGATCAACCATACTTTTTCACTTCTGGACAACAGACTCAATGGTTTCATTCTATTCTACAGATTTGAGCAGAAGACGACGATATGTCACCCAAAGTGGGACGCAGAGGTGTTTCCAAGACACCAGAGCCAGGTTCTATACTGGCCAAGACCTACTGACACGTCCTAGTCGTACGTCCTGGGCAACAGGTCCCTTCGGGGTCCTGGCTAACGTCAGTAGGATCGCAGATTCATCCGAAGTCGGGAGTATCTGCCTGCACGGCGAGGAACCACTAGTCTGCACACCAATAAGCCAAACATGCGACAACGGATCCTCACGCAAACCTCAGTCCGGTATGACATCACACTGGTGTTGGAAAACAGGATGTCTTCATCCAACATACAGGACTTCAAGCTGGAGTTCACAGCCAGCGAACATAAGCAAGTAAGCAAGCAACAGACTCAATACCCATGTTTGAAAGTGGTCCACGGTTAGATGCATGGTACAGTGACATGCTCAACCATACTCCTTCACTTCTAGACAACAGACTCAATACCCATGTTTGGGAGTGGTCCACGGTTAGATTTATGGTACAGTGACATGTTCAACAATGGCATGCCAGACTTGGCAAGAAACAAATTGACAAAACCCTTTCTCCAAAGCGCGCATATCAATGTATAACTTGGTCGATATCAACACATTATACAAAGCTGGTCATGTATGAGAGTAATGCTTTGGAAAGACTGCTGCGGGTTTCTTGAAGAGTCTGAAAGCGAAATAATAACTACAGAAATAATACAGGCATAACATCCTGTATCGAATTTTTTCCAGTGACAGCAAATATAGTGGTTTGGATACTGTAAGAGAAAGAAACCTGATGAATTACCGAGAATATGCAAGAACGATCTGCAAACACAGCCTCAGAAAGACCAAGAAAACGAGGGACAGACAATACCAAAGATACACTAAAGAAACACGGGTACGGCGAAACAAAGGCAACACATCTGGCCTTGGAACGTACACTTCCCTTACCCTTACGTTGAAGTGGAAGCGTGAATTATGAACGAGACACCATCCACCTTGGGCTAGGCAAACGGAAACAGTTAAAACACCTACCACCATCATCATGTGCCGTGAGAACTAGCGCAGACGTTCATACCTCTCCACAGATCTCCGTCCTTGGTGTTCCGGGTCAACTCTGCTGATGATACCCCTCCATGCCACCGTCTCAGTCCATCCAGCATCATTTTTTTTTCGCCTGTCTCCATCTCTTTCCCCACTGATGTTTCCAGTCATCACAATGCCTCTCTTCTCATCACATGACCATAGAATGATGTTTGTCTCGTTCTTAAGTTGTATATAATGTTCTACTTTCAGGATGGCCATAACAATGCAAAGATTAAACAGTATTAAGAATCTATGGCCCAACGCCAGTAAACAAGTTGCAATAAAATTGTTAAGAACGTGCATCTTTCCACTAACAACTTATGGATGCGAGTCGTGGATCATTTCGCAGTCACTAAAGAAGATAATTGGAACTTCTGGAGTCAAATGTTACAGAACAATTAGAATAAAAGAAGAAGACACAGAGATATAGTGTTTTCGGCACACTGTGATGACAGCGACACTCTGCAAAGGACTGCTACTCGAAACAACCAGACACAGTTTGAGAATCGCAGACTTACAACTTGTGTGCAAACAACCGCGCCCTCCCCCCTCCTACGAGGTTTTCCCCAGAACCTATCAGCCTCTATCAGAAATATCCAGTTATCAAGGTCAGTGCTGGCGGCGGATGAGAGCCGGGCTATTATGCATAGTTCACTTTCACGTACAAACGTTCAAGTCGCTCGCAGAAGAATGACGACAGTTCAGGATCCTTCATGAAAAGACTCATTCACCTTTTATACCGCTGCTGTAAACATCTGAAAGCGTGGATTGCTAGTGGATTTGGTCGGTGGTGATTTTCGGATCTCCAAGCAGATCTTGCAAAATGTAAAGTTATACAGCAATAACGAAGACTGAGCATTCGCATTTTTCTTATATATAAGCACAGATAGTTTCATTGATAAAAGTGAGTACGTGTATTTGTGAACTTCCAGGACATTCTGTTGCGACTGGCGCAGTGTACGTCGATGGAAGACTGCTATCAAGAACCACGATATTATGAATAGTGCACTTTCATGTATAAATGTTTCCTGTTGTTCTCAGAGGCTTCTCTGTTGTCTCTATATCGAACGAACGAACTTTATTTTCAACGGGAAGACTTTATATGTCAACAAAAGAAAACATAAGCATAGTACAAATTTGGCTTTAGATGAGATGAAACAGGGGAGGCCTCGACAATATATTTAACAGATTCGGTGCCAAACAAAAACTAGGTTTGGACGAAATAAAAATGCATGGCGGAAAATGGAAGTAGGGGTGAGTCACAGTTATGACTTGAAAGTTGTTAATTTGGTAGCAGACAAGTTGTATCAAACTAAAGGGGGCTGCATAGGAAAAACTACTGTATATAATAAGCTCATGGTAGATGTGAGAAGTCACTTAAGAAGGTTAATCAACCCATGACACTTAATCAGTTAACACGATGGCATTTACAGGGGGAAAAACAGCAGAAACTACATTGTAGATCTGTACTCTTATTTTATATTTACAGACTACACTAAAGGCATTTGACTGAGTAGAACATGAAGAATTATCGAACATAATGAAAGAAATGGACTTCCCATTACACTTGACACAGATCATTAAAATCATTCTATAGTGAACAACTGGCAGCCGTGAGAATATGCGATGGTACAACAGATTGGTGTGATGTAGTGCACGCAGTCAGTTTTGAATATCTAGGTTCACTGCTGCCGGGCGATAGAAATGTGATGATAGAAATTAAGAATAAATATTACCTCTGCAAAAACTAAAGCAATTAAAATCCTGTATGGACTGGAACAAACGTCAGAGGACTGAAAGCATACACATAATGGCAACATACGGGGGGGGGGGGGGGGGGGGGAACGTGCAGATTAACACATCAGCTAACACGCACACCCCCTAGTTTAGTTTAGTCAATGGATCAACATCACGGAACACGGGTGTAACCCATAAGTGCTCCGTTCTCCTCCTAACTCAAACCTGAGTTTGGAGAAACTCAGCTCAGTGCACGAACTCCGTAGCACACGGCGAGGATCTTGAAATACTTTGGGTATCCGTTAGGCTACTCTTTTTCGATTTCCAACTGCCAAGGGATTTTTTACGTGCGCAACAATACACACGGACGTCCGATCTCACTACCCAGAGACCAGCGGAAATGTTATTACTAGAAGTCCACGTGAAAAAATCCCGGTCCTCACCTAGGCTTGAACCCGGACCTCCAGCACTCGAGGCGGACACCATACCTCGAGACTTCGCAGCCCCCTAATTTGAATATTGCAGAAGAGTATCAAAAATATACAGGGCGAAAAAGAGAATGAATATGAATATATATATATATGAATATATATATATATATATATATATATATATATATATATATATATATATATATATATATATATATATATATATATATATATATAATCAATGCTGCAGAAGATTGGTTATTGAAACAAACAAAATTGAAGAAAATATAATATTGTGGGCATGAAAAAAAGACACCAAAGTCATGCAAAGATAACTATGGGGGAAGATTACAGGGAAGAGGAGGACCACAGCGTAAATGGCATCAAGATGCCATAGGTAATTTACAACAATAACAGAGGCAGGACATCTAGCTGATGATAGAGAGACATTTCTAAAGATTGTTATAAGGTTCTGGTCGAATTTTTGCACAGGAGAAGACACTGGATGATGATGAATGCCTGTGTGGTAAGATTATTCTGGAAGACCGTGCACGTGAATGATGCATCGAAGACTAAAGCCTCGGATTTAGCCAGGGATTCCGCCCTCCTTTCTGCGGCAGCCGAAGAAATTTCCACTTTTTATTATCTGCACATTTTTCAATTTCACTTTTAAAATCAAAGCCAGTTGCTTGGACGGTCCCATTACTGAGATATCTACTTATATTTACATTTCATTGCAGTAAACATGTTTTTCGTGCTCTCATGGTCACACAAAGAAGCCAAAACACGAAGGAACGACATAATATTTGGAGATAATTAAGGCCGACTTAATCGCCCCGTATCTCCCTACTAAGTTTGTGAGCTATTTCTCCGGATCACGGAACAGACAAGAGCACAATGACAGAACGTTGCTGTCAAGAACGATCCTGACAATGTTTGTCTCTCACGGCTGCTGTCCGCTGCCAGCATTTGACGGCTGGGGAATCAAAGCTTCTGGATTTCCTGGCGGTTGCCTAGTGTGCAGGCAGTTTTATATTCTCCCACCACCCCCACGCCCTCAACCTACTCATCCGACAGATACACAACGGTTGCGGCGTCAGGACCGGGTGGATACTGGTAAAAGTAAAGGTAATCCCATGGCTGATACTGCAGCTGTGGTGGTGAAGTGTTAGGCTTTCGCGTGTTCTGGAGATAATTAATGGCATAATGAGATGACATGGTCAGTTCCCTTCTTCGCCGTCTTTCCTTCCAAGACAATACTTAGAAAATTCTGGGGAAAAAAAAAATATCCGGAATCCTTTGTATTAAACTAGGTCGAACCGAGAGCCTTCTTACAGACAATGACGTGTGGCGTTGATGGCACATTTCTTTTCACAGCATTCTGTCTCGTGTGTTGTCAATCATCTCTGTCGACAAGAAAATAACTCTCGACCACTTACTGTCAGCGATCAAGGAAGTCCGCTGGTAAGGCCGATTTACATGGCGCCGCAACAAAGGTCTGTTCCATGGCGATGGGTTTACAGACGCGGTTCGTAACCCCACATACCGCGTTAAAAACACAGCTGCGGGCGATTTGGCAGCAGACCACCTTGCTTTCGTTTGTTATGAAATGGTATGGGTGCCGGTCGTTCAGAAAGCAATAGCAAACTACTAAACGTAAACTTGCCAAGAAATCAAAAACATCCAAAAAATGCTGGGATTGACTGTCTTGTTAAGGATATGCAACTAACTATCCCACAAGAGCGGCAATTATTTCACCCTGTACAGACTTCTCGTCCAGAACGCAATGGCAAAGTACTGAACATAATATTGCATAGACAACCGACCTGAGGTTGGGGATTGATCGCAACGTCCTGCAAAGGACATGCACTTTAAAAACATAATGTTTAAAAAGAAAAAAGAAAAAAAAAACTCAGTGCAGTAACAAATCCAATCTCTATTCCTATCATGGAATTCATTTCAACCTGATCTCCCAAATCTCAACATCACATAGGTATAAATAGCTCCTCCCAGGAACCTTAGGCAACATCAGACAACCTTCTTAATTACACACACAATTTCTTCTTTGTTAGACTTTGCGTGCAATCAACATGAGCTTAAATGCCAAGCTATTTCAGGAGAACGCGCTCATTCTCATTTTCTATTTCAGTCAATCGGGTGCACATCTGGCAATGATAGCAAAAGTGCGGAATGCTTTATAACCTAAGACAGATATTATCATACGTCTTTAGAATATCACGCCCAACAACGTCTCGGATGCACAACGAAATGGCTCAAATAAAATGAAAGATATGCCTGTTGCAATAAATTCGGATTCTTATTTGTTTTTCACATGGTACGGATACCCAAATAAAAAGGCTGTATGCACGGGTAAACGAGTTGAGTTGATTTGAGTTGAGTTGGGTTAAGAACGGACATCAATGCACTCGGGGCATTCCCATCAGCGCTCAAGTATCAGCTTCAACAGCCAGGGTAGAGTTCCAATACTAATGGTGCCCGTTGCAATCTGATTATATGTCCGTCTTGTTTTACCTCTAAGTAACGACAGACTACCATATCCATTGACCACCCCTTGCTGCCGCATTCTCTCTCTAGACCAGGGGTGGCCAACACGAGGCCCGCGGGTCGCATGCGGCCCGCCGGACGTCATGTTGCGGCCCGCGGAGTGGGAAGCGATGATGTGGTCGAGGCTGTAGCACGCTTGCTTGTTTACTTTAGTTAACAAACAAACAAACAAAATTAGGTGCGTGGCCCGGCGGAAAATATTATTTCTGAAATTTGGCCCGCCAGCTGAAAAGGTTGGCCACCCCTGCTCTAGACCATGATAGTCTATCTGCTCTTCTACATTATTCACGCGCTCCCAGAGATCATTCACCAAATCTGCCTTATCATTCATAAAATCACCCCTTCATGATGCGGCACCAGCCAATCTGTCTGCTCGTTCATTTCCAACCACACCAGAGTGTCCTGGAGAAAAGATTCAGCGAATGCTCACAACCCCCGACACTGCATTGATGCATACCACGGCTAAACGAAAATTAGTAGCTTAGTACTTCTTACAGTCCATGCTGTATAGCGTTGGTGATCCTGTCTGTTCTCAGCTTTCTGTCTCTTGTACTGAGAATCATTTCTGATACCAAAGCTCCTACATGCCATGAGGACAAACTATCCAGTATCATCTCTCTTGATTTTCCCGTGCCCCTCTTCACCCCCAGCCTTTGTGTTGTGACGACATACTCATGACAGGCCTTAAGAATGGTGTCTGCCTCCTCTTCTGACGCGAGTAATCAGTTCTCTTTGTGGGTCAACTTCTTTCATGGTATCTTCATTGTTTTTAATGTCCGTCCACGGTGTTCTCATCATTCTTCTATGAAAGTACATCTTCGCAGCTTCCACATAATTCCTCATTTGTCTGCTAACTGTCCATGATTCGCTTTTGTATATCAGCATTGGCTCAATATAGCCCTTAAGAACTCTGAGGAGCGGCAGGAAGAGTGGCTAAGAATGCTGGTTTCTCCTCTGGGAGACCTGGGTTCGAATCCTCGGAAGGTGTGGATTTTTTTTCTGTCGGGGGCAAAATAGAAAACCCTAACCCTCCCAGTTCTCGGCGACTGCACTAGCCAGGCGGCCTTAATTTTTCAGGCTCAAGGCCTCACCTGTCCTACACCCCGTAAGGCAGTAGATAATAGACAGAACTGTTTTTCCATTGAGAAAGATAAATTGCAAAGAATATTCTTCAACTAAAGCACAGTATAGGGTGAACGAACTATCAGCTGATGACCAACCCTTCAGGCCAATGAGACATTATAAGAACAAATTCACCGGTATTAATCTGCACTTATAGAAGTAGAGGACGGAAGTGGAGACCACACGACACCTTTTTTGGTAGCATGTCCTTTGCAGGACGTAGAGATCAACCCCAGGCTAATTTACCAAGCAATCTGACTGACGTTCAGTATTTTGGCATTGCTTTCTGAATGAGAAGTCAGCGTTTTAAGTCCAAATGACCAGTGCAGGTAATGATTCCACTATCTTCCCGTCAGCAAACAGGAAGTTTAAGGGCGCTCTTATCCATTCAGCCATGCTGAACTCTAGAGTAAACCCTAGACAATTTAAAGCTACTATAGTGATTACGCCAGGATTTTAAAACTTTCCGCCTCCAAATGACAAGGCCACATTGAAGGAACAAGTGTACTCCAACACACGGTCAAACAGAGAGTGACAAATCCAGCTCCATGAGAGATGTTTCCAACTATATAAGCACCTGGAGGTAGGTTACTGGGTGTATTCGCTTGCTGGCCCATGGGTGGCGCCTTGCTCAAACTGACTGAGAATGAGGATGAAGAAATTCTGAAGGAGAGATTTTACTTCTAGCCAAAGGAACCCATGGTAGCATGTTTGCCTGTCGGCCTGATGGTCATGTATTCGAACCGCCCTCGATTCGGGGATTATTATTATTTTTCAAAATTAACCTCATTCACAGATCGACGCAACCTAAATTGGATATGAGGAATTGACTTGATTTGAGTCAAGAAACGGCATCACAACACTCAGGACATTCCCATGCTTGCTCCGTCCTCCTATTCAACGGCCAGAGTAAAGTGCAAGGAAATGTTATGTGAAATAAAGGCGGTGGGGGAGATAATGACGACATCACCCATCGAGTGTCAATAGGTGCCAATAAAACTATAGGGCTAGCACGAGATGCACATGCTCAAGACGCACAAAAGAGTCCTTTACTGCATAAAAGAGTCCTTTATTTATTTTCATGGCTCCGGACTGGACCCATCTCACAAAATGGGTACGGTAAAGGTCAAGGTAGTCCAACAGCTGAAAATGCCATTGGGATGTGAAGTTTTAGGCCTTCGCTTATTCTAGGTCACAACATATGATGAGGGGTGGCCAGTCCCTTCCTCGTTACCCTTCCTGAGGGATGTTTGGGTGGTGCTTGGTAGTGTGGGGATGTGTATATGGGTGGGGTGTTGTGTGGGTGAGTAGGTGTGACTGGGTGTGGAATGTGCGGATGGGTAATGGATGTATGTGAGGGTAGGTGTGACTGGGTGTGGAATGTGCGGATGGGTAATGGATGTATGTAAGGGTGGGGTGTGTGTTTGGCTGGGTGGATGGGGTGTGTGAGTGTGAGTGGGTAGATGGGAGATGTATGCGTTGATGGGTGGGTGGGGGATGTGTGGGTGTGAGTAGTTGAGGGATGAGTATGTGAGTGGGTGGATATATGTGGGAGATGAATGTATGGGTGGTGGGTGTGTGTGTGGGTGGAAGATGTGTGTGTGCGGAAGATGTGTGTGGGTGGGGATGTGTGTTGGTGGTCGGGGTGTGTGTGGGTGGGAGGTGTGTGTGGGAGGTGTGTTTGTGGATGGGGGATGTGTTAGTGGGTGGGGATGTGTGTGGGGTATGTGTGTATGGGTGGGGAGATGTGTGGGTGGGGGATGTGTCGTTAAGGGATGTGTGACTGGAGGATGGGTGATTTATTTATTTATTTTGGGGGGGGGGGGGGGGTGGGGGGGGGTGTAGGATGTGTGGGTGGGTGAGTGCGTGTAAGTTGGGGTGGGGATGTGTGTGTGTATATGGACGTGGGATGTGTGGGTGGGTGGGTGGAGATTGTGTGGGTGGGTGGGTGGAGAATGTGTGGGTGGGGGATGTGTGAAAGTGGTTGATGTGTGGGTAGGTGCGTTATGTGTGGGTTGGCGGGGATATGTGTATTTGTAAGTGGGGATGTGTGATTGGGGGATGTGTGTTTGACTGGATGGTTGGGGGATTTGTGCGTGTGTGGTGGAGAATATGTGGGTGGGTGAGTGTTTATGGGTTATGCAATGAGTGGAAGATGTGTGGTGGGTGGAATATGTGTGTGTTTGGGGAGATGTGTGTAGGTGGGGGATGTGTATGGTGTGGGATGTTTGGGTGGGGATGGTTGGATGGGTAGGGCATGTATGTGTGCCTGGGGGTGTGTGTGTGTGTGGTTGGGTGGGGGATGTGTGGGTGAATAGGGGATGAGTGGATAGTTGGGTGTCTCATAACATAGTAATATGCATTCTTCTTCTTCTTCTTCGTTCATCCGGAGTTGTTTTTTTTTGATGTGATTGCGTTGTGCCTGTTTACAGCAGAGCTGCGTTCTTGCGCCGTTAGGCCGACACATCCGACTTCTGCGGGCATTTGTTGACCGGGTTAACCTTCCCGGGGATATGCATTCTTTATGTTGACAACATTCATTTGACCATGTTTTTTTCCTATGTGAATGTATTATGCATTATTGATGAAAGAAAGATGAGTGATTGGAAGGGCCGAATGTAAGACGGGCCTGCGTGCCGAATTTGTTACCCTTTGAAAATAAAATCTGTTCGTTCCTTCCTTAATTCCTTCCTTCCCAGCCAATTTCCAGAACATTGTCAAAAATGTCTGATGCCCATTTTTATGAGGCTGTGGTGACCCCAAGGCCGCACTGATCATATAAAATAACCCTGCCTCTGCTGGTGATTGAACCTGGGCTATCTTGGCAGGCAAGCACAATAACCACTATACCAACGCGGCTCCACAAAATGGGTACTGGAATCATTTCTGGAAAGTGTTTATTTAAGAAAATATGTGCATGGAAATATGATCCTTCTGGGTTTTTTTAACCTACAGACCTAACGCAGAACAAGCCGTGAACTGGTCACCCCACCACATGACGCCGTGACCTCATACATGCGAAGTCCTACCCTTTGACAAATGAAATTTTCTGCCGTTTGGGCAAAGTTTTAAAAAAAAAGATCAGAAGTATGTGAAACTGATACCCGAAAATGTAAGAAAAATTAACTTTTTTTTAAATTAAGAAAACATTTTGTTAACAGCATGTAAAATCAAATTGGAAATGGGTAGGCGTGTGAACATAGTTAATGGCTCTAGGACAGAATATTACACTTTTAAAAGTTGAATCGAGTCAAGAAGAACCGACATCGCAGCACGCAGGTCATTCCCATACGCGCTCCATCCTCATCTTCAACAACCAGTGAAGAGTCCCAGATTACATGTCTAGTCTTTTACCAGAGAACTGAGTGTCCACCAGATCCTCTGATCACTTCCTGCAGGAGGGCATTCTCTGCAGGCAATGATGGTGTATCTGTTCTTCAACATAATATACACAATCCCAAAGGGCCCAAGATAAAAGAATGGTTAAGTTTGTTAGTGAACAGTAAAAGCATTCCCAGAGGTAAAAAGAGAAGAAATGTATGAGACAACCAAGGAAGAGACCATGAGGGAGACCAATGAGAGAGACAGCGAATGACGGAGACCGATAAGAGAGGCAGTGAGGGAGACATAAATAAGAGAGGCAGTGAGGAGACATAAATGAGAGAGGCAGTGAGGGAGACATAAATGAGAGAGGCAGTGAGGGAGACATAAATGAGAGAGGCAGTTAGAGAGACATAATTGAGAGAGGCAATGAGGGAGACTAATGAGAGAGGCACTGAGGGAGACTAATGAGAGAGGCACTGAGGGAGACTAATGAGAGACGCATTGAGGGAGACTAATGAGGCAGTGAGAGACTAATGAGAGAGGCTTGAGGGAGACTAATGAGAGAGGCATTGAGGGAGACTAATGAGAGGGGCATTGAGGGAGACTAATTAGAGAGGCATTGAGGGAGACATAAATGAGAGAGGCAGTGAGGGAGACATAAATGAGAGAAACATTGAGGGGGACTAATGAAAGAAACAGCTAGGGAGACTAATGAGAGGCAATGAGGGAGGCTAATGAGAGAGGCAGTGAGAGAGACTAATGAGAGAGGCTTGAGGGAGACTAATGAGAGGCAGTGATGGAGACATAAATGAGAGAGGCAGTGAGGGAGACATGAGAGAGACATAAATGAGAGAGGCAGTGACGGAGACATAAATGAGAGAGGCAGTGAGGGAGACATAAATGAGGGAGGCAGTGAGGGGGACAAATGAGAGAGGCATTGAGGGGGACTAATGAAAGAAGCAGCTAGGGAGACTAACGAGAGGCAATGAGGGAGGCTAATGAGAGAGGCAGTGAGAGAGGCTTGAGGGAGACTAATGAGAGAGGCAGTGAGGGAGACATAAATGAGAGAGGCAGTGAGGGAGACATAAATGAGAGAGGCATTGAGGGAGACATAAATGAGAGGCATTGAGGGAGACATAAATGAGAGAGGCATTGAGGGGGACTAATGAAAGAAGCAGCTAGGGAGACTAATGAGGCAATGAGGGAGGCTAATGAGACAGGCAGGCAGGAAAACTAATGAGAGAGATAGCTGGAGAGACTAATATGAGAGGCAGTGAGGGAGATAATGATGAAAGAGGCAGTCAAGGAGGCAATGAGGGAGGCAGGCAATGGGGGAGGCAATGATGATGGAGGCAATGAGGTAAGCAATGATGAGGGTGGCAGTGAGGGAGAAATTGAGAGAGGCAGTGAGAGACAATGATGAGAGGGGCAGTGAGAGACAATGATGAGAGAGGCAGTGAGAGACACAATGATGAGAGAGGCAGTGATTGAGACACGATGAGAGATGCAGTGAGAGACACAATAATGAGAGAGGAAGTGAGAGACACAATGATGAGAGAGGCAGTGAGAGACGCAATGATGAGAGGGGCAGTCAGACAGACAGTAAGGAGAGAGACAATTAGGGAGACAGTGACGAGCGAGGCAATGAGGGAGTCTGTGATAAGAAAGGCAGTGAGGGAAAGAGGGATGAGAGAGGCAGCGAGGGAGAGTAATAAGAGAGGCAGCGAGGAAGATGGCGATGAGTGTTGCAGTGTGGGAGAGAGTAATCAGTGTGGCAGTCGACTTGGATAACTGGTGAAACTGACTGAAGTTGTCACCAAACACAAGACCCTGAGTTATTTTGCTGTGTACTTGGTCAGCTCTGAAATACAGTGGAACTAAAGCACCTAGACCAGTGGTTCTCAGTGGTCCCCCCCCCCCTTTTTCGTATTTCCTCCCTATAAATCCCCCCCCCCCTTTATTTTACACAGTATAGGTAAAAATGGTAGCTAAATTTAATAACACATACCAGCATACCAGAACAAGTCTAAACGTCTACATAAAACGTGATTTGCGGGTCTACTTATATTATAAAACAAATTTCAGAAGGGTGACAAGTACAGAACTGTAAAGTATGGAGGGAAAAACAATATCAAGTAATCAATTCTTGGGTTAACACGATCTTGAAATAATCTTAATTCTCCCCCCCCCCTCTGAAAACCTAAAATTCCCCCCTGGGGGGGGGGGGGGGGGGGGGGAAGAGAATTCCCCGTCAGTTGAGAACCACTGATCTAGACCTTCCATCAGGTCACAATTGTCAGACATGATAAACTGCAGTAGCCAAAGTATATAGTATTTCTGTTCAGTTCTGTCTTCCCGTTCCAGGGTAGAACTTGTCACAAGTCGCTACCATAGATAATGTCTCATCTAGCTTCCATAGTAGTTTATTTCTGGCTGAACCGACCTGCAATTGGCTGTGAAAAATGGGTTTGGTTTAAACTCGTGGTTATACACACTTTCTGCTAAGCATGACCATACCTGGCTATTCTTGGTCAGATCTGTGGTCCCCATTTGCTATTGAACTATCATAATCACTAAATGGAATTTCAGCTATTCTTTGGGTGTTTTTCGCACATCTATGCAAGAATTCAAGTGGTGGCCAGGTCTGTGAGTAAACTCAAGTAGGTTGGTCTGCAACCTTGAATCATATTTTTCTGAGCACCTGGGCTCACGGACTGTTTGACTGCCCCAACCTGAACTTAACTGTTTTACTCTATGTACAGGATTCCAGTTAATTTGAAATGGTGGTTTTAGGTATGGATGATATATTATGGTAAATGACAGTGAAGTAGATAGTAATGAGAGGCAGTGTGAGAGGCAGTTAGGCAACTGTGATGAGAGAAGCAGAAAGGCTGACAGTGATGAGAGAAGCAATGAAGGCTGACAGTGAGAGAAGCACTGAGACAGACAGTGGTAAGAGAAGCATTGAGGCAGACATTGATGAGAGATTCTGAGAGATAGACAGTGATGAGAGATGCAGAAACAGACAGTAATGAGAGATGTAGAGAGATAAAGACACTGATGAGAAAAGCACTGAGGCAGACAATGATGAGAGAGGCAGAGAGGAAATAAACAACACTAGCTAAATGCATATAAACAGATAGGCACTAATGAGGGACAACAAAGATATATAAATTTGTGTGTCCAAAACAAGGTAATTTTTCAGTCAGAATCAGATGGAGTAATCATAATGGACTAAAACATCGATTTCTTGTCTGTTGCTTGTTCTATGTGACAAGTACATTTTTTGCTAAGATACGGATCACTTGTTCTGTGTGACATGTACACTTTTTTGCTAAACTACTGATCAGCTTATCCTAGTATTTTCTGACACTGCTGTTAAACAGGCCAGTATAGTACACAGACAGGCAATTCACATCCATACTTCTCACTACATAGAGGTGATCAAGTGATCACCTTCAAATATTAAGAAGATGGTGTCACAGTTCATGAATTCTTCAAACATGAATATTATCAGGTAACCATATTAAGATACGACACTTAAAGATAAAGTTAGTTGCATATCTTTTACAGGATGTTGCAGTCAACCACAGCATATTTTGGCTGTTGGTGATTTCTTGAGAAACTTACATTCAGTAGTTATCCATTGCTTTCTGAACGAACGGCATCATGCCGCTGTATGGAAACCAACGCAGGCGGTCTGCTTCAAATCGCCCACGGCTGTGTTTCAACCGCAGTATGCGGAATTATGAATTGTGTCCGCTATCCCTTCACCACAAGGCCAGCATAAATCATACACCAAAAAACCCCAGCAATGACCCCAAAAGGTCTCCGGAAGAAATGCACTTGTGATCTAACAAAGCAGTCGAAAGCAAACTCACGATCTGGACAGCACGAGACAGATGGTTTGACCACTTCACCAGTGGCAACATATGATACTGCCCAGTCTTAACCAACATCCTTTTATGATGTAGTCGATCTCCCTTCGTCATCACACAGCACATTCATAATGAAAATCACTTAAATGACACACTAAAACTAACAAGGACACTTACCCTTGAGCTTCTTGTTGCTTTAGGATCCAGGTAAGTCTTAAGTTTATCCAGGTAAACATGAGGAGGGTCTTTGGCATGGACACGTTCCTGAAACATGTGTGTATCATTACAAAATACAGTTCCTTTACACGTTCCTGAAACATGTGTGTATCATTACAAAATACAGTTCCTTTTAACACTGTTATGGACTAATACATAATCCCTAAAGAAGAATATTGAGGCTTTGAAACTTGAATGTTATAGAACATTTTTTAAATACTGTGGATCAAATTTGCTAGTGCTATGAAAGCTCCTCTTGCCTATTGTATTCTAACTTGAATATCTCTATCTGCACTCCATTTTGGTCTACACTGCATCACATTAGGTGTTTAATTCTGCCTCTTGAAGTGAGGTTTCACCAGGGAGATCAGGTTGTTATTTGCTTGGTTGAATCTCATTATCTTTGTCTTTCCTCTTTGAATTTTTAAACTTAATTGTTGTGACCTCTCATCAAGTTAGTTGCATATTATTTACAGGACATCACAGTCATTTACAGGACATCACAGTCAACCCAGTGTGTTTTGACTGTTTGTAATTCCTGGTCAAATTTTACATTCAGTAGTTTGCCATTGCTTTCTGAACAACCGGCACTCATAACATTGTATGTAAACCAACGCCAGACGGTCTTCTGCCAAATCACAGCTGTTTCGAGTGCAGAAATATGCGGATATGCGGAATTACGAATTGTGTCCATAACCCCTTTGTCACAGTGCCAGTACAACTTGCCTAAGAATCACAAACAACTAAACAATACTTGATTTGACTGATATGTCCTGTAAATGATATGACAACTAACTCATCAAGTGTGATTAGCTTATCCTGCATCAGATTATGTGTGTGTGACAGGTGTGCAATGTCCTCAATGAAATCCACATCATGCCTTGCTCAACTATATTATAAATTTATGTGACTGTCTAGTATCAAATATTCATCCATCAGTTATTGTTTAATTAATCTCTAAATCCATTGGGTGTAATCCATAGAGGATCTAACAAAAACATTGTTTCAAGAGCTGGATATGGTGCAAAATCAAGCTCTCAAGAGTCACCACTGGAGGGATAAGATTAACCCCTACAGCAGAGATGGAGAAGATGGGAGGACACAAGCACTGAGAGAGTGCAGAGATACAAAAACACTAATACAAGCAGAAAATTTCCTCAGCACGCCAGATCACCCTATGAAGAACAGATCTGAAAACCTAGCTTTAAGGCAGTTGAAAAGAAGCAGCTTTATCCACAAGGCCAAATGACTCCGCAGACAAACCACTGATCTGCCCGCAGAAGATATTCCCCTGAAAAGTATCCCAGAATGAACTCCATGCAGAGAGGAAATAGACTACTTGTACAAATTCAGAATGAATACCCACAAGGTCTCTGATTAGCATACACAAATGGTTCAGCTCAAAATGCTGTTAGAAATAGAGGAGCAGGAGTGTACACAGAATACCCAGATAAGACCAGGGATATGGCTAGAGCACCAACAGTAAAGTACTACCATGATTATGATGCAGAATTCCAGACAATCAAGAAAGCAACGAGGCATTTGCTGGATACCAATCATGGTACACAGCCTATGGTGCTGTTGACAGAACTTGAGGCACTCCAGTCTGGATAATTGCCAGTGCTACAGACATTGCTACCTGATGTCCCGTTACATGCCACCAAACGAGAAGAATCATCAAATCAATCTGAAAACCATCAAACACCAGCACAAAACGATTACCATTTTATACACAGGCCAGAACAAATTATTCTGCATCTCAGAACAGGACATAATCGATTACACAACCACATGTATACAGAATTCATGTTTGGCAAATCAGCCACGTGTCAATTGGTGTAGCAGACAGCAGATCACATACTCCAAGACTGCCCAAAATAAAACATATCTAGCCACACCTTCTGGCCTAGAGAAACAGTGAAGGATTTCTAGTGACAACTGAGGGAATTAAAACAGACAGTAAAGTTTATACATGAGAAAACACTGCAGATGTAAACAGTCAATTTCAGGTGAACGAGAGAAGAAGGCAGCACTAGCAGGACGGAACATGGTAGAACAAGTGAACTTTATTTTCAAAGGGTCACAAACTAGAGTGACATTCGATGCTTGCAACTACTCATCTTTCACACAAATTATATGCTCCGTATTACACATAGTAAATCCATGTAACAGCAGGCATAAACACTGAGCTTATACACAATATGGACTAAACATTTTGAGAGAGAGAGAGAGAGAGAGAGAGAGAGAGAGAGAGAGAGAGAGAGAGAGAGAGAGAGAGAGAGAGAGAGAGAGAGAGAGAGAGAGAGAGAGAGAGAGAGAGAGAGAGAGAGAGAGAGACAGACAGACAGACAGACAGACAGACAGACAGACAGACAGACAGACAGACAGACAGACAGACAGACAGAGATAAGATAGAATAAAAGCCTGCATAACCAACTAGCCACTGGAGCTATAAGTTCCATGCTCCTAGACATCTTCTGAAGGAGACAGAGCACGAATGGGCATGCCACAAGTGCTGAGATGTCAGTGTTGGTTGACACATACAGAAAATGGGAAGGAAGACGTACATGTCACAATATCAATCAGTGTACCAACAAAATAACACTATGGCACAATTAAACAGACATCTGTTATCTAAAATTATAACAAGGGTTAAAGAGGATATGACCTGTCTGCTATCAATTAATCCAGTGCACCTTCACAACTGTAGCTGTGTAATGAACTACAAACATTTATCACTTTGGTGGCATACTCCTAACAACTACAATGTTGTCCACTTCATGAGTTATCTTAACAAATGTTGAAATTTTCAATGACAACAGGATATGTTCGTATTATTTATCAAATGGAAGTAAGACATTTCTTACATCTAAACTGACTATAAGTTCCTGTTCCGTACTGATGCGTATCTTCCCATGGCTTCCATATTATTGTACGAGGGGATTTCAAATTAAAACCTTAAACGTGTGAGAAAAATTACAATAACCATGCCATTGTCTTGTAACCTGTCAATATTGTTGTTCAGGATGTTGGGAGTGTTATGCATGTGACATCACAGTGCAGATGAACACAGTAACATCATAAGGGCAGTTTAAAGATGGCCGCCGGTCGGTAACTATTATAGCTTTCAAATTTTATGTTGTCTAGTGCGTCTTCTAATCTCTATTTCCTTCTTCTTCCTCTGTGAGCGCCAAATAATACTATGTGTGTTTATTTGTTTAATCGTCTTAGTGGCCTCAACGGTTCTCACCAAAGAGAAGTAGTGTTCTATCATCCGTTTTTTTTATCAGTGACTCCACTTTCAGTGTGTACCACATCCCCTGTACATGCCAGACCTTACCCTAAGTGATTTCCACCTGTTTGGATAACTCAAAGAATCATTGGAAGGAAAGACTGTTTCATTCCGATGCAGAGGTACAGCTGGTGGTGCATGAGAGGTTACACATGCGACCAAGATATTTTTTTCTACAGGAATCCAATCATGTTATCGGTATGGAGGGACTTGCACTGAACGCAGTGGTGACTACATCGAAAAATTATACATTCGTTCTTCACTTTTTCAGAATATATTCACAAAAAAACGAAAGACATTTAAGGTTTTCATTTGAAGCCCCCTCGTCTTTGCTTTATCAGAGGCTAACTCTGAAGGTGCCATTGTGTTCCCGGGACCCATATGGGAAGCAAAGAACAGTAACATTGTAACCTACCATACATGTCATAAGAGGCAACAAAGAAGGGTCTGTGTGAAACTAGCTAACACATCCCACAGAAAACTTTGCAAAATCTTATCAGCCAAAAACAAGTCTACAATGGGCTTGGGGTGAGATAATTGAATGCCTACGTTCTTTTGGGAGATGAAAAGCAGAAGTAGTAGCAGCTTTGTACGAGCTTTCAGAAACAGGCATCTATAACAATACTGACAGTGCAGCACTCATGGTAAATCCATTTGTGACCAGTCTCCCTATGTAGACATCTAAGTAACCCTATGACACATTAATGATATCAAGACTCTTAGGAAATAAAACACCTTAAGGAAATAAAATTTACAAATAAATTTATATATGAAAATTACCTCCTTACTTGGTCACAAATGAATTTACACGGGGTGTTTGTAAAGTCTCACTACACTTTGTATGTAGAGCAAATTTGACAAATTCTTTCTTCTGTTGATTACACCTTTCTGTTTGGAATGCAAAGAATTACTCCAGCAGACGACAACCATTTGCTGCATATTGCTTCACGATGGGCTGTGGAGCACATTTTTTTTTAAAATGACATCATGTACTTCATTTTCAAAATTTTTTCTACATGCAAAGTGAAGAGAGACTTTACAAACACCATGTCTATGACAATTACTTCCTTACCTGGTCACAAATGAGGTCCCATTTTCTCTCATCATCATAGCTTTTGAGAACTTTAGCTTTGTCGGGGGGTAAATCCATTGAAGTCTGAAATCACCAATTAATTCAAATGAGTATTATTACACAAAATAAAAGAGTTGGAGTGGGCAGAAATTATAACAGCCTCTTATAATAAGCCTCTAGCTTGTGCAAACCTAGCTTGGTTTGTTCCACGGTCCGGACTGGGTGAATTCTATACAGTAAGACCAACCAAAGATCACAATCCATAATTGAAATTGAACATGTCACAAACTTTGTATA
The DNA here is from genome assembly GCA_014155875.1 of Cepaea nemoralis. NCBI lineage: Eukaryota > Metazoa > Mollusca > Gastropoda > Stylommatophora > Helicidae > Cepaea > Cepaea nemoralis. Next base: position 473,362 of record JACEFZ010001628.1, on the reverse strand, counting down.
TTTTGGCTCCGTATTAAATAACTATGGGACTGTTCAAAGGGGTTGACCCAGGCTGGCCATAGTAATGCAGAGAATAAACAGTATTAATACCTCTGAAGTCAGAGTGGGTTCGCCTGATGGCCAGAGACACTACTAATAGGAAAAAGTTAATCCACACACAAAAATCAGTCCGGTGCACTAGAAGTGGTAGCACGTTTGTGGACTACACTTGAGTTCAAAATGGGTGAACAAACAAAGAACAGTATTAAGAGTCTATAGTAAGTCACCAGAAAATAAGTTCAAGGAAACTTGAGAGAGCATGCATCTTTCCTGTATATGGATGTGAGTCTTGGACCATTCCACAATCAGTAAAGAAGACAATTGGGGCTTTTCAGTTTAAATATTACAGAGACATTCTTCGAATATCGTGGACCAAGAAGAAGAACAATAATGAAATTCTAGCTCATAAACAGTATCGTGTCTCAGAAACTGAAACACTTTGGCCATATTAAATTGTGTAGTGGATGAAAAAACTGTGATGGAAGGCATGGTTCCTGGAAGACGAGGGTGAGGTCAACCAGAGGCAGGAGATGGACACAAGACATTGCAGACATCTTAGGTATGGAGGGAGGAGAATTGGCAAGAGATCAGGAGGCTTTTTGGAGCATTGTGATGACAGTGACGTTCTTCACAGGAACTGCTACATGATGAGGAAGAAGAAAGGACTCTATATACTCCACCCATTCTTGAGCTAGGCATCTCGCCTTCATGTCTTGTATGTGGGATTCTGGTGTGTCCACATTCTGATCCTCGTCTGAGCTAAAGAATTCATGCCCCGTTCTGAGATTCTCCTTGTGTGCTAAATGGGAAGGAACTGGAGCAC